>CM066248.1:596889-689389 GCA_033675135.1 Frankliniella intonsa | reverse complement strand
TTTTACAGTGTACAAGTTTCAATTTCTCTGCACATTTATGAACCGCATTCTTTCGACAGCACATTTTACGATATTTAACAGACCAGAAAACCTTGTTCCGTCCCGTCCTGAACGGCGTTGAACGAGCGGCGTGAGAAGCGCTGATCCCACTTCTCACGTCTGGTTGGCGCGACTGCCCGGCTCAATTGGCTGTAAACCGACTCAGTGCGCCTCGTTCATTGAGGGCGGGCAGCACGCTTGGCCATCCTGCGGCACCCTTCTCTCTCTCTCTCTCTCTCTCTCTCTCTCTCTCTCCTCTCTCCTCTCCTCTCCTCTCCTCTCTCCCACCGACTCTCCTTCCCTCTCCGTCCCTCGCCTCGCCCGGGGGCAGAAGCGGACAGTGTGGCCGGCGCACTTCTTTTGTCTCCGAAACAGGACGGTTGGTACCCCTGCTCTGGTGTTTCAATCGCTTTCGTGGAAGAGCGCAAACTCGCTGGCATAACCCTCCGCACGGCCGCCCGTGCGACTGTAAGCGAGGGGCCCACTCGACACGGCCGAACGGACCATTCAAGGCGCCGATCGAACGGTTTTCGGGCTGCCCGAGTTACGGTTTTGGCCAGGAGGCTCTTGCCTTGAAACATTAAGCAACGCCAGCAATCTTTGTAGCGATTTCGTTTCATTTCTATCATCACACTAATAAACCGCACGGGGAATTTCACTGTAAGCTACAGTAAACGCTGCAGCACTGTAGCTTTCGGTGAATCTACACCGTGAGCTACCCTGAATGTCACTGTAAGCTACGGCGATGCACCCTGACTCACCGTAGCTACAGTGACATTCACGGGTAGTTTACGGTGAAAACTCACCGTAGCTAAAGGTGAAAATTTACCGTGGCCTACGGTGAAAATTCACCGGAACCTACTGTGTTACAGGGGTCACTGCACAGCAAAAAAAATAATTCCGGGAAGTTCCCAGGTGAATCCGGAAAGCAATTTTCCGGATGCTATTCCTCGTCATAATCCATGCATTTTATCGTATTTCCAGCATGCGGAAAATTTACTTTCCGGATTCAACCGGGAACTTCCCGGTAATTTTCTTTTGCTGTGATAGCGCTACTTTTGTTGTGCTCGCAAACGATAGAAAGAAATTTTTGATTCGAGCTAACGCGCAGCCTCTGCAGTGACTCGATCAGCATCATCGCTAGGTGCATCACATGTAATGAACTGCAGGTGAAGTCCCGACCGTCGTCATGTTTTAACAGTGCACAAGACAGATACAAACATTTTTTCCACGCACGTGTTGAGCTCAAAAGTGGAGAGGAGGAGGAGGAGGCGCAGGACGCGACGCGCGCAAATCTCTTTATGTAAATACACGGAGGCCTTAAAACGTGCAGTTGAAAGGAATTACCTTAAATTACGTGTTGCGGCGCGCGCTGAGGGGCGGTCATAACGCCACGGCAAACAAAGGGCGCACAATGAGGGGGCCGAGGCGGTAAAGGAGGTGCGATTGCCCCTAACCTCACATCAGCCAGCAGCCCCGGCGTTTTTCCTAATCTGACGAAAAAAAAAAAAAAAACACTCTACAAACGTCACCGCGCACCATACCTTCCTGCCCCCCGGCTCAGGAATGGGGTAAATGCTCGTGTTCCGTGCGCTGCTCTGCTATGCGCTGGCTGGCACTGTAAGGCGCCGGCCGGTGCGGCGTAGACGATCGACCACACCCCCGCCCCCGCCGCCCCCGCCGCCCCGCTCGCCTCCCTAAAGCTATCCGTCCGTCGGACCGGCCACCCCTCGGCTATGGTAGACCACCGAAAATGACCGTAAAAACTGAAGGCCATTAGTGAAAATAATGATTCTCCTTCTCCACCGAAACGAAAAATTCCCCCACTCGGGGGCGCGGTGGGGCGGGGCGGGGCGGCGGCTGCAGCCAGCGCGGCAGCAGGGTGGTCAAGACCACCCAGTTTAAACTCCGCCAGGACAAACCTCATTGGCCGGGGCCCGGGCTATCGGGGCCTCATCTCAATAACCAATAACCGGTAATTAACAACACCGATCAGGCGAAAAGCCACGCAGCCGGGGCGCACCACCTGTCATAAGGGACACGTGATCCAGGCTCCTAATTTATGAAGCAAATTAAGAAAAAGGGCCGTACTGGACCTCCCAACTAAAGCCCCATATGCACGACCCCTACCGCTACCCGGCCCGGCCCCCGGCCCCGGCCCCGGCCCGGCCCCGGCCCAGCCCCCCGAACGGCGCCAAGTCTCATTTC
This sequence comes from Frankliniella intonsa, assembly GCA_033675135.1. Taxonomy (NCBI): domain Eukaryota; kingdom Metazoa; phylum Arthropoda; class Insecta; order Thysanoptera; family Thripidae; genus Frankliniella; species Frankliniella intonsa. The sequence continues at coordinate 687,142 of CM066248.1, read as the reverse complement.
CATTTCCCGCCGGACATTTCATTCGATTCCATAGCCACACATAAAAAAAAAGAAGAAACAGGGAATATTCAAAAAAGCATGAAAAACGAAAAAAAATATCACAAAGTTTCATTTACTTGTGGATATCCAGGCGCTCACAAGAAGTGTCGTGTGCTGCACACCGGGGCGCAGATCGTGTAGCAGGGGTGATTTTAAGTCCGGATGACGGGAGGGGCGATGAGTTGAGGGTTGCCTACATACAGGGGTTTTGCACCTCAAATTGCCTTTCTTTCAGGCAGCCTTAAAGAGCTGACGGGGGGCGATCGCCCCCAGTCCCCCCTCCCCCTTAAAACCGCCACTGCGCCGTGGAGTGGGTCGTCGTAGTCCAGAAGTGTGGCGCTGTATTATTTAGTGCGTGATCGAATACGCGTACGCAGAGTGTCTCGCGGGCGTCTCCGACACGCCACGTCGTGTGGTTTATGAGGCCAATTTTTTTTTCTCATCTCTGCACCTCCCACCGCCGCTCCCCGTGAGTGGCCGCCGCGCCGAGGGCGATGCGTACGTGAGCGAGCGGGCCGGCCCGGCCAGGCATCCATATTTCCACAATTTCGTCAGGAGGCCTCGCGTAATGGCGGTAATGGCTAGGCAATACATCAGGGGCGCGGACAGGGGGCGCCCGGCCGGCGCCCCTCCCCCTCGCCGGGCCTCACCGGAGGCTCCCGGTGGGGCGCGGGGGTGCGGGGGCGCAGGGGCGCGAGACCGCAAATGGACGCAGACCCGCCACGGTCTGCATGCGGGTAGTTATTTTGACAACCACGCAAGGTTATAGGCGAGGTTATAGTCTCGAAATTTTACACGTGCACAACATTTTTAACATGCGTTCTTTAAGAGCAGAGTTCCCACATTTTGGCTCCTAGCATTTTTCATGACTTTCCAGACTAAATGTTTAAAATGTCCATGACTTATCTGTAAACGAAAGGCAATTTCGAGATGTGATCTTGCAGGCATTTTCAGACTGAAATTGCGCATCTTTGGCGTTCAGGTCGGATAGCTCCTGATACCGAATTTTTCAATGACAGTCCCTGCTATTTCCACGACTTTTCCTGACACTCCATGACCACTTTGTTTTTCTATGACAGTCCAGGTTTTCCAGATTTGTGGGAACACTGAAGAGGCAGTTGAATTTCAATAAATGGTTAGGGTTACTTTAGAATATATGATGAGTTCGAGATAGAATTTTTTGAATTACTTCTTTGAAAACGATCACAATATTAGCGCGGTCTCACTCTTCTTAGTGCACACTAAACTCTTATGCATGGTTTTTGCTTCGTTATGCACGATTTTAAACAACCATAGTTATGCACAAAATTTTATGCACAACTATGCACACATTGTACATAATTATGCACAAATTTGTGCATAAGGGACAGAGTTGAGCATAGTTATGCAGAAAAAATTGTGCATAGTTATGGTTGCTTAAAATCCTGCAAGGCTTATGCACAACAAAGTGCATAAGGGTTTAGTGTGTGCCTCTCGGAAGAGTAGCAATTATCGCTGCGTGTTAAAATCATCTGCCAGCGGAGTCACGTTTCAGCAGTCTTGTGAGCCTACTTGTTCACCGCGCGCCCAGCAGCGGCGGAGCAGGCACGTCGATCGCCAGCCAAAAATGTTGTGTCACTGCGGCAGCAGAAAATGTATATAAAATTTGACAAAAACGTTTTGACGCTGCCTTTCATCTCGCGCCGCCAGCCAGGGCTGCCAGTCCGGGCCGTCCAGACATCGGCTCTGATTGACCGCCGTGCCCCGGCCCGCCCCGCCCCGCCCCACCCCGCCCCGCCCCGCCCCGCCCCGCCCCGCCCCGCCCCGCCCCGCCCCGCCCCGCCCCACCCCGCCCCGCCCCGCCCCGGCCCGGCGGCGACTCGCGCGCGACAATGACGCGCATTCCAGCCGCGAGAGACTGATGACGGCGACAGGAGTCGGCAGCGTAGGTCATTGTCGCTCGCTTATTGAGCACTAGAAACGCAAGTGCGTGAATATCGCACACTAGTAGGAGTGTGAAATTTATATTGTCACACTGCTTCCCCCCAGTTGGGTGAGAGGTGGGATTGCACGGGAAAAACAAAGTAAGGACTTAGTGCCTTTCAGAGGGTGTTAAATAAGTGAGGCACTTCTAAGTGTGTGTCAGTTAAACACTTTTGATTACAGTGAAGTGTTTACAATGTTAAAAACATTTCATTAGATTTTCATTACTTGTTCTGAAGCTATTTATTTAAATTTCCGAAATGGTATTCAATGATCTTTTCATTACGTATTGCGAAATTTCATTACATGTTAATGAAATTTCACAGTACGTATTGAAAAGATTATTGAATTTTCGAAAATTAGAAAAGAGCTTCAGAAAAAGTAATGAAACTTCGAAAATTTAAGGAAATAGCTTTAGAGCAAGTAATGAAAATCTAATGAAATATTTTTAGCAGTATACTTGTCCTAGCGATAGCAAAAGCGAATGGGATGGGAATTCACACAGGTGCACCTAAAAGTGTACAACGTTCACACATTTGCGCGCAACAGAAAATTTGTCGGAGGAATTACCAAAAAGGAAGTGGTAAAGGTGCGGATCAAGGCTCGCCCATCAGTGCGTGGTGATGGTAGTTAACACCTTAAAAACGAGACGCCTCCTCGAGGCCCCTGGCAACAGAAAATTGCCTTTCACGAACGAGACGCTATAGCTACGTTAGATTATGCCATAAATTCCTGGTATACATTTCCTCATGTTTTTTTTTAAAACGTTTATTTTCAAGAGGAAGTGCGTGTCAGTGGCGTCAGCCCAGGCGAAGACCCTCATTGAAAACGAGTACTTGGCCCTACCGGATTCCGGACAAGACGGCGGTACCGATCACCCCTCTCGCTCGGACTCCGACAGGTCCGCGGGCGGGGTAACTGGAGGCAGAAGGAGCAAGAGAGTAAAAGAACGAGGGGGGAGAGAGAGAGAGAGAGAGAGAGAGAGAGAGAGAGAGAGAGAGAGAGAGAGAGAGAGAGAGAGAGAGAGAGAGGCGTCTGGGACGCAGCCGCAGACAGTCCGCGGCGCCTGCCCCGCCCGCCCCCTCCCCCTCCCTCCTCCCGCAGGGCTCGGCCGAAGCCTGCTCCTACAGGTGATCAGGTAATTATAGGCTGGCGCTGTCAGGTAAAACCAACAGAGCATAAGTCATGCCCCTCCTCCTTGTCTTCTTATGGGCGAGCGTGGCGTGGCGTGGCGTGGACGGCAGGCCAGCCAGCGTAGTCCTGTGCAGCACCTCGCTGTCGAAAGGACCATAACTGTCGCTTTTCAGACGGAGAACAGGCGGAAAGCGAAAGAGAGAGGGGAGGGGGTGGAGTGCTGAAAAGGCTTCTATTGATATTTTCACAAGCGAATACAGCCCTAATGCGGACTAGCAGGGTTCCCGGTGTGGGACAAATTGACAGTACAAAAGAATTAATTCCCTTCAGAATGTATCAAATTTTGATCTAATTAATTTTAATTCCTAATTTCAAAGTTCTTTTCTGTTTTCTTACGATGAGGGCGCCTTGGGCCGGATCATCGTGGCAGCGGGGCAGTCTTCTCGCCTCCAGAAAACGACATTAAAATGCTAACGCAAATGCGGATGATAATTTCATCGGCCTCCCAAGAAGGCCGGAATGTGTGGAGGCAGCAGATCGACCCGCCAAGGGACGTCCCCTCGTGTGTGTGTGTGTGTGTGTGTGTGTGTGTAATGTTTTGTGTGTTTTACCGCGCTGTTAAAGAGGTTCGACCGTGTGTGTGTGTGTGTGTGAGTGTGTGAGCGTGTGTGCGCCTGTGAACCCCGAGTGCGTGTTTCGATGTCAACGAGCCCACTGTCAACAACACAATAACACATAAAAATATTACGAATCTCTGCCGGTTCGACTATAAATTGAGAGTCCTTTTACCCTGGGTGGCGCGGAGCGGGCCATCTCCTTCTCCCCCCCCCCTCCTCCCTCCCTCCCTCTCCGTCTCTCTCGCTCCCACTGCTCTCCACGACGCGACGCATCTGTCCTTGTCCCCCGCGCGCTTCATTTTCGTCCCCGAGTATGTATCAGCCGTTTTATTACGTGTGTGATTCCGTTTAATTACCGCTCGATGGCGCGTCTCTCCCCGGACGCCGCGCCGGGTCCAGGAGAACCAGAAGAGATGCTATCGCCAAAAAAAAAAAATGGAAAAGGAAAAAAAAAAAAAAGTTAACGCTAACGCTAACGTGAAAGCAGATGACTTTTACTTTGTACGTTTTGCCTCAAACGTTGAACTTCCTACTTCAAACTCAGAACTTTAACCTTTTTCGCGTTAACTTTTATCGCTTTTACTGCCTTCAGCTTTTACTTTTAGCGTTTCAACTAGTAACGCAAGCAGCTTAACTTTGAGCTGTGTAACTTTTCTCACGAACTCAGAACTTTTCAACTTTCAACGTTTCAGCTTTTAACTTTTCAACTTTCAACGTTTTGAACTTTAAACTTTTCAACTTTTAACGTTTTAACTTTTAACGTTTTAACTTTCAACGTTTACTGCTTAAATACTGGAATTCATTACGATATAGCGCAGCGTGACGCGGCGCGGCGTCGCGGTGTGGCGCGGGAGAGGGGGGGGCTACAGCGGACGACTAGTGTTTGGGGTTATGGGTCGTAAAACGGCAATCAATGCATAGGGCTGTGCATAGGGCGGCTGCGGGCGGCAGCTGAGTAGCGTCCATGCTTGAACCACTATGAGCTGCTGGCAGCCTGAACAGCACTACTGTGGCGAGCGAGCGAGCACGCACGCGAGCACGCAGGCAGACACGCTGAGGCCCACTGTCGCCGCGCCCCTATATATATCTTTAGGCAACTGCTTTTTCAACTTTAACTTTCCTACGCTTAACGCTGGACAACTTTTACTTTGACAACTTTAACTGACGACGTTTCAACTTTAACTTTTAACTTTACTTCAGTACAAGCTGCTGATACTAACGTATCATCTGCTAAAAACTCGTCACAAAAACCTCGAAACAGGCGTGTTTCCCGCTCCCACCGCTCTAAATACTTTCTCTCGCGCGAACACACGACGACGCGACGAGGGCGACGCCTGCTGCTGGCTGGACGGGGGCGACCCCTCAAGGTGGGCCGGCCCGGCCCGGTCCACCCACGCCCACGCCCGGCGTCGTAATGTCGACTAATCGGCCTCCCAATCGATATATATCGATACCCGATTACACGGCCTAATAAGGCGATGCCAGGTTATATTTCGAGGGGTGGCCATTAGGAGCGTTCCCCTACGCCCGAGTCTCTCTCTCTCTCTCTCTCTCTCGCTCTCTCTCTCCATCTCTCATCTCGCTCTCTCTCGCTCTCTCTCTCTCTCTCTCTCTCTCTCTCTCTCTCTCTCTCTCTCTCTCTCTCCCTCTCTCCCCCCCTCCTCTCTCTGCCATACAACCTATACCCTCCACAAGCGTGAAATTCGATAGCTGGCGCCGATATCTCGAATCGGGAGTCTGCGCTGGGCCTGGCTACCGGGGGGGAGGCGACGCCCGGGCCACACCTCAAACAAGGCAAGGTCGAGAGTGATGCCCCGCTACGATCTGTTCGAAATGTGTGAACGGGGCGGTTGACGAACGAGGCTTCGGTTGTCGTTAATTACCAGCTACCCGTTGCTTCAGAGTGTCTTTTTGTCCCCTTGTTTTTCTTTTCCTGAAAGGGACACCCAGCATCCAGTGGGACGACGAGATTGGGAGGTGAAAACGGAACGACCAGTGTGGTTTTTCTGTAACACTAGTAGCGAGGGGAAACTTTCACGTCATTCTGCAATAATAATAATAATAATAATAATAATAATAATAATAATAATAATAATAATAATAATAATAAGAAGAAGAAGAAGAAGAAGAAGAAGAAGAAGAAGAAGAAGAAGAAGAAGAAGTTTCGCGACACTTTCAGAGGTTTTGGAGGAGCAGTACTTTTCCAGAGAGTCCCGGGCGCTAAGATTGCAAACGATCTCTCGCGAGGATCAGAGGAAGGAGCTCCTCGAACTCTTCTGCCGTGGCGTCGTGTGTGCCAGAGCTGGCGGCGTGGCGGCGCTTGCAGCGGGCGGGGCGGGGCGGGGCGGGGCGGGGCGCGGCGGGGCGCGGCGGGGCGGGGCGGGCGCGGCGGGGCGGGGCGGGGTGCGGGGGGGTGGGGCGGGTGCGGCGGGGCGCGGCGGGGCGGGGTGGGGCGCGGCGGGCGCGGCGCGGCGGGGCGGGGTGCGGCGGGGTGGGGCGGGGTGCGGCGGGGGCCGCAGCCGTCCGCGCGCTGCTGGCTTGCTGCTGGGACCACCGCTGCTCGGAATACATTACAATGTACATAAATCGTACGATCTACAGCGCCTCGGCCCGAGAGTACAAGAGAGACGAAGCGGTGTGGGCCTCCACGGCGGTGGTGTGACAAGGACGGCAAGGGGGGGGGGGGGGGGAGAAATTCTTCAAGGGGATTTGCACTAAATCACCAAAATTAATAAATATAACAAAACTGAGAGTAGATTACTTCGATTAATTTTCCCCTAAAAATCATTTGGTAGTGGCGGAAAAAAAACGACGTGTGCACTGTTAAAACTTTTCGCGTTGAATTTCACTGTAAAGCTACTGCAAACCCTGTAGCACTGTAGCTTACGGTGAAGTTTCACCGTAAGCTACGTTGAATGCCACTGTACGATACGGTGAATCAGGGTGCGACACCGTATCTCACTGTGAAAATCACCGTAAGGTTTTAATAGTGTGTCGGAAAGTTTATGTTTATGTTTGTGACTCAATGGGACCCACGTAAAACGTGCACGATCTACGAGAAAGCTATCAAAACAGAAACTTGAGCAGTGAATAATATTTTCAGGTCTCTACTGTGTCCTTTGGGAGTGTTCGCGAGCCTCCCGGGCGGGCCCCTTGCAAGATCCGGTGTGAGCGGTCACACTGTCGTCGACGGCGGCGGCGGCGGCAGCGGGCGTCCATTCATGCTCCACGCTCCAGTAGGCAAATGGAGTGCGCCCCGCCCCGCCCCGCCCCGCCCCGCCCCGCCCCGCCCCGCCCCGCCCGGACCGCGGTGGCCGTGCCGCTCCGGCGCCGCGCCTGACTTACAATGTGCGGATTGTGTTTGCGCCCTGCCCCGCGCCAGTGTCGTGTTCCTAGGTGTGTGGTCGGACACACAATGTGTGGGGAGGGGAGGCCGCAGCCCGGCCGGCCGGGGCGTCTTGCCTGGCGCCTCGCAGTCACGTCGCGGCCGGCGGGAGTACACTGTTGTGCCAATGTCACTGAAGGGGAAAAAAAAAAAGGATTGAATGTTTGCAGAGGAAGATGGTGAGGCAGTTTAAAAATGTACAAGAAATCAGGTAGTGCACCATGAACATGTTAAATTCTAGAAGCATTACGTTTAACTTCCATATATGTATCTTTGACCTTTGCTATACTGGTTCCTTAACCAGACGAAATGGATATTTTACATTGCGAGTTGTCGTTCGGCACATTACCGCATTACGACCGGAGGGTGTGCACCACCGTAAAGGGGCAATAAGCTTCGAAAAATAGAAGCTATATACCAATGGTCGAAGTTCATAAAATTTCGTGTTGAAGTTCACCGTAATTTCTCTTCGTTTCCTGATCTCCAATCATCGATAAGTTCGCGAGAGTTCAGCTAATGTTCAACGCACCCAAAAGTACCCCAGAAAAGTCAGTTCTTGTCGCGAGAAACCCTCGTGAGGATTCAAGTACGTGGCATTTTAATAAGAGAAATCCTCCTCGTTCAATGCCACGAACTAACATATCCGCAAGAAGATTTCTTTCGACGAGAACTTGGCTTTTACGGGTGCACCGAAAGAACTTTCATCGAACTTCACTGAAGTTGTTTAAAGGAATAATCTGAGGTTCAAGCCTGTACGCCGCACACGCGAGGCGCCCGGCAGGGTAGGCAGCCAACGGGCCTTGCGATTGCGGTGTAGTCCGTCCGGCCAGGATACGACCCGCTCGTAAATAAGCAGGGGGGTGGCTGGCCAGGCGGAGCGGGGCGGGGCGGGGCGGGGCGGGGCGGGGCGGGGCGGGGCCGGGCTGGACAGTGCCACCACAACAGCACAAGCAGCATCAAGTGCTACAGCGCAGCCACCTCACCGGGGGCATAAAGTACAGCGCCACCATGGTGACCGCAGCACGCGGCTGCGCGTCACCACAGCATCCCCCTCATCAGGACTTGGTCCGGTCATCGTAACGTGGTCGACGCACCACCCTGGAGGGGTGCGAGTGAGGGGGAAGGGAAGCAATACCGAGGTGGGTACTTCGGCTAGTGAATCCAAACCTAACGAGCAAAACAATACAGCCCAAAGAGTGTTTTCAACACTCAGATTCCCTATGGAGAGTTTTGTTTTTTGCTATCAACGTATTTGTGCATTGATAAGGTATCAACAAAATTGTTAATTAGTACCATCAATCTTGTTTAGTAATTATCAACAAAACCATTTTGTTGGTAAGAGAAGTGTATAAGCTATCAACGTTATTATTGCGAGTTAATAACAAATTTTTTTATACCTTATCAATGCACAAATACGTTGATAGTTACCAGCAAAAAGGTCACTAAGGGACTGAGGGTGAACGAAGAGTCCTCCAATAAAAAAACTCGTTGTACACGAGGAAAAATACTCACAAGCACTGTGAAATTGTGAACTTACAACATTTCTCGTAAATTGCACCTTACAGTTGATTTTGTAAATTTACAACCAGAATCGTAAATTTACGAAGGCCCATTGCGCTCGTTTTTATGAAAGACTAGTCGATACCAAGACTCATCGAAATCTCGTTATTTATTTATTTACAAGTAAAGCCATTCAATGAATAACAAAAGCAGCCCAAAAGTTCATACTTTTCGAAAAACGAAAACATTTACGACACGGCTGCGACCCTCAGGCACAAAAATCTTTTCGAGGCCAGGACGCCACCCTAGCAAACCTTCGCCTTCAACACGCGCGCGCTCGGCTGGCTCTGTTTCCTGGTTAGCGTGTGGGCGAAATTAAGACCGCGATGAGTCGCTGCTAATCTCATTCGATCCCTCACTGAGCCGGGCCGGGCCCAGCCGGGCACCCCCGTACCGCCTGGTGGAGCAGCCGTGCTGGGCTGGCGGGCCAGGGCCAGTGGGGCCGGCATGCCCCGCCCCGCCCCGCCCCGCCCCGCCCCGCCCCGCCCCGCCCCGCCCCGCCCCGCCCCGCCCCGCCCTGCCCCGCCCTGCCCCGCCCCCCCGCCCCGCCCCGCCCCGCCCCGCCCCGCCCCGCCCCGCCCCGCCCCGCCCCGCCCCGCCCCGCCCCGCCCGGCCGTGCGTGCCGATTCCCCCTTTATTTGATCCCATTAGTAAGTGAAACCCTTTCCCTAACGAACCGCTTCGGCGCCAACCTCCCGACAGCCCGCCGGGCCGGGCCGGGCTGGGCACACCGGGCCTCCTGCCTGCTCCCCTCCCATCCTGCCCCGAGCAGGCTCGGCTGGCGGCGGCGCGGCGGCGGGGCAGCGCATGGCGGCGCATGGAGGAATCTCAGCGGTTCGGTTTGGCGGTTGCACGGATCATCTCTCCCCGCAGCCTCAGCCTCCTTCTCCCGCATCCTAGTGCCGTCCCGGCCCGGCCGCTTATTTTGAGAAGCTCATCGAGTTCGGCACCCAGCCGCCAGAAAGCCCCTGATTCAAGCGTCAGGTTAGGTTACTTTAGGTTCGATTAGGTTAGGTTAAGCTAGGTTAGGTTAGCCTACCCTCAGTTCACCTAACCTTTAAAATTGGGAGTGAAAGGGGCCGAACTTAGTGAAGCGGGCAGATGTAGGTGCCGAACTCGATGAGCTTCTCAAAATAAGCGGCCCGGCCCCCGGCCGCCTCATTTCAGCACAGCGCTTTGACAAAAACTCCGTGGGGTAGGAAAGTAATGTCGCAAAACAAAACAAAGCCAAAAAATAATAATTAATTGTTTTTTTTCTTGTTTGTTTGCAAAGGAATCACTGGGAGAACCCGAAGCAAATGTGTATCCGTACATTTGTAGGTGTGAGAAGTTCCATTTGTATACTACTAAAATGTGTATAATTTCTAGGAAAATCTACACTTTTTCTAGTCTAAGTGTGCTGATATGGGAATTCACACGTCTACACGTCTACAAATGCACTTGTACCAGAAGTTCATGTACTTCTGGTTTCCCGTGTGCTCATGAACGATAGCACAGAACGCAGTTTGCTTCACGGTAATGACTCACGCATATGTTCATTCTCTATGCACCTACATACTAAGGGCGACACACACACACACACACACTAACACACACAAAAAAAATCAGATCCTACAAGGGAAGAGGAGGGAACAGCGGGGGAGAAAATAAAGAGATGACACGGACCATGCCCTCCGTTTTTGCAGAGCCATTTCCTCCCACGCCCGCACCGCACACACCAGCGGTGGCGGTGGTATCGCTTTCCATCCCCACGCCAAATCCCTGTTTTGCCGATCGCATTGCCCCCACTGCCCTTAACAGGATTTGCAGTTGTGACGAGAGAGTAAACATTCTGGAGCATTCCGTGGATTTGTGATGGAGCTCCCCCAGGCATTGTTCAGGGGGTGATGTGCTGGCGCGAGGCGCTGTGGAGAGGGGTTGGCGGAGGAGGGGAGGGGGGGGGAGTGTGAGGGTTCGATAGACCGTGGCGGTGTGGTCACGGTGAGAAGTCCATTGGGACAGTTTCGCACTCAGCCAGTGCTCGGGAATATAAAGAGAATGAAATAAAAACAGGAAAGGCTTTTTCGCGAATGGTAGAGAACTCCAGTATCATCCACAAGGCTGTATACGAAACGAAAGATATCTCGAAGCTGACACTGACCTGATATAAACCTCCGAACGACCGGCAGCTACATTTCAGGTAAAAATCGGAAAGTCTTCCTGCAGGCCATTCATATAACAGTTGATATCAGCCATACTCAGCTACGACAGCTTCCTTATGAAGCACTCAGTAAACAAGAAGTTTGTCTTCCCCCGGGAAGAAAAAATTCAGAGCTGTTAACCCCTTGATGGTACAAGTGAGGCTACTTTCGAAACCCAAACGAAAAAACGGACAACTTGCACTCGGCCGCCAGGCCGGGGGTCGCAGTGGTGTCGTTGAAACACCTCGCCGGCGTGGTGGTGTCACTCGAGGCGGGACAAAACTGCTCCGCGCAAATGAAAAGGGAGAGAGGGAGAGAGAGAGAGAGAGAGAGAGAGAGAGAGAGAGAGAGAGAGAGAGAGAGAGAGAGAGAGAGAGAGAGAGACAGAGAGACAGAGACAGAGAGAGACAGAGAGAGAGACAGAGAGAGAGAGACAGAGAGAGAGAGACAGAGAGACAGACAGAGAGACAGAGGCGGGAGGGGGGAGGAGGTCACACGTACGGAGAGGGGGTACGGTACGCGTACAAAGAGACAAACAGATCTACAAACAGAATAGGGGGACGCTGGCACCAGCAGCAGCAGCAGCAGACATCAGCAGCAGCCGCAGTCGCAGCCGGGATCGCTCGCTCTGCGCGTGTCAAAACAAATCATTAGGACATCCCTAACCTAACCTGGTCAGCGGTGCGTTCATGCGGATTAGGGTGGCAGTAGCCGGCCGGGCCGGGCCCGTTCGGGGCTGGGTCAGAGTCCTTTTGTAAATCTATTACCGCGACAACTGGCTCCCGGAGCCTGCAGCGCCTCGCCCGGCTCCGGCTTATCCTGCATTGTCCGTCCGGCGGCGGCCGGAGCCCGGAGCCCCCGGCCAGGCCTGCCTGCCTGCCTGCTTCTGGGAGGACACTCCACATTTCAGTGTAACTCAGCGCCGGTTTCCTCTAAGCAAGCAAGCACCACTACTACTTTACTCGAATAGCATGAGCCCGATGACACAATGACAGACTCCGGCGGGGCCGTCTTCGTCTTCTTTTCCTCCGGGTGATCGCCATCTCGTGTCGGGTTACCTCTCTCGTGTGCGAATGCTCCGGCCCGGCCCGGCCCGGCGCGAGAGCCCACACATGACATGACGATTGTGCGCGCCCGGCCCGGCCCCCCGCTTATAAAGGGATGCACTTTGGAGTGCAGCCGGGCGGCAGGGCGACACGGATCTGCACTGGCGTCGCCCCGCGTGTGTGGATTCACTCCCGATGGTGTTTCTTCCATCACCCGGAAGATGCCGGCCGCCCGCCCGGCGCCGCCGGCTCCGGTCGCCGGCTCTGGGCTCCGGGCTCCAGCCGGTCCGGACTGCGTGTGCTGCTGCCTCATTTGCTCGACTCATCGCATCGCCGGTGCCCTGGAAACAGCTGATGCCGGCCGGATCAGCGATGCGTCCATACGCTGCAATAAGGGGTCGGGTCGGGACTTCACCTGCAGTTCATTACACGTGGTGCACCTAGCGATGATGCTGATCGAGTCAATGCAGAGGCTGCGCGTTAGCTCCAATCAAAAATTTCTTTCTCTATCGTTCGCGAGCACAACAAAAGTAGCGCTATCACAGAAAAAAAATAATAAAAAATCCCGGAAATTTTCCGCATGCTGGAAATACAATAACATGCATGGATATGCCAAGAAATAGCATGCTTTCCGGATTGCAAACTTCCTGGATAACTTTCTTTTGCTGTGTATATCACTTTAAGGGACAATTTTGTTGCTTGGATAGGAACGTTTCTGTGCACATCCAGCCTGGATGCAAATTTGTTCCTAAAATTATACATATATTATACATATAAATGTTCCTAAAATTATACGAAGTGTTTAAAACTTTACAGAACTTGTCCAGTTTTCGCCACAAATTTGCATCCAGTCTGGGTGTGCACAGAAACCTTCCTTTTTAAGGATTGTACGTCACTCTGAAATTCAAAATGTTTCAATGTGGCACAAGTTCAGGGGGCTTGGATGATTTCCGTTTGTACCCTTGGACAAGGAGTAAAAGTCATTTTCCCGGGAAATTCGCACACTTGGGTTTCCCGTTCAAAGGATTTCCCTTGCTATCCATTTCCCCGAGCAGCAGGAACGACACGTCGATTAATATATTAGTGAAAGCTTGTGGGGGGAGGGGGGGGGCGCCAGCAGCACCAGGGGCGCATGTGCAGGCTTGTGTGGCGATGCAACTAGCCAAAAGTGATTCGCGGAACCGAAATGAGGGGCGCGACACACACACACACACACACACACACACAGAGAGACAGACACAGAGCCAGCAGCTCGTTAAAACAAACACGGCAACGTCATGTGTTGTGCGCAACGACACCTACATGGCAAACAGAACAGCTTGCACTCCTGCGCGCGCGCGCGCGCACACACACACACACACACACGTAGTAATTACGGAATTGGCGGGCAAAACGGGCACACGTCACCGCGTCAAAACCCAATCATAAGATTGCAGGGCAGCGCGTCGTTTCGCGATTATCGCCGTTTTCTCTCTCCCGCACCAACCACAGCAGCCGCAGCAGATGCAGCAGAGTAAAAAATAAAATAAAAAATAAAAAAAAAGGAACAGATCGCGTCAATTAAACAATTATATACAAACACGAAGCAGCGTTCTTTTTATCCGAGCTGCTCTTCGCAGACTTCGTTTTTTGCTCTTGCTTCTGTCAATTTTGAATTGTTTTGCCGCCCTGTAGCAGCATATAAATAGGAATTGATGTAACTAAATGTTTGGTACTTGAAATTGTTACAACTTTGTAATACTCATCAAACTATTGCTTTTTACCCAAAAGTGCATTTTTATAAAAATTAAAATAATCGTTCTTGTTAAGGTGATGCCTGCAAAGTCAAACCAGAAACGGCAATGTTGACTGTAAATAATGCAATGCGCTAAGTACATGAAAGTGAATTTCTCCTCTATTTGAGTGAAAGTCGGTTCTTTTGAAGTATTATGCCTAGATATTGTGAATGCCCGGTGCGCAGGAAGTCCCTTAAAGTTTCGAGTTTTTAATTCGACTAAAAAAATAAATATGAAAACTGCTCGATTTTTCTGAATTTGAATTTTTGATTTGAAAATTTGAATTTGATTTTTTCTGAATTTAAAATTCGTCCGCTTCAGGTAAAGAAACGTAGTGTTAGTTTTTTTTTTAAATGTCGCATGGCGCGATTTTGATTTAGCCATTTCACCCAAGCCTCGACTTAATCTGCATATACCAGGAGCGATCAGAACAGAACGCTCACGCGGGGAGCGCGCCCGATTCCCTCCTCTTTGGATCTCGACACAGCCAGCAGCACCCACGTGGTCTGTAGTGTCATGTACTGCGGCGAGGACTGCTATAGGGCTTTATCGCCTCATCGGAAGAGGACTAAGAGCGGATAGGAGAGAAAACGGAGGACAAAAAGGGAGGGGGGAGGGACACAGAGAGAGAGGGAGAGAGAGAGAGAGAGAGAGAGAGAGAGAGAGAGAGAGAGAGAGAGAGAGAGAGAGAGAGAGAGAGAGAGAGAGAGAGAGAACGAGAGGGGACACACAGAGGTGACACAGAAGACAGACTTAGTGAGGGAAGAATGCAACAAAGTGGCTTACTGCGCCCGTCACCGGTTAACTAACTGTCTGTCGCTCTCCAATGCGTCTCGAGAGGGATTTCGGGAATACAGACAGCAGAACCGCCGCGGACGTCAGAGAATTCGCGCCACCCTAACGACTGGCCAAAGTCATCCCTCTCGACTCACGGCGACAAAAAGCGAAGTATCCAAATACAGGTCCGACCCGGCCCGGCCCCCCCCGGCCCATTCTGTGATTCCGGCGACTGGTCCAGGCGGGCCGGGCCGGGCGCAGGCTGCGTCCCCCGTGTCTCAGTTCGGAGAATTAGTCTCCGTCCGCTTCCTGAGGCGCAAGGCATTAGGATGTCGTTTTATTTCTCATAAGAATTCGCTTATTGCGCGCCCCGCCCCGCCCCGCCCCGCCCCGCCCCGCCCCGCCCCGCCCCGCCGTGTCCATTTTGAGAGATTTCATCTGGCATTGTGTTTCGCTTTCCGCCGCGCCTCCTGCTTTATTCGCGGTAAAAGGGCCCCGGCGCCGGGCGGGGCGGGGCGGGGCGGGGCGGGGCGGGGCGGGGCGGGGCGGGGCGTTGGCGGGGCGGGCCACCTGCATGTTATACGGGGGCCATTCACATTTGGGGGCGCCGGCCGGCATAATCGCGCATTGAGAATCGCAGGACCTACCGACAAGGGCAGGCGTCGCAAAGGCACGCCGGAGCGCGGGCGGGCTGAGCGGGGGTCATCTCATCACTGTTAAACCAAGTGTTCAACTGCTCAACACTTGTATGTGTGCAGCATCCAGCCTAGCACGTGCAAGTGCGCAATCGGCAAATGTGCAATTTCACGTGTTTAACTCGCCAGTTGTACACTTTTAAATGTTTAACTCGACTGTTGTGCACTTGCAAGTGTTCAACGAATAGTGTTGCACGGGGCAGTGTCATCGAAAATGAAGCCCAGGAGCTTGCCTAAAAGATATTTCACAAAAACGGCATCAGAACGCGCCTTAACCGTCCGTGATCGACATGCATCGTTACTGCCTTTTCAGTGTACCGGGTGTTTCTTTGAATGCGTAACAGTGTTGCGGGTTTGCCTACCCCATTCACCCGTAAGGCGCCATGGCCCCTGCAGCGCTGGAGAGTATGCAATCCCGCAACACTGTTACGCATTTAAAGAAACAGCCGGTACATACAACATTTCAAAAGTGTCCTGGTAGTAAACTGTTGCGGTGATCGAAGAAAGTTTCGCAGCAGCATGAGTCAGAAGCAGACCGCACCAGATACATAGGTAGTTGGAGACGTCCTGACCCAGAGGGAAAAGCCTTTCGGAACCGTCGCATGCCAAGTTCACGTGCGCGGGTGGGGCGGGGCGGGGCGGGGCGGGGCGTCCTTCCTGGTCAAACAACCTGAGACTTGGCACACGGTCCCACTCTGGGCAGGGCTAGCCGGGCCGTGGCCCTCGGCTAGAGCGCGGCGGCGAGCGTGCCAAATGAGATTCAATCAGGGAGGCTAAGTAAGGGACCACTCGGTATATCACGGCCGGAACAACCCCTAGCGGCAGCGTTCGAGAGCTCTGCGAGCCCGCTCCTTCACTCTGCCCCTTTCCCAAACTCTCTCTCTCTCTCTCTCTCTCTCTCTCTCTCTCTCTCTCTCTCTCTCTCTCTCTCTCTCACTCCCGCTCTCATCGTACTCTCTCTCTCCCTTACACACACACACAACCGAGCGCGCCCCAAATATACTTGCCGCATTGCGGTAGAGGACGCATCACTACTTTTTGCCCTGGTTGAAAATGTTCAAACCGAAAGTTCAAACT
This sequence comes from Frankliniella intonsa, assembly GCA_033675135.1. Lineage (NCBI taxonomy): Eukaryota > Metazoa > Arthropoda > Insecta > Thysanoptera > Thripidae > Frankliniella > Frankliniella intonsa. Next base: position 670,895 of record CM066248.1, on the reverse strand, counting down.
AAGTAAGCCGCAACATGTCTACGCGGCTTTCGACTCTATTAATTTAAATTCCGCAAAGGAGGGAAAAAAAGGCTCTGTCTCTTTTACGAAAAAAAGGGGCGTTGGGCCGTTGGGTCTTATAGCCGCCTGGGGGTGGAGGGGGAAGGGCGGTAAGAACACGCGGGGCTGGAACGCAACCAACGAATATATCTACCAGCCAAGGAAACAAAAGCCACAGTAAAAAAAAAGCCGTCGTGGTAATTAAGTGTTTTTAGCCGCTTGGCGCGCAGGGCTGGTCCCGGAGTACTGACTGCGCCCCGCCACGCCACGCCGGGACAAAGGGACGGCATGCAAATCGCGGACACTAAGTGACTGGACCACACCCGGCAGCGGGGAGAGAGAGGGAGAAGGAGTGGGAGAGGGAGAGAGAGAGAGATAGAGAGGAGGAGAAGGAAGGGGCAGCGGCGGGGGACATGTGGCTGGCGCTGCGGTGGAGAGAGAGAGGGGAGGTCTCGGGATTACAGTCAGGGAAACAGAGTTTAAATTTGTAGACGGCCAGCAGGGAAACCCAAAGTCTTCATTACGACGGCATCCACAGAGCTTAACAAACCGCGAGATGAAAGTGCTAAACTTGATAAAGCTTTACAAATACAGGTCAGGGCGGGAAGGAAAGTTACTCTCGTAGTTTCCCATTGAAAGTTCGTGCCAACGTGCGGCGTCTGTCCGCCCGCGGTCATACCGTCCCGTAACGCACTCGCGCGGGCGGGCTGCCTACCCACCGGGGGCCGTGAGAAAGACCAGACATAAAAGGAAAGCGCAGCGCGTTACGGTGAGCACACTGTGAAACCAAGAGTTCAACTGTTCAACACTTGTAAGTGTACAACTTCCAGTATAACAGGTGCAAGTGCCGGCAAGTGCGCACCTCGGTATTTGTGCAATTAGAAGTGTCAAACTCGCCAGTCGTACACTTGTAAGTGTTTAACTCGACAGTTGTACACTTGCAAATGTTCAACAAGGGAAATGTTGTACGGGGAAGTTGAACACATGCAAGTGCACAGATGTCGAGTTAAACACTTACAAGTGTACAACTGGCAGGTTTGACACTTGGAATTGCACAAATACCGAGTTGTACACTTTGACGTGTAAGACTGGAAGTTGCGCACATTCAAGTGTTGAACAGTTGCACACTTGGTTTAACAGTGCACAGCTAGGGACATTGGAAAAGAGACTCATAAAGATTATTTGGTAACTATTCTCTTTCTTTTTCTTTTCGAAAATTGATGTCAGGTTGCCTTGTGCGCGCGCGTGTCGAGCCACGGGTCCTAACACGATACTCTTCCATCTCGTGTGGGCGCTTCTCCCCAAAAGGGCGCTGAATGGTGATCGGCGTCGGGTTGCCCGCGGCCGCCCCGCCCCGCCCCGCCCCGCCCCGACCCGCCCCGCCACGCCCCGCCCCGCCCCGCCACGCCCCGCCTGTGGTGGGCACTGGCCCGAGGAATGCCGGGTGGGACCGTCGGGACCCGGTCAGCCCTGCAGGACAGGGAGCGCGCGTGGTCACGACGCCGACCGCAGGGCGCATGGGGGGAGGCCGGTCGGGGACGCCGCAGGACGCCGCAGGACGCCGCAGGATAGGGCTCCACAGGGGACAGCAGGACACTAAATTCCACACACACTTGTGCCGCCAAATGCCACATCCGCTGCCTCACTCTCGAGCTCGGCTGGGCCGGCTGGCCGGGCGGCAGTGGGCGAGCCAGAGCCTGTGCGTCTGCGGCCCACAGCGCCGGACGAGCCGAGCACCTCACTCGCACCACCCTACACCGTTGGCGCAAGTGTCAAACTATTCCATTTTCCACTGAAAACCCAATGTGAGCGTCGCACAGTTGTGTATGTGCATTCCCATTCGCACAGTTGAAACAAGCGCAAAAAAATCGCCAATCTGAAATCAGATGAGAAAAATTAGCACCACGGCTTAAAACTTAAAACAGCAGAAAAATAAATAGCAGGGTAGCTAGAAAATAAGCACCGTAGCTTAAAACTTGGCTGCGCCTAAACAGCTAAACACTAGAACAACTTTACACAACTTGTCCAGTTTTCGGAACGCATTTGCATCCAGTCTGGATGTGCACGAAAACGTTCCTAATCGGGGAACAAAATTGTTCTTTCGCATTTAGAGCTCATAAGCTATCAACGTTAATATTGCGAGTTAATAACAACTCCTTATCAATGCACAAATATGTTGAAAGTTTACCAGCAAAAAGATCACTACGGGATTCAGGGTGTATGCGACATTTTTTTCACAGTGTTTCATGCCAGGCCAGCGAGACGAGTTTTCCAGTGTACCTGGTCGAGGACCGGGCCGTCGAGGCCGAGGGCGCAGTTCTAACCTGGTGGCACACAGGGCGTCACGGCACATTTGTATCGCTATTTATGTCGTATTTGTATTTGAGCGCGGCTATTGTGGCGGGCGCGTGCGGCCGCGCGGCGCTGGTCGTGAGGTGGGGAGCGCGGCGCGGGGCCCGGCCGGCCAGGGGGAATCAAACAAGGGGGAGGGGGTGGGACGCGCGGCGGCCGCAACGCACCACCATTCTCTCTCTCTCTCTCTCTCTCTCTCTCTCTCTCTCTCTCTCTCTCTCTCTCTCACACACACACACACACACACACACACACACACACACACACACACACACACACACACACTCCCTCTCGCGACTCGCACGACACACAAAAGTAGTTTCAAGTTGTGACGCTGCTGGCCGCGCAAAGATTTACGACCTGCAGTTTATAATGACGAGTCAATTTAAAGCGAGCGGCGCGGCCGCGCGATCACATGTCGGTCCGGATCGGGTCGGGGGTGCCGCTGGTGCTGGTGGTGCGCGGGGCGCGGGTGCGGCGGGGCGGGGCGGGGCGGGGCGGGGCGGGGCGGGGGTGCGGCGGCGGGGGTGAAGCGACACCCGGAAGTGGAGACTGAAGAGATTAATTGAATCTCATACGCAGTGGCCAGTAGCTCCGAGAGCGGTTGAATGGAGTTTTACAACGTGCGCGGCGCCATCTTCATAAAATACCTTCTTCTTAAAATATTTTGCATTCAGACGCACCGAGAAAAAAGTTGATTTTCTTTTTTTTTCGCCAAGTAAAGAAAACGTCGTCGTCGTGTTCAATGAATACTGGGGAAGCTATTTGTCAGTCGTAACGCGCTTGCTCCTCATCCCCCCCTTCTCTCTCTCTCTCTCTCTCTCTCTCTCTCTCTCTCTCTCTCTCTCTCTCTCTCTCTCTCCCGTCGCACCCTCCGCCTCCCACGAGCAGCTTCCCTTCTAGTGACGACCCTTGCCGCCGGCGCAACCCCTACGGCGCGGCGCCGTTTCCGACTGGCGAGATACATGACAGTATTTAGCCCGCCGCGGGGGGTGCCGCCGCCACCGCCGCCGCCACTGCCGCTCTGCCGGGCTTGTCTCCGGATATATTTTATTTGACTTCTGATATATTTGTCAAATTGAATTTAAGTCGTCCGCTCTCGCGTACAGGCACGCTCCCTGAGACTTCCGGTGTGGATTTCGGCCTCGAAGACGACCCTTATTTGTTTGAAGGCTTGCGTGTAACAGGGGACGCATGAGAGGACGGAGAGCGCATCCCCGCTGGGTGCGTTTACAATGCGAGCCTATTTTTACAAATGTAATGGACTCATGTAGTGTAGAATATCAGGCCGAAAGTAGAGAATGGTCGGCAGAATCGCTGCCGCCTTTCGTATCACAGGATTACACTCAAATGGGCGCGCTTCCTCAGTGTGCGAGAGAGACAGGTAGACTCCACCACCGGACCGCGCGGGGGAGAAGTCATTATGAGAGCGCTTGGAGAACCCCCACGCGGTTGCCAACTTCTGCACGCCAAAAAGTGGACTTTACCTGTGCGCCAGGCGCCGGCGGTTTCTCCCGCACCGCAGTGCTGGCTCAATGGCTATAGCGAGCCGAGTGATATCCCTGGGTTCGAATCTGGGTGCGGGCGAAAATATTTTGAACGTCGCATAAAGTGAAAGTTCCACAGTTGGCACCACTCGCATCGGTGCGTGCTCTGTCTCTCTCGCACACTGGCGAAAGCATCTGCGCCCGAACGAACGTCCGAGCTCTGGCGCATACGCTGCACTCAATAGCGTGGCATTAGCGCCAAACGCACGCGCACCAAGTGAAATAGCGACTATGCGAGGGGGAGGGGGAGCGGTGACCATACAGCCGCTGGTCGCTCGCTCGCTCTCACTCTCGCCCTCCCCGAAATCGTGAAATCGCCCTCCGATTACAAAGATGTGATGGGGCAGTCACCATCAGCCATACAACGAGCGTCGCGTCGCGACGGCCTGAATTACACCAAAAGCTGCAGCGCGGCAATGCGAGGGGAGGCCGCCGGGGCTAGGCCGGCGACCTCTTTTTATATGTCTCACTCTTTCTCTCGCTCTCTCTCTCTCTCTCACTCTCTCTCTCTCTCTCTCTCTCTCTCTCTCACTCACTCACTCTCTCTCTCTCTCTCTCTCCCTCTCACTCACTCACTCACTCTCTCTCTCCCTCACTCGCCACGCGTTTCCCGTTTTCGGTAATGGCTGCAAGGGGTCGGGTGGTAGTGCAAGAGCAAAAGGGGATGTCCGTATATACGTAAATAGTGTCCTTTTTTTCTGGCAATGGTCTGCCTTTCACCCCTTTTTTTTCTCTCCTTTCTTGCCAGATTGATTTCCGCCGGCCAAACTCATCGATCTGCCGACTGTGCCAGAGACGTTGCGGCGGTCCACGCCGAACGAAAAGTACAGCAGAAGGGATGCAGTCGCGGCTACCGGCCGGCCACGGTGGCGCGCTGACCCCCGCCTCCCGACCTCCGTCGGCACGAATTTCCTGCTCCATTGCTCATGCAGCGACAATGTGCTCAATCGATCGTGCGCCCCTCATCAGCCACGACGACGGCAGCCGCCCATGTGCCGAAGTGGCAACGGCCAGAAGGGGTTATATCTATCGCTCCGGATCTGGACGAAACCGCTCGAGCGGACAGTTTCTTCTCTGGCGAGGCGGCGGCGCCTGCTGTACCGCCGTCGTTGCCCGTATGCCCAGCAAACGGATAACCAAAGGGGGTGGCAACTCTGACATTTTTGTACACCTCGTAATTCAGAAAAAGTTTGGGAGATTAAAAAAAATCTGAAAAAAAAAATTGAAAAACTTTGAAAAGCTCTGAAAAGTTTAGAAAAAAATCAGAAAACAGGCAAATTCAAAAAAAATTAGATAAAATTCAAGCGAAACTTCACAAAAATGCAGTACAGATTCAGAAAAAATTACAAAAATTCACAAACTTTGTACACTAAAATTCTGAGTTATTGTTTCCCCCTCGCGGATAACCCCTCTACTTCCAAATTGGGGGTTTACCGCACGGTAATCTTCCCAGCTTCAAAAAAACCTCCCTTCTCTCGAGAACCGCAGCGTCTGAGGCGCGCCCTCGCGGGAAAGTATACGAGAGGGCCTTCACCACCGGATCTGTCCGTCGCCGTCCCGCCCTGCCGATGTGACCGATAACCCTGGATCTGAAATCTGGTCCGGTCTGTCATCTGGACCGCAGCAGCCGGGCGCGGTGGGGCGGGCGCCCCATTGGTCGGGATGAGCGATCTGGGCTGGGCGGCCCGGGCCGGGCCGGACGACATTTGATATCTCTATAATGAGGGGGCCGACGCGTGTTGACCATGTAGGACGTCTGATTACAGTTTTGTCATGTGTCACATTACATAGCCTCACCAAAAGACCAGGAACACACAACTTTCTATTTTTCCGTGTTTTTTTTTTAAGATGTATTTTATCCGTTTCCTCATGGGGCACTGCACCCAGAAAACCACGTAGTCTAGGGAACTAAATTTAAAACCGACGAAATTTTAGCTCTGTGAACTACATTTCGTTCGAATACTGATAAAATAATTTAGTTAGTTTAACTAAATGTTGGTTGATTACTACTATTTACTAAAATTTGGTCGGTTTCATGAGCTAGATTTTGTTCCCTACGGTCCTGATTTGGTTGGATCAACTAAATGGTTCTCTGCGGGTGTGGCCCCAAAAAAAGGAAACATAAACAAAAATGGGCCAAATTTAGAGATATGAGGAGAGGAAGCAACAATCCTCAGTACAACAACTTTCAAGATCATTAGAGCGTCATATTGTCTGGGTACGAGTGCGGGGAGAGCATCCGTCTATCCCTTTACCTCGGGTGTACCAGCAGCACAGGTGGCGTCTGCTGCCCTTATTGTGCTTCTACGGCGCTTATCTTGCATCTGAGACGCACAGCGGCCCACCCCGCCCCACCTTACCTCGCCCCGCCCCGCCCCGCCCCGCCAACGAGCGCTTGATATTCCTCGCACCTCGCTGGACCTTAGGGCGGCATTGCAGGCTGGTCCGGTGTGCGGCGGGGCCGAGGCTGCTGCATACGTATGAGCGTGTTAACACGACAGAAAGCAGGACGAAAACACGCCACACCTTTTGTTGCACACACACACACACACAAGTACATACGAATCTGATTTTGTAATTTGCTCGTTGTTTGGCGGACAGGACAGCCGGTTTGTTTGGCACCAGAATCACCTTGGCAGACTGCTCACCCGCTGCTGCTGCTGCTGGTCCACGCCTCATCTGCTAGGCGGTGCAGACGCAATCCACTCTCTCTCTCTCTCTCTCTCTCTCTCTCTCTCCCTCCCTCTCTCTCTCTCTCTCCCTCCCTCCCTCTCTCTCTCTCTCTCTCTCTCTCTCTCTCTCTCTCTCTCTCTCCTTCACCCGTACGACAAAGAGCGCGCACCCCCTCACAATCCCACTCGTGTCCTGATCGTCGTCGACAAGTGTGCTGGGCCTGGGCCGGGCTGTCCAGGCTCCTGTTAGGACGACCTGCTCGCATCCATCACCTGCAGCTGCCCCTGATCCTGTTGCTGCTGCTGTTCCTGCTGCTCCTGCTGATGCTGCTGTGTCCTGCCCACTCGCCCCCTCCCCCCCACAAAAAAAAACCTAAAGCGCGCGCGCGAGTCAAATCTCATTGCAGCCAGCAGACGTGTGAGTGTCAGCAAGGCGTTTTCCGTCGAGGTGCGGTCGGCACAGCCACGGAGCAAACATAACACGTCACGGGGGACACCCGCACTGTTCAACCAAGTGTGAAACTGTTGAACACTTGAATGTGTGCAACGTCCAGTCCTGCACGTCCAAGTGTACAACTCGGTATTTGTGCAATTCCATAGTGTCAAACTTGCCAGTTGTACACTTGTAAGTGTTTAACTCGACATTTGAGCACTTGCATGTGTTCAACTTCCCCGTGCAACATTTCCCTTGTTGAACACTTGCACCGCACCTGCACACAGGTGTGTAAAAAACTCTCTCACCAGATCCCAGTGAGTCGACAGTCACACACTTAGGTTTCCCAGTATGTTTACGCCCCCGACGACAGCGTGACGCGGCGTATCGTGCCGCGAAAATCTGATTCGCGCGTCGCGTGGGCGGGGTGGGGCGGGGCGGGGCGGGGTGGGGCGGGCGTCCCACCATTAATTTGTCACTCCATTATATTATGATCATTATGGCTCATGATGAACGTCGCGCGTTTCCCCGAATTAGAGCGCGGCATCAACAAGATGGTGATCAACAAACAGCCTCGTCCATCACAGGGTCAGTCAGGGCACGCACACACACACACACACACGCTCTCTCTCTCTCTCTCTCTCTCTCTCTCTCACGGCCGCGGGCCGCTTTGAGGCGCCGTCGAAGGGCCTATATCCATGGCGCCCGGCCATCCATCAAGGGGCACCCGGGGAAAATGCATGTCACTTTAGGCCGGCGTTACACGTGTAAGTCGAGCATACACTGTCATAAGAAAATCATTATTTTTGACGAGCTAAGTAATATCGCGAAACAAAAATCACCACGGAAATACCAGCAGCAAGGGTTCCACCACTACGGGAGTGTACACACGATTACCGATTACTAGTGACTACCAACAGTTCTGAGAAATATTTCTGAATAAGAAACTTTGAAATTTATGTCGTTTCTTGTACACTTTCACGAGGAAAAAAACCGAAACAGCGCGAAAACCAACGAAAAGACGAATTTTTATGGATGTGATTACCAGTGATCACTGGACAAAGTGTACACATGATTTCCATATTGGTGAACCGCCCCCTTCGAATAGCAGCTGGGCTCTTTTCTTTTCTACCTAATAATATATTGGCCAGTTTGGGGCTGCATTCGCGGAAAATTTGGCGCGGCCGAGTGTCGCGAAATAAGAAGGGGAGAGGGGGTGAGAGAGCGGCAGTGGCGTGATGATGGCGACGCAAGGAGGTGCGGGGGTACTCCAGTGACGCCACGCCACGCCACGCCACGCCGCGTCGCGCCACGAGAGGAATGGCATCCGAAACACGGGGCTGGCGCTCATAAAGGAGGGGGGGGGGGGGGAGTGGCGCTGCGGCTGAGATATTAACAAGATTTCTTGCACGCTTCACAGAAATCATCGCGTCCCCAAACACAGGGAGCCGACTGGAATTCGCCCAGCGGCGGTGCGTCTGGTGAGAAGTGGCCGTGGCGCGGTGTGTCGGGGCGGGGCGGGGCGGGGCGGGGCGGGGCGGGGCGGGGCGGGGCGGGGCGCGAAGGTTGCGCGGCGGAGCGAGGCGTCGGGGACGCAAGTGAGAGGGAGGCGGGGGTCGTGGAGGAGGAGGAGGAGGAGGAGGAGGAGGAGGAGGAGGAGGAGGAGGAGGAGGAGGAGGAGGAGTGGAGGGGATGCTCAGGTCGTCACCGTGCGCGATAATTGTTCCCGGCACTGCCGTGTTGTATGGCTCCTGATTCCCGACACCCGCGGGCTCGTCGGCCAGCTATTTCCGAGAGGCGTCGCGAGACACTGTAATGATAGTCTCTCCGACGCGAGAGAAATATTTCAAGACGAGGTTACAAAGTGTGTCTCGCACTCGGTGCTTGTACACTGTAATCAAAAGTGTTGAACTCACACACACTTACAGGCGTTGAAAACTTTTAGGTGCCCTGCATTTTACACTGCACAAAAGGCTGCAACTCGTACACACCTGGAAGAATGGCTTATCGGTCTGACACTTGATGCCACATTTGAAATGCGCATGCTTTTTAACTAGCATCAAAAAGTATTCATAGCTGTGTTCAATACTTAAGTGTGTCAGTGAAACTCTTTTGATTCCACTGTAAAAAAAGTATGTACTCAGAAGTGGCACTCTGCCTCCACGAACGGATACACGAATAAACTCTTTAATGCACTATGATGCCTTGAAGGATTTGACTCGACCATAGCGTTGCACAAGTTTGGGTTCATAGCTGAGCCAACCAAATTTTGTATGGTTGGTTATGTACAGATTGTCAACAAAGTTATGCATAAAGTTGTATGCATACATACGGTTCTGTAAAATTGCGCATAATGATGCAAAAACCATGCACAAGGGTTTTTAATGACAGAGAACTCAAGGCTCTTTCCCGGAGGGGCGGCAATGGCCCCCGCCCGCGCGCCACGCCGCGGCGGCCGACAGAAATCAAAGCCATAAGAGACGCACGAAACGCAAAGTTTTTCTCCAGCCGCTCACACATTTCATGTCGCAGGCATTCATGGTTTCCTCGAAGTCTCGCAGGCGAGTGAGGACGGAAACAAACGGAACAGAGAAGGCGGCGGCGGGGCGGGCAGCGCGCGCAAAACCTCCAAAAGAAACAACCCCTTGTCTCTCCGCCGCATAACGCAACGCGTGTTGGCCCGCCGGGCCCCGACGTTAATAATGCTTCGGATGGACTTATGAGGAGCAGCGCGGGACGACAAAACGGCAAAAACTGTCATCTGTCATCATTTTACCTGACAGCGTCGGCGCGGCCCGCGCGGCCCGGCGTCCCGCTGCCGATGTCCTCCCCAGGTGCAAATTAAAAACCCGTCCTCGTGTGTGTGTGTGTGTGTGTGTGTGTGTGTGAGAGTGTGTGAGTGTGTATTTGTGCGTGTGTGTGTGTGTGAGCGCGTTGTTTTCAGTGGCAGAAATTGAGGGGGCAGGAGACGCAGGAGGTTATAGGGGGGACCCATCGTCCTATTGTTTCGGTCCGAAGGACAAAGTCGTCGGGACGTCACAATTATATCGACAGATGAGAGGGACTCAAAACACGCGGCCGGTTTACTGATGTGACGGCGGCCGGCGTTACTTTCTGCTGCTGGGCTCTTAGTGAAGCGCCAACACATTTTCGGCAAATTCTCTCTTTTTTTTTTCCCACCGGCAAATGTTTGCAAATAAGATACCTATTTCGGACATTTGCGCAGCAGTGGTGAGGGCAATTACACACCACGTTTCCTCCTTCCGGTACAGAGAGAATGGCGCCGTCGCGCTTCGTCGCCGCCGTAAATGAAACAATTATCCATTTTCTCTAAGTACGGCGCACGAGTTACCATTTTGCAGGCGTACCGGTCGCGCGGCGTTTTCTGCCACTTGCATCGCGATGCGTCGTGCGCGGCAGGACAGGCGTCGGCAGAGAGAGAGAGAGAGAGAGAGAGAGAGAGAGAGAGAGAGAGAGAGAGAGGGAGAGAGAGAGAGAGAGAGAGAGGAGTGCGGCGCTTCGCGAGCGTCACTTGTCGCCTGTCCTCTGCATTCCAGACGTGTGCACACACCGCTCTTGGTCCTGCTGCGACAAGCGACACGACAGACAACACGAAAACGACAAAGTCGAAATGATGGCAAAAAGAAGAAAGATACGCGCGGTGCTGCTGGTAAAAAAAAAAAGTTAAAGAAAATAAGGTGGAGAAACGGCAGGTCTGGTCCGCCTGCAGCGGATGCGTTGACGCCGACAGCATACACATATACAGCAGTATCATATGAGAGCCTAAAACAAAGGACCCGAGAAAAAGAGCGGGGTGTGGCGGCCAGTCGCGCGGGGCGTGGCGGGGTGTGGCGGGGTGTGGCGGGGTGTGGCGGCCAGTCGCGCGGGGCGTGGCGGCGGGCGGCGACGTGTCGGGAGCCGCCGGCCGCATCCTAAGTTCGCGTCGATATTTTTCTCCGGTGCAAGGCGTGGATGTATCCTTTTTTCCACAGCAGGGCTTTTCTCTTTTGGTTTTTGAGAGACAAGTTTCAAACACGCGCGTTTCAAACAGAAACGAAATCAAAATACGTACAAAGTCGAGTCCCTGCCAGGTGAGTGCTTTTGGTCTCATGGGATGAACACTGGACGCAAAAAAAAAAAATGTTTAAATGTTGCACACTGATGGGTGACTGAAGTCCGTACATTCATTTCCCTTCAGGTAGTGTTGCGAGATAGGCGAAAATTCCCACGTATGCACCTGTGTGAGGCAGACGGGAATCTCCGCCTGACTGCTAGGCAAAACGCAGTCTCAAGTGTGAGAGTTTGCCTATATAGGCGCAGACACCCGTCTGCCTCACACAGGTGCATACGTGGGAATTTTTTCCTACTTATCTGGCGACACTGCCCTCAGATATATGAAATTCTTCAAAGATTTCACCCCTTTTACACTGTTAAACCAAATTGTCTTGTGACGATAAATATTGCTACGAATATTTCGTCACAACAGCTGTGATGAAACAGTCGTCACATGACATACATTTCGTCACATGACATGAATCCTTCGTCACATGACATGAATCTTTCGTCACATGACATGAATCTTTCGTCACATGACATGAATCTTTCGTCACACTGTGATACTGTGATGAACCATTTGTCATGTGACGAACCTTTCAAAAGTAAAATTTAGCACTGACTTTGTCGTAATGTGACGACTTAAAATTTTACAGTGTACTTGTTCAAGTGGGCGTGACTTGGAGATTCACACCCCTACGAGTATGTGACATTGACACACTTGCCTTTCCACTGGTTACCTGCGGGGGGTCGCCTCGCCTGGCACCTGCCTTACTATAACCTCCCGACGGGGCTTAGATGTCAGCGCGGCGAATTATGAAAACGAAGCCCCGTGCCGGGCGACGCACACACACACACACACGCACCCGGCTTCCCCGACAAACTATAAATGTCGTCAGGCAGAGCGCCGCGGCAGCCTGAGCAGCAGCTGTCGATGAAAACAGAGATCGAGGCTAGCCGTATCTCACTCTCACATGCGCGAGCAACCGCACGCACACGCACGCACCACACACACACACACGAACACTCACACAGGCAAGCGACAAAGAAATGGGACTACCCCCCCCCTCAACACCTGTCAAAGCGATGGTGCGCGGGGCTTGACGTGCCGTGTGCGCGGTGTGGCGTGCAGCCGTGCGCGAGCTTTGGGGCCCAGTCGGTCGCCGCTAGATCAGGAGTCGGCCCCGCCCCGCCCCGCCGCGCCCTGCCCCGCTCCGCCCCGCCCCGCCCCGCCCCGCCCCGCCCCGCCAGCTGCCTGTGGCTTTGCGGCGCGCGCGGGAGCGTCGTCTCGCGTTGCAGTAATCGGGCTTGTCACAATCACACCTCAATGAGAAAAGGGGCGCTGGTGCCTCGTGCTTCTCTCTCGCGTGACAGTTCTATATACTTTTTATAAAATTAAAACTGACAGAAAACCTCAAATATATCGCACTTGGAAAACTTTATAAACGTCATATTTAAGTTTATTTTTTCCAAAATTTGCGGCTTCAAATTAAAAAAAAAAAAACACAAATAGGGCGCTGAAACCACAACAAGTGTGTACTACTCCAGAGAACTTCAACTATTTTTCGAAGGTAAGACAGCAGGACGGAGAGGGGACCAGAAAAAGCGGTTTGAGGCGAGGCGACAGCTGCGGGAGACCTGGCCGCCCGGGCCGGGCCGGGCACACGCTTCGATGTATCTGACTGGGGTAAATGAGACCGTTGTTAAACACGATGACCCCTTGTCCGGCTCGGACCAGGCGCCCCCCAGCAGGAGCGCCTCCCCCCCCCATGCCCCTCCAGGCCGACCTGTGGGAACATAGTTGACATACCTGTGCGCAGGCCGATGAGTCACCAAGAGCAGTGCGCGACCAGGGTGCCTATTTTCAAGAGAGCACGCAAAGGGTTTGGTGGGGATTCATTAATTCACAAATTAGGTTTGTCTACTGTATATTAGTGTAGACTCTTTTTCTAAAATAAGCAACGAGACACACTTTTCCCTGCTCAAGAAATTTTCTTGAACTAGTAAAATTCGCCTCATTTTTAAAGCTACACCCAAACTATAGCACTTCTATCCAAGCATTTCCTAATACTCGGTGTATGTACAACAAACCTCACACAAGGCAGAAAATAAAACATTTTTATGAACTATATTGTTTTTTGAAAAATTAAAAGCAGTTGAGAACTGTCACTAAATTTTCACGCTGTTAAAGAATGTGTTTTTCTAGGTGTATGCCGAGGGTCATCCAACTCTTATATTTTACACTTTGCGTGTATATTTTGTATATTTTTGTATTTTTCTTGCATTTTTCGTGTGTATTTTGAAGTATTTTCCTGTATTTTCCGTGTATTTCTCTAGCAATTTTCGTGTGTATTTTGAAGTGTTTTGCTGTATTTTTCGTGTTTTCTCGAGTAGTTCCGTGAACGCGTTTTCCTTTTCGTGTCTGCCGTCCCTTGGTGTCTGCGCGGTGCCCACACCTCCCTCACTCGCCCGCTGGGCTCATACCGTATTGACCCTCGACACAGTGAGCCTCGTGCCCCACCGCGCCCCGCCCCGCCCCGCCACGCCCCGCCCCACCACGCCCCAACCTTTGAGTGAGCGCGACAGACGTATACACCCCCGGTCCAACAGGGAGCGCGCTCGAGTTGGAGCGAGACAGAAGATGTGGGCGAGAGGCCAATCTCACGCCTGGCCAGCTCTGTAACGTAAGGCCTGCTGCTACCGCGTCCGCCTGCCTGCCTGCCCTGCCCGCCTTGCTGACGGCTCTTACCTGGCAGCACCCCGCCAGTGTGTGGTCTGGTCCGGGGCGGGGCGGGGCGGGGCGGGGCGGGGCGGGGCGGGGCGGGCACAGCCACCCTGCTCAACCCCTTGCGGCTCGGCGCGGCGGGGCACGGCGTTACCACGCGTACGCGTCGCCCCCGCTCCCCGCCCAGTTCGATTAAAATAGGAAATAATTCGTAATTTCACCCCGATTCATAGAAAAATATGCTCTATAAAATGCTAGAATTGAGGGTATGCACTCGCATAATAGTAGGGTCACTATCTGTAATGAAGGCGTAACAGTAAGCGTAATAGAAGCGTGGCTTATTAGCCAAAATTCTCCATTTTACACCTCTTTGTCGGGCGTTTTGGGCATTTTTTGCCTGTTTTTGGTAATACAGCGTAATAGACGTACTCTCCGTACTGTTGAACTGTCATGTAACGGTTACATTTTACGAGTGAATACTCCTCGTGGAATTGTCCATGCAACACCGGTGGGGTACCGCGTAACACCGTGTAATACGGAGTGCTCTGTACACGTTTTCTTGTAGTGAATACCCCGCTCGATTGAAAAGACGCGCGTGACGCAATAGTGGATAACGCATCAGGTGAGTGGCCTGATGTGCGTCCCGCCCCGCCCGCCCGCCCCGCCCCGCCCCACCCCGCCCCGCCCCGCCCCGCCCCGCCCCGCCCCGCCCCGCCCCGCCCCACTCCGCCCCGCGCCCGCGGCCAGCGCCGTGCCCGGTCCAGACGAGAACATAAATAATGTCAGCAGCCCTACCGGCGTCTCCGTGGCGCCGGCCGGCACCCCGGGATGACGGGGGCGCACAAAGGACGGAGGCCCATGGCCGACTTTTTCGCTTTTCTTATATTTTTATTTTTTATTATACATCGAGACGGGCCCGAAAGACAATACCATCGACGGTGGCAATTTGGGCCACAAAGGGTGATTCCCGTCGCACACGCTTCGCGTCAGCAGCAGCGGTCGTCTACTGGCGTGGCGTGACGGTGCCGAGATAGGACCAGCCCGTCAGGAGGCTGCACTGTAAACGCACTAGCCATTTTTAATGACAAAATTTTGGCGTTCTCTAAAGAACGCCATTTATTGGCCATTTCTAAAGCCGATTTTTGGCAGTCTCCGAAAATAACGCCAATTTTTGGCGTCTAAAGAGGAAGAGTGCCAAATTTTGGCGTTAAAAATGGCATAAAGTTGGCGGTTTTCTTTATGAAGGAGGCCACTCGTTTAACAGTGTGGAAGGTTCGTTCCAAGAACACCCCGGGCTCGCTGCCGCGCAGTGGGGCCCGGGCCGGGCAGACTCCTTGTTCTCCAGCAGGTTGTCAAACAGCCGAAGAGAGGGGATTCTCTCCCGACTTTTCTCACCTCAAGGCGCAGCCAAAGCCAAAGCCCTTCGGCCCGACCCCGCCCCGCCCGGCCCCGCCCGCTCCAGGAGGTTTATAACCCCGCCTGTCATATACACCCTGCTGGTCTCTTGTCTCCGGCAGCGCAGCGGCGCCACGCCAGTCACCTTCTCGAATCAGGCATCCCAAATATGCTGCCGTCTGGCCCGGCTCTGCACGCTAGGCCCCTCCGACAGGGGGTGAGAGAGAGAGAGAGAGAGAGAGAGAGAGAGAGAGAGAGACACCCAGAGTGAGAGAGAGCGAGTGAGAGAGTGGGCAGGGGGGGGGGCGAGGGTCATTTTATAAGACCCATCCCCGTATGTAAATGCCCGCTGACAAGCGTTGGCAGCGTCCCTACCGCGGGTGGGCGGTGGTGGTGAGAGAGAGAGAGAGAGAGAGAGAGAGAGAGAGAGAGAGAGAGAGAGAGAGAGAGAGAGCAAGGATTTTCGTCCGCGGAGAGTCACGCAGATCATCATTATGCCGGTGGGCAGTGCCGCGCAGCAAAAAGCCTTTGCCGGTGTGCCCTGCCCCAGCAGCGCTGGCCCCTCTGACCTCTGACCCCCGGGGTCGGTGGCGGGGAGGGGCGGCGCGGGGTCCTGTGGTCCTGTCCACGCTCACGTTCGGCAAACAAACCCGCTGGCCGGGCCGGGGCCCCTGGACCCTCCTGCCCGCCGCGCGGCTACTGGAGACTCTGGAGGGACCCTGGAGCGTCACTGGAGCGCCGCGCCGGCCGGCGGGCTGCCTGGAGTCCAGGCCCTGGACCCGAGCCTGGACCGGACCAGAGGCGTGGCTGCTGCGGCCGCAGCCGACGGCCAGCAGGACGGCAGGATGTCGCCGATGACGCCTGCTGAATCTCAACGAGCGCCCTCGCCCGGCCCTGCTCGCCCTGCTGCACGGCCCCCGCCCACCGCATATGTTTAAGGAAATGGAGAGCTCGGCTTGGCGTGGCGGCGTCGGGTCGGCACTGATGGCCCCCGCGATCCGCGCCCAAGTACAAGCTCAATTCACTGTAAAAGTATCTCTGTAGATTTACGACTTTTCTTTCGTAATTTGTGATCTACAAACGGTGATGTCACATTACGATCGATATACAGCCTACTTGTGCTCGTTTAAGAATCACACGTCGATACCAAGAGTTTCCTTAAAATTTTCTAATAATGCATACGGGTTCACTGTGAACTCTCAGAAACATTTCTCACTGTGTTCGAATCGGGAATAAATAGAGCAAAAGTTCTGAGAGCAGCCCGACTCGATGCTCAACAAGAAGTTTTTTTATAACTTGTGCCATCAGTACACCGGAAAAACAAAGGTGCAAAGCAGCGCCTTTCCTGAGGCGCTAAAACCAAGTGCCAAGTTTAGTGCCCTTGCAAAGGCACTAAATTTTTATGGAGTATACGCAGCTGGTCAGCTAGAGGTGCTAAGTCCTACCTTTGAAAGGCACTAACAAAATTTAGTACCTTTCGTGGGGCACTAAGTCTTAGTGCCTTTCCTGGTGCACTAAGTCTTAGTGCCTATCCTGGGGCACTAAGTCTTAGTGCCTTTCCAAAGGCACTAAATTTTGTTAATGCCTTTTAAAGGTAGGACTTAGCACCTTTGTTCTTCCAGTGTACATGAATATTTCAAACCGCAAGAATAATCAGTTTTAAAGAATTTCGACAGAAGGGTCGTGAAATGTTGGCTAAAATGGGCCCAATGACTTTTTTTTCCTGAGAATGGCGCTGCCCGGGTGCCGGCGGGCAGGGCCGGATGGCGCCGGGTGTCGCGCGCGGTGCCACTAGCTGCCGCTGCGGCGCGCTCATCTCGTATTCCAGGAGCGCGATTGGCTTTCGGGACGTTTGCGCGGAGGACGGCGCGGTTACCGCGGTCGTCCCCCCCCCTCCCCCTTTTCCCTCCTCATTTTTTCCCCTCCTAATTTTTTCCCCCCTCAACCTACTTCGCGCAGGACGCGACGAAAAAGTGTGCTTGCTTTTGATATCTATATCAAGCCGGGGACACAAAACGACTGGTATCGCCCAAGAAGGGAGTCTCTCTACGACATTGGGACGGCCGGGGCCGGGGTTTCAATGAGCTCCCCGGAGCCAGATGAGTGCGGAGTGAGGCCGAGAGTACTGCGCACGCGCGCGCCGCGGCCACCGGCGCCACTTACAGTCCGCTCGCTAGGAGCACGTCCCCGCCTCACGGTAAAACTGTCGTCTTGGTTTTCCAGACGTTTTGGAAAAATCAAGACCAGGTCGATTTTCAAGACACTGCTCTTGGTTTTCAAGAAGTTGTCTTGAAAAAGTGGAATGATTTCAAGACAATGTCTTGAAAACCAAGAATGTCTTGGAAATCGTTCTGGTTTCGAAGACGTCAACGAAAGGTCTTGAGTTTTCCAAAACGTCTTGAAAATCGACAAAATTGTCATGAAAACCAAGACGACAGTTTTACTGTGCTTGGAACGCCATGGAGCCTATGGAGGAGGGGAAATCTAGGTGTGAATGTCGCTACTTGCAGGTGGGTGACTTGATTTTAATATACTTTGAGATGGAAATGACTGCACTCTAAGTGGAAATGTATTTTTTAGTACAGATCACAAGTAATTAGATAAACATGCAGATTTATAAACAAAATCGTGCCTTTATGGAGAATATTTCACAAAAATCTGTTTATTATTGTACATTTCTTTATATATGTATATGCACATTTTTGCAGATCTATGTGTACTATTCTACATAATAATTATTATGTTGACTGTAGACTGTAGTAAAACTATACTTTAACTACAGTTTTCGGGTGTAGTTGCATCTACTGATCCTCACACCCGGGAACGCACGAGTTTGCTTATCAATCTCCATGTTTATCTGGATACATATATTATAATGTACGAAAAATGACATTTCCAGTTAGCGCGTGTGGCGCGCAAGAAGTGATGAATGGACATTCGCTCATCCCTACAAGAGTGTGCATGATTTGTCGCACTAATAAATGTATGAAAGTTATGCACTCTGCGTGTCAGCGGACACTCGTACACTTGGATTTCCCGTGGAGATCATTTCAGCTGCCACAGGAGGAGCCAGGAACCGCATTTGACCACGAGTCATCCGTCTCAAGAATGGGCGTCCTTGCTCATTGCACCGTTGCGCGGGCGCGGGCCGGCTCGGTCCGCCCCCGGCCCTGCCCCACCCCGCCCCGCCCCGCCCCGCCGGGGGGTTACAAGTCCTTTGGCGGCCGGCCAGTGCCAGCAGTCGTCCGCAGAGGGTTACAAACACTGCGGGCAATCGGGGCGGGGCCGGATGCACGAGGACGACGGGTCTTTGAACACAGGAAGGAAGTGGATGACAAGAGCACGCCCACAAATCATGGAGATTTCCTCCGCAATCACTCACACAAAGAAGTTATCGGAACTTCAGGAAGAAACACTTGGTTACACCCTCAATCTGCCATGGATAAATTTATTTAGGATATTGACAAATTTTTACTCTGCTTACTAAGTGGTCTAAGAAACTGTAATAAAATCATTTTTGTATATACTCACAGCTTTCTACGTAACTTGTACACAGGCTCACTGGCGTAACTTCTACGTCAACAGTTAGTGAGAAAAATATTTATTATATAGATGTTTTAAAATGTCCTAACGTCTCTAGTGAAAAAGTCTAGAAAGAACCTGAGGGTGTACCAAGCACCGAAGATCCTTCCACACCCAGAAAACTGAGTTCGTGGATCAAGGAAAATGTACTACCTGATCACAAAATCCGCAAGGACATGTGCCTTGGATCAAGCCGTATCTACTTGCGGAATCCGTGATCAGGGACATTATCCGTGAACCAAGAACTCAGTATTTTCGGTGCATACACGTTTCCATCCAAACCAAAAGTCAGAGACGAAGGCATGAACTAATCTGGCAGAGTGGCACGTACGGCCGCGGGGTGGCCTGACTCATACGCTCCTCGGCTGCCTTCCCTCGTTGAATTGAGTGAAACTGGAGTACTCTGTATGTCTGGCCCTGATTGTCCTTAATTGTCAGTCTGCGCGGTCAACAGTTGATTGGGTGCTACACAAAAGGGCGGGAGCAGCCATCATGGTTTTCAACGTAATCAAATTCTCCCCCACCTCCTCCTCCTCCTCCTCCTCCTCCTATCCCAATTCGCCCGGCCGCGATGGGCAACGGAAGAACCCAGAGGGTTTGTGCGGGCCGGCCGCCCATGCCCGCGGCACACACTGTGTGACTGCGAGGGGACAGAAAAAGGGGGCAGACGGCGCATTGGTTTGGAGAGGGCTGTTCGGAATTGGTAAGGGGAGGAGGGCTCCGAGAGTGGACCTCTCTAAACTGCTGTTTATTTGAGGGCTCGAGCCCGTCTCACTGATTGGAGGCCCTCCTGATTACCCTTCGTTACCGAGTGGACACAGGCCGGGCTGGCAGCGTCTGCCCGGGCCGGACAGGACAGCGGCGCAGCGCGGCTCGTCCGCAACGAATAGCCAAAAGGGAATGAGGAAGTGCGGATTCGATCGGACACGACAAGCCTGCATCAAAATCCCTACGAACTTACACGCAAACGTTCCATTAGCCAATTTTTTCCTTAAATTTTACGTAGGTTGCGCATTTAGTAAAGAATGTGATTAGTATTTGTAGGTTCCCGGGAAATTTTTCCACGAAAAAATGCAGTTACCAAATTAATAAGCACTACGTAGCGACTTGAAACTCATTCACGAGCTACATTAGGTTGTCGTAAATTTACTACATATTTCGTAAATCGTTATTCACAAAATATATCGCAAATCTACAAAATTATTTCACACGGTGAAAAAATAAAAATTGGAGGAAATAAACAAGAAATAAGATAAAAAGTCCCTCACGAATAAAGGCACCCCTAGCGGGGGCCTAAAAATGAATTGTGCCCGCCTGGCTGGTCGGGTGGGTTGTCTTGCCCCGGATGGGACGGCCAAGGAGGGCAGCTCGACCCGGGCCCGCCCCGCGCCACTACTGTGGGCTCGGTCGCCTCCGCAATCGGATTACTGTCTGTGCGCACAAAGGTACTTACCTCAGCACGACCAAAGCCCCGTCCATGGCGCCCGCCCTGGGCCCCGCCGGCCCGGCCGCTCGGCGCCGAACTCAACTAGTAGGGGTGAGCCTGAAACAAACGAATCGCAGCGCTGAAATAATGAGGTTAGGGAAAAGGTCAAGAGAGAACGGCGAAAAATAAAGAGAGAGAGAAGAAAAAGAGAGAAAAATGTAACGAAAGCCACGCTGCAAATTGTTCCGAGTTTACACTTCTTCCCCAGGGAAAAAAGTACATTTTTTTAAAACAGAAAATACCAGTTAATACAAATTCAGTGCTTCATTAAAGCAAAATTAATTTTTGCGTGCTCGTTCGCCATTTTACCAATACAAGTGCTGCTCCTGTTGCAGTCCATTCCGAGTCCGATGAGCCTTTTAGCGAGCAGCCGTGTGACTCCATAAATCCCCCAAGTTTTTGTGCCCCACCCGATTGTGCCCCACCATACCATAGCCACAACATTAGCCATGGTGCCACCACGTGGGCGGGCCGCCGATGGCCGAATCCGCGCAGCTCCCGAAAAAAGAAGAAGAAAAAAAAAACGAAAACGAGACAGAGCCTATATCCTCACATAAGAAGAGGTCTTAAATGCCGGTCTGGCTTTGCAAATGGACTGTCGAGATGATCTCGTTACTGCGAGGCGTCACGGCCGGCGGGCGCACAGTGCAGTGCGGTGCCACCCATCGCGCGCACCCTATTGTACGTCACCAAAGTGAGCAGCCGTATCACCTCGGGCCTCCTACCCTGCCCCGAGGGGGACGACACACAAGATAATGTTTTGGTAGGCTTGGCAGCCCGAGAGCGTCTCGGCAGCGCACCGTTGTTGCCTGAGCGTTACGCGAGTTATCTTTCGGGGTGTCTATATTATAGCCTTCAGTAGCGCGCACACGGATTGTTACATCAGTTGCTGATGCTGCGGTTCATCGGCCGGCCCTACTACATATATATGTAGGATTGTCAATGTGTTCTCGTCTGGGACTCGAAAGATGCTGTTACAATCGTTCGCTTCCAAGGCCGTGTCAGGGGGTGCTTTGCTCCATAGTCCGTCCTCCCCGACGCGTAATGCCCCGATGTATGCGTTCCTCAGGACTGACAGTTCTCCCCGGCGGAGTAACAAAACGCCCCCCCAGAGCCTTCGAACCGAATAATCCCTCGAGGGCGCTGCTGGCCGCGGTGAATCAGAGGCTGAGGGGGCGAAGAGTTCACGCTGCACTTTTACTTTTGTTGTTGAACGGCCCCGCGCTCTTCAAAACTCCTCCGGAACACCACTCGCTCTCCGCTGCTCACCTCCCCCTAAGCCCTCTCCGTCTCTCCTCCCCCGCGCTGCAGACGGGGGAGCAGAGAGGAGACAGCCAGTCTGGCACAGGGACGGGCGCGGCGCGCTCAACACAAAAACCACAAGGTCAAATAGGGCCGCTCAAAGCGCGCCGCCCTTTCCGCCGCGCTCGGGTCCGGGCGGCTTATTTTGAAACCCTCCTGAATTTTGACCACATCCTTAACTTCACGGCAATATTTCTCGCTTCTCTTTGGTCGAGGGGCGGTAGGGTAATAGGACCTATTACCTATTAAATAGGTAGCAGCTAAAACGGTTATTTAGGATAGGTAAGGTTAGGATAGGCTGGTTTTGATTAGAGAAGCGAAGAAAACAGCTGATCCTCTTCTACTTTAACCTCACTTAAATCCAATCCAACCCATCCTAACCTAACCTAGCCTAACCTATCCTAAATATCCGTTTTAGTAACTCCCTACTAGGCCCCAGCCCCACGACCAAAGAGAAGCGAGAAATATGGCCGTGAAGTTACGGATGGGGTCGAGATCCAGGAGGGTTTCAAAATTAGCGGCCGGGCCAGGCAGCGGCCAACCGGACGGTACAGGCGGCGGTGGGGCAGGATGGGGGCCTGCATGGACGCGCGGGACGCACGGCGGCGCGCTTTCGGCAGGTGGCTGGTTCAAAGCGAGACGCGCCGGGCACCGCTTTTGTCCAGCGGTAATTAGTACTTAAAGCGAGTGCCGCGCCGGGCCGGCCGACCGAACAACAAAGCCGCGTCAAGCAACAACAAAAACAGCGGCGGCGGCGCGACACGAGAAGAACAGAGAGAGAGAGAGAGAGAGAGAGAGAGAGAGAGAGAGAGAGAGAGAGAGAGGGGGAGAGGGGCGAGGGGCGCGGAGACAGAGCACGGGGGACCCAGAGGCGGCGCCTGGCCGAGCAGTCGCGCGGTGTGCCCGCTCCGCTGTTACCTCTATTTTCTACCCGATTACCCGCGCACAGTAGCGAAGTAATTCCACCACCAGAGCGGCTCTGACCGGCGGGGCGGGGCGGGGTGGTGCGGGGCGCCGCGGGGCGGGGCGGGGTGGTGCGGGGCGCCGCCTAAGTCCAGCGGCGGGTCTGAGCAACGTGTGTCGGAAAGAAGGGCAGAAAGATGGATAGCCAAGGTGGACTAGTTGAAGCGAAATATCAACAAATTTTGTTTCTCATTTTTATTTTATTTCCTCCCTTTAGAATTTTGCTTGCGTCAAATATACTCACGACAAAAATAGCATTTGCTTCGCTGCACACACGTACAAGAAAACAAACACGTTTTTTTTTTTTTGCGTCATGGGAAAGCGGGCCGTGAAATTGAGCAGGGTGTTGGCTGTGCACCACAGGGCTCGCTCGGTGCGGCGCGTCTGTAGAATCTGCGGATGAGCGCGAGGGAAATAGGGCATGCAGTGCTGCAGGAGACACCGCCCCGCCCCGCCCCGCCCCCCGCCCCGCCACGCCACGCACACCAGCTGGCGGAGACGTTCCTACTTTTTCCCCTCTCTTCCTTCTCTTTCTGCGGCTTCGCTCAGTCTGATGCGTAGACCGTAATCAAACACGAGTATCTCTTCATCGGAAAGCGGTAAAACGCCGTATACCGAACACACACGTCGTAACGATGCAAAGACGACACACAAAACTCGGAGATTTATATATTTTATGGAAAACTCCAATTATTTCTGCCAAATGCCTAACCATATCGTGAGGAATTTCCCCCCTTTTCCAGAACTGAACCCTCTCCGTGTCTCGGGGCCCCCACCCTACAGCCCCCCTCTCTCCCCCCTCCACGTCCGCAGCGCGCGGCGGCACGGCGCGTCTGCTAGTGGCGCCTGTCAGCCTTTGTCGGCGCGCCCAGTGACTCGCGAAATGTCGCGCCACTCCGTGCCGACAACCCGACGCCACGCCGCGCCCCGCCACGCCCCGCCACGCCACGCCCCACCCCGCCACGCCAGGCCGAGCCGCGCCAACATCACGCCACCTCCCGTCACCCGGGCGGGCGGGGGGGCGGCGACAAACCCCTTCACCTTCAACGCCCACTCCACAACCACCACGCCGATAAACCACCGAAAATCAATAGTAATAATCAGTCGAAACGTCAACGCCTCGCTATCTCTTTTACATCATTCATTAGCGCCAAAGTGGGGAGAAAAGTGCACACTAAACCCTTATGCATTTTGTTGTGCAGAAGACTTGCAGGATTTTAAGCAACCATAACTATGCACAATTTTTTCTGCATATCTATGCTTAACTCCGTCCTTTATGTACAAATTTGTGCATAATTATGTACAATGTGTGCATAGTTTTGCATACAATTTTGTGCATAAATATGGTTGCTTAAAATCGTGCGTAACGATGCAAAAATCATGCATTGGACTGTGCTCCCGCGGCTGTAAGACTCTGGTCACGTGAGAATGCGGCGGGGGCATCATTACCCGTTGTACTTACAATACCTTTGAGCGCGCCGCGCCGGCCGGACCGTATTTGTCACCAGCCGGACGGGGCGGGGCGGGGCGGGGCGGGGCGGGGCGGGGCGGGGCGGGGCGGGGCGGGGCGGGGCGGGGGGGGGGGGGGGGGGGCGGGGCGGGGCGGGGCGGGACGGTCTCCTTTCATATTTCCATCGCGCGCCGCTCCTTTTCCTCCTCCATTCCTCCACTCCTTATTTTTTCTTTCATTTTTTTTTTATAAATTAAGAAAAAAAAATGGGAAAAAGGAAATTCTCTCGCCCGCCGCTACCACCGCCGCCACCGCGGCTTCTGTTTGTGTTTGAAAGCGCTCCGGATAATTACCCCTATCAAGGCCCCCGCGCGCCGCGTGGCGTGGCGGGGCGTGGCGGGGCGTGGCGTGGCGGGGCGGGGCGGGGACCGCCCTTGCGCGTGGGGCGGCCCGACCCCCTGGCCGTTGTCACCGGGAAAAATGAGAAAATTAAAATGGCACGTCACCTCGCGGCAATCTGCTTAAGTCGCCAGCAAGGCGTGCTGCGCCCCGCCACGCCCCACCCCACCCCGCCCCGCCCCGCCCCACCCCGCCTGATGGCTTTGGCAGCGCGCTCTCTGTTGCGTAATAAGTAGACTGATTGAATCACGAAATATTAAAGCACTACCTCCTGACGGACACAGCCCTAAAGCACAACTCGCAAAGAGTAATTTGATTTTAAGACTCTCAGAATTTACATTTTATTTCCATGATATGTATTTGCAGCGTTTAATTACCGGCGGGCCAAAGAGGGTGGCGGCTCGAGGTGAATAAAAGTTAACGTCGTATAATAAAAGAAAAAAAAGTCGCGAACCCCATAGCAGCGGCGGGAATTGAACCCCGGCATTCCCATTTTCCGCGCGTCTCGAGTGCGCGGCGGCGCCCCCTGCCCGGCACGGCTCGGCGCCACGGATGATTTACACAAACACACCATGGGAATGACGGCGGCCCTGCACTGCAGGCGACGCCGCCGCCGCTGTCTCGACGGCTCTCCGACTCGTTTGCACACGTGACACACACACACGCACGCACACACGTGTCCACAGCAGGGGCGTATCTACCGGGCGCGCCCGTCGAGTTACGTCCGTGTTCACATCCATCCGCTGCCGCTCCCCAACCCCTTCTTATCGCTCCGGTTGTGACGCGATTCTCCACACACCGCCCGACACACAGCAGGTCCGCAGCAGCAGCAGGCCTGCAGGCCTGCAGGCCTGCAGGACTCCAAGTGACCCAGATTCCTCCCGCCCTGCTCCACACTACTAACAGCTGAATTTCCCTGTAAGCTACGGTGAATCCTGCAGCACTGCATCTTACGGTGAATTTTCACTGTAAGCTACCGCGAATGTCACTGCAAGAAAAAGTGATGCACCCTGATTCACCGTAGCTTACAGTGACATTCACCGTAGCTTACAGTGAAAACTTACCGTAGGTCACGGTGAAAATTCACCGTAAACTACAGTGCTGCAGGGATCGCCGTAGCTTACAGGGAAATTCACCGTAAGCTTTCTAGAGTGAGGAGCAGGGGTGGGATGAATCTGGGTCACATCGAGTCCTACAGGCCTGCAGCAGGCCACCTGCTGCCGCCGCAGGCCGCCGCACCGCGCCGGTCTCGGCTCAGGGCGGCGCTGCGAGGTCCTTCGGGTGGAAATTCTGCTTGGCTCCGGGTTTTATCTGTGGCTGAGCAGTGGCAGCAGCGCCCGGCGGCGCGGCCCTGGCGAGGCCCTGGCGCCACCCCCGGCCCCGGCCCCGGCCCCGGCCCCGGCCCCGGGCCTTGGTCTCGCTTACAGCCAGCAGGTGATTGCCTGCCGCCGCTCCGCTGCTTCTCCTGCGTCTTTTTCATCCCGACGAGCACCCCTCCATTTCTCTCTCTCTCTCTCTCTCTCTCTCTCTCTCTCTCTCTCTCTCTCTCTCTCGCTCAACTTGCGGTGAGCGAAGCTTTCGTCTCACGCGAACCGACGCTTTCCGATTTCGTACGTCAGGGGTGGCAGCCCGCTGCAGCATCCAACCCGCTGTCGCATCCTGAATATCTCTCTTTCTCTCTCTGTCGTTGTCTCTCCTTACTCCCTCACGTGCACGCGCGCGCACTGACACACAGACACAAACACACGTTCCTCTCTCATGTATTATTATTCAAAATCGAAAATCATTATTAAAAGAAAATGACTCTATTGTTCAGCGCATTTCTGTTTAATTTTGCCTCAACCTTCCCCCCTTGACTTCTATCTTCAGATAGAAACAGCCACAGAGAACTGTGAGTAAAACTGAAATTGAAGACGAGAGAAATTTTCCGCTCGCGCATTATTATCAGGCTATCTGGCCAGTTTTACCCCATCTTGCTCGGCGCAACCCCCGGTCCCCTCCTCCCCCGCCCTTCGGCCCTCCCCCACTCAGCTCACAGCCCCAGCCAGCCCCAGTCCAAAATGTTGTCCAGCCACGCAACGCCCTATGAGCCGCAACAACCCGCCTCACGCTCAGGGTGGCCAGAGTAGCGCCGCGTATAGCGCCACTAGCCCCGGCTCGTAAAAAAAGTGGTCGGCGGGGAGGGGACCCGGAGGGGAGAGGAAGGGGCGGAAACGGGGGGAAACTACGCCGCGCAAAAGAAACACTGTAATAAAAACGAAAGGCAAAAATCTACCACATAGTGAAAAAATACAGAAAAATAAAAATAAAAATATTTAAATTACCTGTGAATCAGTAGGGAAAATGAACAAATTCAAACAAGGAGAGAGAGATAGCAGAGCGCTCATTGTGGTATACTCGCGCATCCCTGCTCAACTCTACACTGAAAATCAAAGTGTGTGAATCACGCAAACGTGTAAACGTGTGAATAATTTCCATTTTAACACTCACAAGTAGCGATAGGTGTGATTTTTTTCGTAGGCATTACACTACACACACGCACTTGAAGGAAAAAGCTCTACGAATGATAACACTGAAAACTGAGTGGCGTCTTAGGAAGCCAAAATTTGGCACCCTTTTCGCATTTAGCGTCTTTCAACGCTAGATTTTGGCGTCTTTCAACGCCAGATTTGGGTGTCTTTCGACGCCAATATTTGGTGTCACGCCAGAATCAACGAATTTTTAAGGGAACTCGCGCACCTCTGAAATAGTCTGACATTCGCGCACACTCTCAGACAGTTATAGACATTTTTGTCTATAAAAATTTCCTTATTGACTTATATGTACTAGTATAACTATGGACTATTATTTTCTGCATATGTATGAAGTTTTTATTTTATAACTAAGGCTTTTTCTAAAAATGTTATTAAGGATATGCAGAAAATGGTGTGTATGTGTTGACAAATTAGTGCATATTATACTAGTACATATAAATTTATAACACACTAACAAATTGTCAATAACTGTCTGAGAGTGCACGAAGGGTTTCCAGTGTGCTGCCCTTCCGCTCCACCAGCTGGCTGATTGAGAAGAGCGCTTTTATCGCTCTGTCTCTCTTGCACCTATACGGCGCGCCACATGAGTGTGAGAGAGACAGAGCGAGGAGAGCGCTCTTCGGAATCAGTCGGCAGAGCGCGCTGGCCTCGCCTCGCGGCGCGAAGACGCGAAACCCGCGCGCGCGCACGACGCGCCGGCGCCGCGCCACGACGGCGGCGGCGGGTGTCGAGTCAGGAAGACGGATGGCTCCGGGGGAGAAGGCGCCTCGTGAGAGGCGGGCAGGGCGGCGCGGGGCGGGGAGGAGGAGCGGGCCGCCCGCCTGCCTCCTTGACGGCGACCTGACGGGGACGGATGGCTCCGGTGATGCGCGCGAGCACAGGCAGCACGGCGCGGAGACGTGCGGCGTCATCGCGGCGCCCCCCCCCCCCCCCCCGGTCACCGTCCAATAAGTACCGCACGCGACAGACGATCGTCTCTCTGCCGGCGAGCTATACGCCGCGCCGAGCTACGCGCCCTATTTGACGAGCGCAGAGCAGCGGGCCCGATCAGACCGCCACGCCGACCCGCCGCCTCACTCCCGAAACGCGCGATAAATTTCCGGGCGCCCCTTTTACTACTTTTCTTGTATAGGGGAGGAGGAGGGGGTGCAGGAGGGGAAAGGGGTGCAGGAGGGGGAGGGGGTGCAGGAGGGGGAGGGGGTGCAGGAGGGGGTGAGGGGGGGGCTAGAAGGGCGTAAGACGGCAGCGGCAGGGCCATTTGGGACCCTCGCGGTGCGTCGTATGTGTGCGCCGGCAGCAGCAGCAGCAGCAGCAGCAGCAGCAGTCTGTCGCCGCGGCGCGGCGCGCTCTCCTGCGCCACGCCCACTCGCCGCGAAAAGTCGCAGCACATTTGTCTTTGCGTTTGCTGTCGGCCCCTAGAACACAGCCATCAATCCTATTTCCCCCCGCGCCACGCTACTCCACCACCTCCACCTCTACCTCTCTCTCTCTCTCTCTCTCTCTCTCTCTCTCTGGCCTTTCTTCTTCCAGCGCGGTCCCTCATCTCTACTCCCACTCTCGCGAACCGCCCAACCACCACCACCGCCGCCTCCTTTTATTCTTCTCCAAAACACAGCGTGCCTTCCCCCCCTCCTCTCTCTCTCTCTCTCTCTCTCTCTCTCTCTCTCTCTCTCTCTCTCTCTCTCTCTCTCTCCAGCGATCACTCTTTCTCCCTTTCTCCCTCTCTCCTTCTCTATCCCTCTCTCTTCCTCTCTCCGTCTCCCCCCGTCACACACACAACACACACACCACCTCCCGCTCGCTCAGCCTATAAGGTCGCAGCTCCCGCGCCGCCTATCGCCGCGCCCAGCCACACGGCGCTCTCCGCGCCGGGAAAATTCAACAATCAAAGCAACGACGTTATCTCGGGAATCGTGGGCAACATGGCCCTGCAGCTGTAAGGTCCTCGCCCCGCTCCGCCCCACCCCGCCCCGCCCCGCCCCGCCCCGCCCCGCCCCGGCGCACCACGCCCGCACCTAACGGCGGGCGGGCACGCAGACCCAACGGGAGCCTATAACGCACCCCGCACCTACCCCGGGGCTCCAGCCCTCCCGCTCTCTAATTCTCCTCCTCCTCCTCCTCTCTCTCCTCCTCCTCTCACTCCTCCTCCTCCTCCTCCTCCTCCTCCTCCTCCTCTCTCTTCTCCTCTCTCTCCTCCTCTCTCTCTCCTCTCTCTCTCTCTCTCTCTCTCTCTCTCTCTCTCTCTCTCTCTCTCTCTCGAGAGAGAGAGAGAGAGAGAGAGAGAGAGAGAGAGAGAGAGAGAGAGAGAGAGAGAGAGAGAGAGGTGGGGATGGCTCTGTCGAGGCATTGGGTCCACTATCGTCCGGCACGCTGCGCGCCATCCCGCTCTGCCTGGCCGGACGTGAAAGGGAAGGGCCGGAGGAGACAAAAAGTGGCAATCGCCAAGAAGTTGAGAGCGCGACCACCGGAGGAAAGGACGAAGGGGGGGGATCTATTTCGACGTGCAGTCAAGAAGTAGGAGACGGCCCTAAGGAAGAAGAAGGAAGAAGAAGAAGAAGAAGAAGAAGAAGAAGAAGAATTGAGAAATGACCCTTCCCCTCTCGTCGCGTCTGCAGCGGCGCCAGCCAAGTCCCCCTCGGCAGCGCCAATTCCAAGATGGCGGCCGCAGTGTCGGCCCCTGTCGCCGGCGCCCCTACCCGGCCCGGCGGACGCGCAAAAACTGCCCCTTGCGCCGCCGCCTCGCCACAAGGCAAAAGCGCCACATATATTCAGCCCCTCACCCCCTTCCCCATTCCACACCTCCTCCTCCTCCTCCGTCCTTTTTTTTATGCCAGCGTGTGTACGCGCTGGTGTACCGAGCAGGTGGACTGCAAAGTACACAGTCTTTTAAGCGGGGGGAACAAAACCTGCACAAGCGATGTTTCTTGCGTTTAATTTAAGATTTTTTTTTTTAATTTTAAGCCTTAACCGCAAAATATTGACAAAAAATTTGGCTTTTTCTAACATTTATAAAAGTCATCGCGTATTAAAAAGGGCAGAAATGGAACATGGTGGAAATCATGTCGTTGGGGGCAAGCGAGCAGCATCCCTGCTTGGCCCAAGTCCAGGAGAGGACACCGAGATGCGTGCTCCCTCCTCCTCCTTCAACGACCTCGAGCTGCTCAATGATGCCAGGCGGGACCTCGGGGGCCGGGCCAGGCACGACACCACACCGCCTAATGGGATGAACGTAAACCGAATCGCTGTGGGCGGGGCGGGGCGGGGCGGGGCGGGGCGGGGATGCAGCAGTGGGGAGGCTGCGGGGATGATCTGGGATCACATCGAGTGGGACAAGGGCGGCACCCGCGGGACAGGGCCATACACCCTTGTAAGCCCCTGTGCCCTCGGGGCCACCGGAGCTCTACCCCTCTCTTACACACACAGAGACACAGAGAGAGCGAGAGAGAGAGAGGGAGAGAGAGAGAGAGAGAGAGAGAGAGAGAGAGAGAGAGAGAGAGAGAGAGAGAGAGAGAGAGAGAGAGAGAGAGAGAGAGAGAGAGAGAGAGAGAGAGAGAGAGAGAGAGAGAGAGAGAGAGAGAGAGAGCTGAGGTCCTTTAAAGGATACAATAACGTTTCCACCGATAACGTATATATTTCTCGTAAACTTTTAAAAATTTATATATTTCTGAAAGCACTGCTTTTATTGTTCTTTTAGTTTATTTAAGCCCTAGGACCTCACAAAAAATCTTCACGGAAATGGTCCACATTACCCTCACTTTGTACTGCAGACGCACACGCAACCCTTCCCTCCCTTTTCTCCCGGAAACTGAAAGCTAGCCTCCTTCCCCTTAAAACCATCTTGCCCTTCATTAGATATGGCAATTATAAGAGCGGCGCCGTGGCTGCCGCAGCGCGGTGTGGCGCGGGTGACCTCCAGGAGGCCGTGACGCCGCCAGCACCGCCCTGCACAACGGCATCCTGCAACACGTGGCCCGGACGGGGCGGGGCGGGGCGGGGCGGGCCTGCCAGACACCACAAAGCGAGTAGAGCCCCATGGCCGGGGCAGGCCATAGGTCGGCTGCAGGGGCGCCGCCCCGCCACGTCAGGGCCCAACCCTTTTCAATCCGCGCCCACCCCCAGGCCCTTCACAACTTGCCCCGCGCCCCTCACACCGCGCCCCGCGCCCACTCGGCCATTGTCGGCAAGCGACAAACCCGCCCTCCGGCGCAGCGCCGCCGCCGCCGCCGCCGCCGCGCCCTGCCCTGCCCCTCGCCAGGCCGATGGCCCCGGACTACTCGCCCTACCCAGACGCCTGCAGGCGTTGGACGATACAGACACCGACGTGTTAACGGAACAACCAGTATTCATTGTCATAAAGCAGGAACATTTTTAAAACTGGAGTGTAGTAGTGTTGTACGCCTTTTTCAAGGAAAATTTAGTACCTTTCCTAGGGCACTCAATCCTAGTGCCTTTCCAAAGGCATTAAATTTTGTTAGTGCCTTTTAAGGTTAGGACTTGGCACCTTTGTTTTTCCAGTGTAGGCGCTTTCGCACAACCACAGCACAACCCCCAACAGTACAACAGTATCGTTCGGTAACTTACCGGGGCCCCACAGCCCAGCCCAGCCTTATACCTATCGTTCCGGGTGGTGCGGGGGCGGCGCGCCGGGCGGCGCCAGCCGCGCCAGCAGCAGACTGCTTGCTCGCACTTTCACCCGCACACCCTCCCTCCTCCCCTCATCCCCGCAGGACGCCTCCGGGGAGGAGGAGGGGGGGGGGGCGGTGAGAGGAATTCCACCCGCGTCGTTTTGTTTGCAGACTGAGTTGGCGCCGAGGCGCCTGAGCTGGCGCCTCGGTGCTCTCCTACTACCCCTCCTCCTCCTCCTCCTCCTCCTCCTCAACATCCTCCTCCTCAACCTCCTCCTCCTCAACCTCCTCCTCCTCCTCCTCCTCCTCCTCCTCCTCCTCCTCCTCCTCCTCCTCCTCCTCCTCCTCCTCCTCCTCCTCCTCCTCCTCCTCCTCCCTCACCGTGGAGGAGAGGAAAGGCATCCGCGGCGGAAACCTCTGAGCACGCGGCTCCTAGAGCCAGCGCCCCACTCCCCCCTTCAGAACATTCACACCCACACCACCCACCGCCTCCCCTCTCACCCACCTACAATTCTTTGTTCTCTCTTTCTTCATACTCTCTCTCTCTTGCTCTCTCTCTCTCTCTCTCTCTCTCTTCCCTACTGTTTCCTCGTACTCTCCCTGATTAGCTGATTGGCCCGAGCGTTTGCACAGGTTTTCTCGACAAATACACGCACTCTTATCGCGGGGCGAGGGTTGCGGAGGAGAGGAAAGGAGGGTGGGGAGAGGAGAGGAGAGGACGGGAGACGAGGAGAGGAGAGGAGAGGAGAGGAGAGGAGAGGAGGAGAGAGGAGAGGAGAGGAGAGGAGAGGAGAGGAGAGGAGAGGAGGCGTCTCGCCCGCGCGGTCCTCTCCGGGGGAAGGCGTTCCTCCGAGGAGCTCCTCCTGGGAGTTCCTTCGGGACCAAGAGGTTTACCCGCCCTCTGGCATAACTCGGCAAACTGAATATCCCTCGCTCCCCTTGGCGAGAGCCTAGATTAAGTCGATTTGATAGAGGAGTTTGGGTGTGGCGGTGTGATGCCGGGTCCGGGCCGCGCGGAGCACTCCAGGGACCGGCTATCCAGGGCGGTCGGTGGCGTGGTAAGCCGTGGACGTGGGGGGAGCGAAAACGAGGGGTCCCCCACTAAAAAACTCATTGTACACCAAAAAAATTACTCGCGAGTTACTCGCTAATACTCGCGAGCTACTCGCGAATACTCGCCAATACTCGTGAAAAAAATCAAGAAATACTCGCACGATACTCGCCAAAACTCGCGAATACTCGCCAATACTCGCCAATACTCGCGAATACTCGCCAAACTCTTTGTACACCCTTTTGGAGAGTGGGGGACCCCTCGAGCGAAAACGTGATTTAGTCACGTGTTCAAAGATGATATGCGATAATTATATATTACTCGCTTGTGACGTGTGAGTGAGGGCCGCACACTTGAGGCGTGCGAGGTTCACTTTCCTATACTTACACTGTCAAAAATAAATCAAGTGTTCAACTGCTCAACACTTGTTTGTGCGTGCAACTTCCAGCCTAGCATGTGCAAGTGCGCAATCGGCAATTGTGCCAATTTCACTTGTTAAACTCGCCAGTTGTATACTTCGAAGTGTTTAACTCGACAGTTGTGCACTTGCAAGTGTTCAACAAGGATAGTGTTGCACGGGGCAGTTGAACACTGGCGAGTTGAATACGTGAAATTGCACAATTGCCGATTGCGAACTTGCACGAGCTAGGCTGGAAGTTGCACATAAACAAGTGTTGAGCAGATGAACACTTGGTTAAACAGTGTATCCCTCCAGATGTTGCGAATTTTCTTGGAAAATTTACACCTTTCTCTGTGTAAGTTTTCGAATGGGGGTACACACACGCCTACAACATCGGAATCTACTGCACAAGCGCATCACTTCAAAAGCGAAAAACTTGTATGAAATTGTGAGCACCTTCTGACAGTAGAGCGCATAATTGGCCGCGAGACACCCCTACCTCCTCCATGACGGGGGTCACGGCCCTGACGAGCATCTCAGGGCGGGTAGGGACGGTACCCGTCAAGTGCACTCCACCCACTGCCATGCCGAGCTCGCTCCGTAGCGCTCCGCGGCAAAAGAGTATTTCTCCCCGGCACATAATTATTCGCCGCCGAGAGAGTGGGAAAAGACGACAGCGACAAGAAGCGAGGGAGGACGAAACGAATAAAAAAAAAAATCCGAGTTTCTCAAACAGATTACTTAAAAATGGCCCCGTTACTTTCAAGAGATTATGCCACGCAGTCGTCGTTTTTCATGCCATTCAGCAGCGACACGTTAATTTTCGCGATTCAAGCGGCGCCAAGTCATCAAGGCCGCTATATTTTATGCAGAAAGGGCGGCCAGCCAACTCGGTTTTCAGCAACTTTAATTATTTCTTTTTGCCATTGCATCTCTCTCTTCTTTCTCTCTTTCTGCATACATCTTTCTCTCTCTCTCTCTCTCTCTCTCTCTCTCTCTCTCTCTCTCTCTCTCTCTCTCTCTCTTTCCTCCCTTGCCAATCATCCCCCTTCTCCTTCCACTTCTCTGCTCCCCTCGGCTCTTGAGCAGCCTCCCTGAGCCCTCCATTACAGTACGTGAATATGCATTATTCAGGTGCAGCAGGCACCAGGTGCTTCAGAGAGCGCGAGCGCGGCGGCTAGAGAGAGCGACAGAGAGACAGAGAGA
This sequence comes from Frankliniella intonsa, assembly GCA_033675135.1. Lineage (NCBI taxonomy): Eukaryota > Metazoa > Arthropoda > Insecta > Thysanoptera > Thripidae > Frankliniella > Frankliniella intonsa. Next base: position 636,681 of record CM066248.1, on the reverse strand, counting down.
GAGAGAGAGAGAGAGAGAGACAGAGAGAGACAGAGAGAGAGAGAGAGAGACAGAGACAGAGAGAGAGGGAGAAAAGCTGCAAAGAAAGAGGCGTCGGAACGAAAGTTAAAAGAAGACGTAAATGAGAGACTGTTACGAAGCACGACGCGACACCACATCACGAATCGGAACAGCCTTATTTAATTTTTTTAAAAGAAAAATCCTGCTTGTTTTGTAAATTAAAGTAAAACAATATAGGTGAACAAATCGTGTAAGACTATCATGCTCTGTTAAAAGTAAAGCTCAAGCTTTTACAAAAACAAATATTGAAACGAAAACACTTAGGGGCGCACAAGCTGGCAGTGGCGTGCTCGCGGAGTGGCCGTCTTTTCACCTCGCCCTCGCCTCTCGCGCGCATGCCCCTCGCTGGAGGAGCACTTCCGCCAGTCGCGCGGGGCGCGTGCCCCGGCCCGGGCCCCGGCCAGCGCTGCCAACACCAGATTGCGAAGATACACGAGGCACGAGCCGCGGCCCGGGCCGCAAGGGCCACCTCAGGGTAGGGCCGCGCCCGCCCCGCCCCGCCCCGCACTCGAGGCGTGCGGCATTAGCACATTGTCACTACCAGCCTTATCTAAGGAAAGTCATCGGTGTCCGCGCAGAAAAGAGTTACTCCGCTCTACAGTGAGCGCGAGATACGCAGCGCGAGCAGGGAAATAAAGAGAGGAGAGAGGCGCAAACAAAAGCGAGAAGGCAAAAAAAATAAATAAATTTGCGGCAACTTTTAGAGCCCAGGCGCGCAGTGCAGTTAACGGTCAAGCGTCCCTGCTAATTTGATCAAGCTGAAATTTTTAGCGGTTCTATGCTTGCACCCCAGACATTCCTTCCCTTAGATTCGAAACTTATTTTGGAATATAAGCGTACGAAAGTCACTCATTTGTACATGTGCAACAAATCATCACACTTGTAGGTCACACACTTGGATTTCCGCAGACATATGGGCCTCCTGTCGCATTTGACCGCGCCGGCGCGCGCGAAGCCAGATGTTTTTGTTTGGCGTGTACTCCCGGTCTCCCTGCAGTCGGCCATGCGCGTCTGCTCGGTGCGAGGCGAGCACGGTGTCACCTCTCTGTGCGAATAGCGTGGCACGGCGCGACACAGCAGCGGCGGTGGGAATGAGAGGGGAGGGGGAGGAGGGAGGGGGGGGGAGAAAGAGTTGAATACAGGGCGGCAACAGCGAGCATAAGGGCAGGGGCAGCCATTGTTGGCGGCCATTGTTAGCAACACAGCTCGCTGACACGCACACACACACACAGACACACACACACACGCGCGCGCGCGTAACGTACCGAGGTCGAGCCTGGCTGATGCATATGGGGCGGGCTTTGGCACGCCAAACAGGCCCAGCAGCAGCAGCCAGCCAAGCGATGGCTGAAAACTGAAAGTCACCCCGAGTGACACCATCACGGCGAGCAGAGCGCAGTGCAGAGTGTGTGGCAGCACGGTGACGCTGACGGTACACCAGCACGTCGCGAAACGTTTTTGACAGCAGTGCACACGCTGAAAACTGTGCAGTGAGCATTATTGCGAGCTTGTCAAGTTGGAGCGAGCATGGGGTGCTCGGTTAGGTTAGAGTGAGCACGGGACGCACGCTTGAGTAAGAGTGAAACTCTCAATCAAACTTACAAAGATGAATTCCAATGCTCACTTACTTTATTAAACCACCCTACTATGATTAAATGCATCAAAAACGTTTAGAAGTCATTTCGAAATCGATCGCGGTACACGTTTCGCGAACACAGACTCAAGATTAATGTCAAATCCGTCCGAACGAGATTAATTTCGGCGAGACGTTTAAGGAACCTCTCTGCTCCGAATAATTCGCAGACAGTCAAACTGAAACTTATCTGGGATTAATCCTGGTTTAATCCGATACGTTTCAAACCCCACTGGGTCCGCAGCAGTGCGATAGTGATCCCTTGGCTGTGTACCGCCCAGCAGCCCACGCCTCCAGGAGGGCCTCGAGGGCTGAAACCGAGGGGTCCTTCACTCCGTTTAGTCATGTACAAACGGAAATTTCATCACTTTTCTCGTCATTTTCAGTCATTTTCAGTCACTTTTCGTCACCCAACCTATTTTCAGTTTTAGTCATTTTTAAGTCATTTTTAGTCATTTTTAGTCAGTTTTAGTCAATTTTAATCATTTGTAGTCACTTTTCGTCACTTTTCGTCATTTTAAGTAACTTTTCGTCATTTAAAGTCACTTTTCGTAATTTTTTTGTCAATTTTAGTAATTCTATTTGAAGTTGTTTTTGTCCTTTTCAGTCAATTTAAGTCATTTTTTATTCATTGACTTATTTTTAATCTTTAGTCATGTACACGAAAAATCGAAGTGAAGGACCCCTCGGCTGAAACAAACCTGCGACAGAATAGACGGCGCCAAGCCGAGGACACTCTCATCCGCCTCGCACATTTTGGCGAATGACAATGAGCCTCGCTCATTGGCAAGCGACTCCCTTGATCGTAATGCCGGTCCGGAGTGAGGTATCCAGCCGACGAGACGGGGCGCAGAGCGAGCGCGCGACATCAAAAGAATAATAGAACAACCTGCCTCACCGCCTCACCGACTCGGCAATGAGACCGCAATCCGGAGGCACCGCACCACCGAGCCACTCGTCCCATTTATTTAAAATAGAGTTGAGCCGCGCGGGGACACTTGAAATAATATCTCTGTAAATTTACGACTTTTTTTTCGTAATCTGTGATTTACACGCTAAATTCTTATGAACATTTTTCAAACTCAATCATACATAGTTATGCACTTCTACGTACATGCTGTTCTTCCGTATAAATTTTGTTAATAATTACAAACAAATGAGTCAAATTGTGCATAATAACTAACAAAATTATGCATAGTTATGCATTGAAATTATGCGCAACAGCAGGATGCACACAGAAGTTCATAAAAATTTCGCGTGTACAAACGGTGTCTCAACTTTACGATCGAAATCGTTAAGTTACGAAAGCCTATTGGTGCTCGTTTAAAAATCACAAGTCGATACCAAGTGTCCTTAAAATAACAGCGCTCAGCAGTGCGCGGCCGCGCTCACGGCGAACATAATACGACATACGTTGAGAGGCAGACGGGGTCGGCGTGAGCGTTGTAGGCGTAGCGAAGGGCGGGAGAGGTCGCACATCGTGCGAGGCGTAGCCTGTTACCCCTTCATATCATTAGAACGGGGACACCTAAAACGCCGCTCCGGGGCGAAGGAGGGGCAAAAAATAATAAGAATAAAAGAGAAAAGTAAGAGAGAAAGGGCAAGAGGATTGGAGAGAGAGGGAGAGAGAGGCAGAGAGAGGGAGAGGGAGGGAGAGAGAGAGAGAGAGCGAGAGAGAGAGAGAGAGAGAGAGAGAGAGAGAGAGAGAGAGAGAGAGAGAGAGAGAGAGAGAGAGAGAGAGAGAGAGAGAGAGAGAGAGAGAGAGAGAGAGAGAGAGAGAGAGAGAGAGAGAGAGAGACAGAGAGAGAAGGAGTGAGACGTAGGGCGGCATACACACTCAGAGGCCGGCGGCGCACCTTTGCTTTGCAAGGGGTAAAAGAAGAGGAGAGGCCAGGGCAAAGGGATGGTGCGGAATGAAACACGTCGCGTATGACCCGGCGGCGCGAGGGCACGGGAGGGCGCGAAAAGCATAAGGAGTGTGTGACTCTGAAGAAGGGCAGCGGCGCGGAGGGAAGGGGGTATGCTATATGACGAGTGCGATGAGCCTCACACGTAGAACCGGCGGCGTGTGGAATAGTCACACTGTTAAACCAAGTGTTCAACTGCTCAACACTTGTGTATGTGTGCAAATTCCAGCCTAGCACGTGCAGGTGCGCAATCGGCAATTGTGCAATTTCATGTGTTTAACTCGCCAGTTGTACACTTCTAAGTGTATAACTCGACAGTTGTGCACTTGCAGGTGTTCAACAATGTTGCACGGGGCAGTTGAACGCTTGCAAGTGCACAATAACTGCTGCGTAGAACACTTACAAGTGTATACCTGGCGAGTTTGACACTTGCAACCACACAACTGCCGAGTTGCACACTTGCGCGTGCTGGTCTGGAAGTGGCACACCTACGAGTGTTGAGCAGTTGAACACTTGTTTTAACATTGCAAGCAAAGTTTCGTTGAATGCTTGAAACACGCGGCCCGGCCGGCCGGCCGCCATACAGCACTGGTGCAGTGGCGGCGGAGCGCGCGGCCCGGCCCGGCCGGCAGACGCATCCCCACCCCCGAGCTTCACACCTCCTCCTTCCTTCTCACACCCACTCCTCGCGCCTCCATGCCGCCGCCGCCGGCCCCGCCCGACCAATCAGTGCCGTCTTCCTCTTGACACCCCCTCCCCCCCTCTCCCCTCTCCTTTCGCCTCTTTTGCCGCCTCAGTCAGGCCCCTGCCCTATACACGCCACAAAGCGTCGATTTTGTCGCCTTCTTCTTATCCTCCCGGTATACGCCCCGCCCCGCCCCGCCCCGCCCCGCGCCCCGCCGGGCCACGCCGCCGTCTTTTGTGCCGCCGAGGCCGCATGTCAACGGGCTTCCCCCGCCGTGGGGTGTGGCGGAGGGCACAAGGTGCACCGGAGGAAGAACGTTAATCTTCATCACTGTGAAATATATCTTCGTAAAGTTATATTTTTCGTAATTTGTGGTTTACAAATGACGTTGTAAATTTACGATCAGTATCGTAAATTTATGACAGCCTATTAGCGCTCGTTTAAGAACTACTAGTTGATACCATGTGTCATGTCAATTTCGTAATTTTACAGATTGATAACGTAACTTTACGACATTTCTCATAGAAAATTTTTCCGTAACCTTTACAAACATTTCTCACAGTGATTCTACAATAGTTTTTTTTTTTTTTTTTGTTTTTCTTAAATCCAGGTATTTAAAAAAAGAAAAGAACGGTTGTAGAATGTGTTCGCTCATGTTTTTCTGCAGAAATTTCCTTTTTAAGTGCTTCTAAGTTGTCAAATAACATTCAACATCTATGCAATCAGCTCATGAATTTCACGTTTTCATTCGAGCCTGCTTGGCCAGGCCGGTGTTACAGGGTTATTATAGTCCCCCCGGGATAGCCCACTCCCCAGTATATTACCCCTCTGTACTCCCCCTCCCCTCCATAGTGGGGTAATACAAAATTTTGTTCTGGAGGGTCGGCTATCTTATGGGGAGAATACTAATTCCGTTACAGGTGTCGGAGGGATGATGATATACTTCCGGGCTAGTGTACTTCCCCTTGGAGGAGGATACAAGATGTCCTGCTAGGGATTATGTACTCCGGAGGAGTGACTCAGCCCGGGAGTACATCATGCCGTCGACCCTGGGCCGGGCCGCGTCCTCGCGCCCCCTCAACAAGTCGATTGCGTACGTGTCAGGGCGGGGCGGGAGGGGATGGGGAGCTGCCCTCACTCCACAATCGATTGGCAATGGCAAGGTCGCAATCACAAGCACGCAACTTGCGCGCGCGGGCGACGACGAGCCGTGTCGAGGGTTTATCCGCGCCAGGCCAGAGGGTGTGACTGCTGGAGCAATACTCCCCGTCGCCAGAGAGAGAGAGAGAGAGAGAGAGACAGAGACAGAGACAGAGAGAGAGAGCTGTGAAAGGGGCGCCTCCGTCACCACCTCAGACCAGTAACCCCACTGTCCCTCTCTCTCTCCCCCTCTTACTCTCACTCTCTCTCTCTCTCTCTCTCTCTCTCTCTCTCTCTCTCTCTCTCTCTCTCTCCCTCTCTCTCTCTCACCTACTCTCTCACTGACTCACTTCCTCTCCCTTTCTGGCGAAGAGCCGTATAACAGCGAGAAAGAGAGCGTGCGATATTAATCCGAACGCAGCCCAGCCAGCCATTCTGAGGCAATCGAACTGCCAATAATGCTGGCTGCTCCCTCATCACCAGGCAGGCCGGGACTACGCCGGGCCGGGCCGCGCCGGGCCGGGCCCCCACCGCCCCTTACCTCCATCAGGACAATGAGACTCAGGAAGTGGAACGCGAAAGAAGTCTGCACAGCCTAGCTCATGTTGCTCCGTTGTGGTCTCGGGTAGAGCGAACTGCAAAAAGAAAAAAAATACTCTGTATCACGAGAGTGCAAATTTGCAAGCCGCAAGGCTGTACAATAATACGATAAACGTGTTTGCTGACAGCAAAATACGCCTCATCACGACTGAAAATCGTTCCCCTGTGACAAGTTTTTTCGATCGTGAAGTCACTCTCTAAAAATCTGTGCCCCGACTATTACGTCTATTACACTGTATTACGCTCCGAAATTGTACAAATTTAGCCAAAAACAGGCAAAAACAGCCAAAACTGGACCAAAAAAAGGTAACATATGGAGAATTTTGGCTATTTCGCTCCTATTACGTTTCTATCAGGCATACTATTACGCCTTTATTACGGATAGAGTAACTCTTCTATCATGCGAGGTTATTCCCCCTCGAGTTGTTTTTTTTGTGTAATATTGCTACTTTTATAGGACGCGCGCGACGATCACACAACACTCGTCGAGGAATTTATTTAAATTAATCACCTCTCCGCGATGGTTGAGATCTACTACAGACGAGTAAGGCTGCGCCCTGCCACCCCTGAATGAGGCGCGGGGCAGGGCGCGCGGGGTGGGGAGCATCCTCACTGCGGCACGGAGGAGATAAGGGAGATCCAGTCTAGCGCACATAATTCCACTCCCTCTTCTCTCTCACTCACTCACACACATTTCTTTTTCCTCTCCGAATTTTTTTCCATCTCTCTCTCTCTCCCTCATTCAACCGCTCGCTCTCGCACTCTGTGCATTCACTTAATATTATTAAGGAATCCATTCAATTCGTGAGCGCGGAGCTCGCTCAGTGAGACGATTGATCCCTGGGGGAGGAAGCTAGCGGCTCCACAATGCGCTCACACCCTTCCCAAACACCTGGACGGGGCGGGGCGGGGCGCGGCAGGGCGGGGCGGGGCGGGGCGGGGCGGGGCGGGGCGGGGCGGGGCGGGCGCTCAGGCCTGGGCATATGGCGGCAGGAATGTCAGAGGATGGGGATGCGGCGTGAGCCGAGTGAGTCATCTCACGTCCAGCAGCCAGGATCACGCAACACTCAGTCATTAGAATAGCCTACGCGAGATTGTGTTCATTCTGGCAATGGTAACCAGTTGCCCGAGTAAAGGGGCGGATGCGTGCGAACAAATACTCGAAACTACGAAAAAAAAATAAGTACAGCAAAATCCTTCAAAATACACATAAATACATCGCATTATACTATAAAAATACGAGAAAAATACACAAAAATACAAGAAATACACGCAGAGAATACACAGAAATAGAAGAGTTGGCAACCCTTCGGCCCGAGCAAGGAGATACACGGATAAAAAAAAGATTAGCTAAAGCTAGCCAATGCATAGCTGGTATGGCCTTAGCTAGTTATCAGCTGTAATAGCTGAGATATTCTCCCTCACAGCTCATCCGTTTCTTCCTAGGCGAATAACTCAGCTGTTAGCTATGAAACACTATAGCAGCAAGGGTGAGGGCTGCATCTGTGCGCCTGGCTACTAGGCAAAATACGGACAAATGTACTCGCTGGTTGCCTACCTGCCGCAGGCTTCCCAACAGCACCTGCTACTTGAAACTCATCAAAACTTAAACGGTAACGGCAGTATAGTTACAGCAAAAAATAAATAAAAATGTATAAAAAAAGGACGTCGTGCACGTGTATTCCTCATGCTTTTTTCACTGCGTCGCGCGCGGCTCAAGGTAAAGGTTACGGTCCGCCTGCCGCTGCCGCTTGAAGCTCATGCACACTGATTCCACGTCGTGGTCGGGGACGGACGCCGCGTCCGCCGCGGCGGCGGCGAGCGGGCCAAAGTGCAGCCGTATCAAATATCACCCCCTCCCCTTCGCCTCTCTCTCCCTCTCTCTCTCTCTCTCTCTCTCTCTCTCTCTCTCTCTCTCTCTCTCTCTCTCTTTCTCCCTCTCTCTTTCTCTCTCCCTTCACTTCCTTGATATGGCGGGCCGCCGCCGCCCTAATTGGTCCGATATAAATAAAGGAGCGCAATGCCTCGCCGCCATTACAACTCTATCAATATTCACAAGTTCATTTAGAATAATGAAACGGCCCCCGCGCCGAGCCGAGCCGAGCCGAGCCGGCCGAATAATGCGGCCCGGGCCGAGCCGAGCCGAGCCAGCGGGGAATAAGAGAGGCGCTGCGCAGCACGAGACGCAACGCGCGCTCAGCACCGCCTGCTACGCGCTCAGCACCGCCTGCTACGCGCTCAGCACCGCCTGCGCGCTCAGCACCGCCTGCTACGCGCTCAGCACCGCCTGCGCGCTCAGCACCGCCTGCTACGCGCTCAGCACCGCCTGCGCGCTCAGCACCGCCTGCGCGCTCAGCACCGCCTGCTACGCGCTCAGCACCGCCTGCGCGCTCAGCACCGCCTGCTACGCGCTCAGCACCGCCTGCGCGCTCAGCACCGCCTGCTACGCGCTCAGCACCGCCTGCGCGCTCAGCACCGCCTGCTACGCGCTCAGCACCGCCTGCTACGCGCTCAGCACCGCCTGCTACGCGCTCAGCACCGCCTGCGCGCTCAGCACCGCCTGCTACGCGCTCAGCACCGCCTGCTACGCGCTCAGCACCGCCTGCTACGCGCTCAGCACCGACGCGCTCAGCACTGCCGCGCGCTCAGCACCGCCTGCTACGCGCTCAGCACCGCCTGCTACGCGCTCAGCACCGCCTGCTACGCGCTCAGCACCGCCTGCTACGCGCTCAGCACCGACGCGCTGAGCCCTGCCGCGCGCTCAGCACCACCTGCTACGCGCTCAGCACCGCCTGCTACGCGCTCAGCACCGCCTGCTACGCGCTCAGCACCGCCTGCTACGCGCTCAGCACCGACGCGCTGAGCACTGCCGCGCGCTCAGCACCACCTGCTACGCGCTCAGCACCGCCTGCTACGCGCTCAGCACCACCTACGCGCTCAGCACCGCCTAGCACCGCCTACGCGCTCAGCACCGACGCGCTCAGCACTGCCGCGCGCTCAGCACCGCTCAGCACCGCCTGCTACGCGCTCAGCACCGCCTGCTACGCGCTCAGCACCGACGCGCTGAGCACTGCCGCGCGCTCAGCACCACCTGCTACGCGCTCAGTACCGCCTAGCACCGCCTACGCACTCAGCACCTAGGCGCTCAGCACCGCCTGCGCGCTCAGCACCGCCTAGCACCGCCTGGCACCGCCTACGCGCTCAGCACCACACGCTCAGCACCCGGGCCCTTGCGCAGCATACCGCGCGCTCAGCAAACTCATTCTCTTCGAAAACAAAACAACTTGCGACTTTGTCAAGACTGAGTCTCATTACTTTAATGGCGGTAAAATCATTTGCGTCGGGTGGACCTTTGCTAAATTTCAGAGAAAAGGGGTGTGAGCTAACAAATATAGCCCAGTTCTGGAAAGGTGTCCTAATATCAGCCCGGCGCTCTTGTATCAGTTGCGAGCTTGGGCCGTTTCAAAAAAAGAACTCACAACGCTGACAAAGGGCCGGGATATGACAAGGCGCACAGGGAGAAAGAGACAGAGAAATGCGAAAGAGAACGTAGGAGGGAGAGAGAGAGAGAGAGAGAGAGAGAGAGAGAGAGAGAGAGAGAGAGAGACAGACAAAGAGAGAGAGAGACAGAGAGAGAGACAGACAAAGAGAGAGAGAGAGAGAGAGAGAGAAAGAGAGAGAGAGCAGTAGGATTCCGCAGTGAGAGGGAGAGAAAGAGAGTGAGGCAAGGGATCAGTCGCGCTCTGATATAGAGGAGGTACGCTGAAGGGGGGTGGGAGCGGGGGGCAATAATTTCTTTGAAAGGCGGCGAGGATCGGTATGTTTGAAGTCTGATTGTGGAGGCGACGCCAGACGCTTGAGCCAGCGCTTTTGTGCCGAGCGGACGCGAAGTACGCGGGGGACAACTGCAGAGGGAAGAGAGCGGGGGGAATTGCAGAGGGAGAGTGAGAAAAGTGCAGAAATGGGGACTTGAGCGGGATTCAGCAAGGCTGATGGGCCTCATACAAAACAATGAAAAGTTCGCACCGTCCATACGCTGGGAGCGATCTGAAAAATGATAGGCGTAGGCCTCCTGCGCCCAAACGTTTTTAACAGTTAAAGACCCTGTACTGCGAGATATAAGGCTTCCGGCCTATCGGTATAAACTACGACGTGATGACCACTCTGCTGCAACCTCGATACGAGCCCGTGCCGCAGCTTCTTCTTCCCAAACCCACGATATCAAGACGTGCCACTTGTGCTTCAAGTTTTCTACGACAGGGTGCAGACCACCCCGCCCCACGCCCCGCACGCCGCAAGTATATAGAAAAACTCAATTCCGCCGCCCCTTCGTCCCCCCCTGCCCCTCTCTCCCTGAATCCCCGCCCCCCGCGCAGTCCAACCCCACCCCCTCCCGTCGCAGCCAGCAGAAAAACCCTTTCCTTCCCCTCCGGCGGCACCCCGCCCCCCCCCCCCCCCCCCCCCCCCCCCCCCCCCCCCCCCCCCCCCCCCCGCCCCGCCGCGCTGCGCCATGCCTGCGCTCGACATTCTTATCCCCTCTAACCAAACCCCACCCACCCCAGCCGCCACAGCGCTTCTCGCCTCGCTGGCTGGCCAGCCAGCCACCGTGGGGGGCCTGCGGGGGTCCTGCCCCGCCCCGCCCCGCCCCACCGCGTCCCACCCCGCCCGGGGCTGGCGTCGCTGGGGCCGCCTCGCGGAGTCGCCTGCACGCGCTACCGCGCCCCAGCGCCGCGCCGCACCCCGCCACGCCCCGCCACGCCCCGCCCCGCCCCGCCACGCCCCGCCACGCCCCGCCCCCGCCACGCCCCGCTGCGTGGAGCGCGCTGCGACGAGACGCGCCACCCCGGTTGCGTATTGATCTCTTGGCCAGCGGCGGCAGGGCGTGGCGGGGCGCGGCGCGGGGGCAGAGCCCTAGCACTTACGCCCTGATGAGGAGGGAGCGAGAGAGAGAGAGAGAGAGAGAGAGAGAGAGAGGCGCAACGACCCATCAGCGAGAGGGAGCAGGCGAGTGTGTACTGGTGGGTGCGGTGTGTTCGTGTGTGATTGTGTTGGTGTGTGTGTGTGTGTGTGTGATAGAGACATTTTTGGATGGAACCTGCTATACGCCCTACCCGTCTTGCGTCAGCTACCTCCTGCTCTCTCCGGAGCTGTGCCGCAGGGTGAGGAGTGTCTTCCTCGGCAGGTGGAGCGAGAACTCTTGCCGGGTGGCAGCAGGAGGGGTTGGGGATGGCTCGAGGTGCTTCCTTTCTCTCTCCTAGGAACACGTTCTTGCCCTCTCCCATCCTCATTTACTCTCACACATCTCCTCCGTGCTTCACTCGCACCCGCCCTCTGAGAAAACCATTTCCTTGAGGTTAAAGGAATTTTATTTTATTTTGTATGACAATTTCAACGTTCTATTTTTCGTTCAGTTAACCAGTGAGCTCAGTATTTAGGTTTAGTGAAAATTTTGTTGAAGTCATGATTTTGTTTCCAAAGACGATAAGATTTTCTGAGAGTGGCAGTGTGTGGCAGCCGGGGGTTTGGTGAGTGGATGTAGCCTAAGAGAGAACAGGCGAGCGAGAGAAGGGAAGAGAGGGGGGAGTGTGAGAGAGAGAGAGAGAGAGAGAGAGAGAGAGAGAGAGAGAGAGAGAGAGAGAGAGAGAGAGAGAGAGAGAGAGAGAGAGAGAGAGAAAGAGAGAGAGAGAGAGAGAGCGAAAGCTTCGTCGCGAGGAAACAGGTGACGCGGCGCGGGGTGCGTGGCGCCTGTCTGCCGCAGGATCCCTCTTCCTCTCCCCCGACACGTCCCCACCTTCCGGCTCCTGCTCCCCTCCCTGTTCGCCCTGTTCCTGTTCCGCTTCCTCTCTCTCCCTCTTTGGCTTTTGGCGAACGTGAATGCGAAGACAAACACGCGGGGCGCAAAAGGCGGTAGACAACTCGTAGACGCGCGGGATCATCGGGTGGAGCGGGGCTGGCCGTCGCCATTCAGCAGGGTGAGGGGGAGCGCGCGCTCACGTGTGTGTGTGTTTGTGAGAGAGAGAGAGAGAGAGAGAGAGAGAGAGAGAGAGAGAGTGTGACTGTGAGGAAATAGACGCTCCCTTGCTTGCTGTCGTGAAGAGATGGGCGACGACTTAGACGACGGGAAATAAGGGAAACAACACGTGGATGACGACGTTCACTGCAAAATATATTTTTTTGCAAATTTACGACAATTTTTTAAAAATCTGTGATTTACAAACGCTGCTGCAAATTTACGATTGGAATCGTAAATTTACGAAAGCCTATTTGTGCTCGTGTAAGAATCAAAAGTCCATACCAAGTGTCCGTACAATTTTGTAATTTACCAGTGAGATCGTAACTTTACGATATTTCTCTTGGAAGATTTTCCCGTGACCCCAACAAACATTTCTCACGGTGTTATCATAGCACCGCTCTGCATTTCTCTCCAACGTACTTTAGGAAAGTAACTTAATAAATCAATCAAAAAAAAGAAAAACAGTCAAATGGTCCTACTAGAGGTCTGCCATAATTTCTGTTTCCACGCGCGCACCGTGAATAAACGTGTGGTGCTGGGCTGCGAAAACTTTTGCGCTACATCTTCACACCTGTGTGCGGCCGGCAGGCAGCGGTGAACACACACACACACACACACACACACACACACACACACACACACACACACACACGCCAGCCAAGTGTTCTGTTGGTTCCGTAGAAATTCCAGCATGAGCAAGCACCTGGGGGGCCGAGGCCGGGCAGGCCAGGCCGGCCGAGGCGCGCCCTGTGTAGCGTGGCGGCTGGCAGCGGCAGCAGGCCCGGCCCCTGCGGGAAGTGCGAACCCCGACACGTAGTATAGCTTGCTTTTGGTTTTCACGCGGGGCGCGGCATAGCGCGGCCAAGTGCTGCTGTTTTTCTCCTCTTTTATTTTTTTCCCTTTTCTACCGCCCTTCTCTCTCTCTCACTCGCCCTTCCCTCTCCACGGGATGCGCGGTCTCTCTCACACGCCTCTTTCATTTCTTGCGCTCGGCGCCGCCTCGCCTCGCCGCTCCACTGCCCCTGCAGCAATTGGCGCATTCATATAAAGAAGAGGGCTAGAACGGCATGGGAGCCTCCCCTGCAGGGTCTGCGTCTCTCTCTCTCTCTCTCTCTCTCTCTCTCTCTCTCTCTCTCTCTCTCCCCGAGCGCTCCCAACGCCCTTCTCTCTCTCACTCCCTCTCTCCGCCAAAAAGTTTGACGTTCGGCCCTTTGGCGCCCCGAACATTACCAACAGACGAGCGCTCAAAGAGCCTGCGAGCGAGACAACGCGAACCAGGGCCCAATATATAGGCCTTGCATGTACACATCGAGAATTCTCCATATCGCTTATCAGAGGGCGGCCGGCAGCGCAGGTTCTTATCCAAAGCACCACTGCTGAGATCATAAGAAACCATAGCCGTTGAGCTCATGACCCCCGCCGCGCCGCGGACAAGAGCAAAGGTCACACGAGGCTCGGGTGACAGCCACCCACGGAGCAGCCACCAGTCCAAACCCACGGCAGACGGAATGTCACACCCATCAGAGAGCCATTCAAAACCCATTTTGGCTTGCATCCCTCCCCACATGGTGCCTCGACGCATGTGTAGCATGGCACCCGAGCCTAACAGCCATACGAGTTTTATCAGCAGAACATGTATGACGCGAGGAGAATAAAAGTGCAGACGACATACAGAGGGCCGGTATACTGCCACGCCAAATAACTGACCCAGCATCAGGAGGGTTGATCTCTCTCTCTCTCTCTCTCTCTCTCTCTCTCTCTCTCTCTCTCTCTCTCTCTCTCTCTCCGTCTGGCCGCACCACCCTTCCTCCTCGCGCGCGCCGCATATCTCACACTCAGCAGCATAACACACAACATAATAAGCCCGGCTGCGCGTCGCGCACCCCTCCACTCCACGCTCGCCATGTTCCGAGCCTCGACAGGGGAGGGAGGGAGAGAGAGAGAGAAAGAAAAAGGGCGGGATCTCACTTTAGATCGTCCATCTCCCTCACTCACCCCATTTTGCGTGCCACCTCCACCACGCCACGCCTCTGCGTGGCCTGGGCCGGGGCGGGGGCCCTCTGCAGGCGAGCTGCACGTCGACTGGCACACACCACCTCATACACTCGACTTGCCACACTAGTGTGGTCTTCCTGTATTTTAGTTAGTTGGCGCGTGCTAAGGAGCATTCTAAAGAAGCAGAAAATGAAGCAAAATATGAGCGAAAAGTTTTTCATTTTTGTTTCAGAATGGGTGACTGTCGCACACATAATTTCCAATCGTTGTTGCTTCTACAATTTTCTAGAAAAACTAATCACAATTTTACTTCTTCAAATGTGTGAACGGAATTCACACGCGTACAATAGGTTTACATAGTTTTGTCCTCTGCGCAGACTAGAAAAGAGAAACAAATGAGATTTTTTATCTCAGAGAGAGACCGATTTTTATCTGAAAAAAGATTTGTATGATTGTGCACATTAATCGATTTCTTTTCTAGCCACGTCGCTGGGTGGTGTCGGGTCATTGCGTGCCGAGGGGGCAAGGAAGTGGCGCGCTGGGTGCCAAGGCTGTACCTCAAGGCGTGCCCGGCGAGGGGGAGCGCGAGAGAGAGGGAGAGAGGGGGAGAGAGAGAGAGAGAGAGAGAGAGAGAGAGAGAGAGAGAGAGAGAGAGAGAGAGAGAGAGAGAGGTGGTAGGGGCGTTGAGGGTGAAATTGAGAAGGGGTGGGATAGAGGGCTCACGGAATCGCCACCACCCAGTAATTGGGCGTATTTTCATTATTTATGTGTTGTTCGTGTGTTTTGATGGTTTCCCTGCCCACCACTGTTCGCGGCCGCAGTTTGTCCGGGGGCCGCGGCCCGGGCTGAGGTTATTCACTTTCGGGCTCGTGTCGACCAGTATTGAGTGCAAGCCCCCGTGCCATACTCATTTTTAGGCCCCCGTTAGGGGTGCCTATTGCTCACGCCAGTGAGTTTTTTATTTCTTCTTGACGATGGCCCCTTATGGCCGCAGCCGTTTTTTTCTATACGATTCGCATCAAATTTGAATGAAAAATACTACGAAAAATTAGGATTTTTTGGAATTAGGTCTAATGTCAAACTGTTCGGCCAAATTTGAATAAAATTAGTTTGCATTCGCTGTTTCTATGGTAATTACGAGCGGAGCAGCAAGGCCGAGCCGGGTCGGGGAAAGCTTGACCAATAAAATTATTTCGCGGTTTTTCCCGACCAATGAAAAAGATCACTTGTTGCTTTGTACCTCGATGTCCAAAAGTTTTTCCTCGGGAGTGGTCACGTCAGAATCGCAGCAGTTTCGCGCCGTGCAAAAGGATGCATCATCAGGATAGTTTCAAACGCGACCACTAGCTGACGGCCGCAGCTCCTGATTGTTGGCTGGGACTGTAATTCCGCCTTCCAATAATTTTATTTGAAAGTGGGCGGGGCTTCAAACAATACCACCAACCTAAGATTTAATTCTAAGTTCATGTTTTCAGTAAAAGGTTTAAATTATTTCGCCCATGTGTCCGTATGTTAGTGCGTGAAGGCTTGTATAGTTGTTTGCTAAACGCCTGCAGCATCCTTTCACTTTATTTCCAAATTAAAAACTGTTCACGTATATTTAGTCGTAAGGTGGACGCGTGAGCCGCCGAGCCCCGGCTTTCTTTTGTCGAGTGGAAGTCCCAGCCACGCCCCCCGCCGCCGCGGTCGGGAGCTGAGGCGTCCACCTCGCGACTTTAAATCATTGTTTAAAATTATCGAAACGTTGACAAGGCGAACTGAATGGATAAAAGTTAGTTTTATACCTGCGGGAACTGTTTTGCAAAGTTTGACTTCCATATAGCGAGAAGGAACAAAACTGATTCGTGAAATGGTGTACATCTACGTGTATCTTTACGTAAATTATTTTAAGAATCACTTTTGTTCCTTCTCAACGAACGTACGTGAAACTTTGCAAAACGATTTCCGCAGGTCCAGAACTGATATTTTCACATTCATTTCGACTGTCTAACATTTCGTTCTCCTAATACAAAGAGTTAAAGTCGCGAGGTGGACGCGTCAGCCGCCGGCCTTCTTTTGTCGAGTGGACATCAAGCCGGCGTTGTTGATAGCTGGCCCGCTAGGCATTTTATGTGGCAGACGTGTGGCGGAAAAAATTCATGATTTGGTTCTCACAAATAGTTTACACTAAATATTTTTAAATTCTTTCTCATTTTATGATAACTGTTAAAACCTAGGGGGCCGTTTAACGCGTTAGCGTTAGAATTTTTTTTTCTGTAACGCACGCACTGGTAAATTATAATCTGGAGCGTACGCTGCATACACGTAGGAGTACAGAGTGCAGCACTGCAGCATGACCACTGTTTCCGCGGGAAATAAGTTACATATCAAAAATCACTACTGCAGCAACTGGTGAATTTAGTAACGACTGAGATACAAAAGTGTTTGAAAAAGCGATGTGGAAAACATCACCCTTCCCTCTTCCCTCCAGCACGGCGCGCGTTGCTCGCTCGCGTACACACTCGTGTATCGTGTGGGAGTGCGTGCACTGTGCTCCGGGGAGTGAGTTTCGGTGAGACAGAATGCCAGAGAGAGAGAGAGAGAGAGAGAGAGAGAGAGAGAGAGAGAGAGAGAGAGAGAGAGAGAGAGAGAGATGGAAGTGTGCGTTGCGTGCATGTGAGGGGTACTGTGCTGTGCACCGAGGGATGGACGTACACAAAAGGCTCGCCACCCCTGACAGACAGACAGACAGACAGACATTGCCGCGCGATGCACGCGTTCCAGTTCGGAACACGATGAACGCTCTGCTGACACAGCTGTCTCTAAACTTGATTTTTTCCCCTTTCGAGAAGAGACGCAAAGTAGAATATTTCAGTGATTTTCAACCTGTCGGGTGGGCCTGGATAGGCCAGGCCGGGTAGACGGGGCGTTCCGCAAATGAGCGTGGACGTTGCGTGGTGCGCGCCACGGCCGCCCGGTCACCTTATTACATTAACGCTGGTGCACTTACGCGAGCGAGCGAGAGAGAACGAGAGAGAGAGAGAGAGAGAGAGAGAGAGAGAGAGAGAGAGAGAGAGAGAGAGAGAGAGAGAGAAGGGTGGAGAAAAAGAGGAGAGTAAAAGTGGAGACGGGGCGACCGAGTACTTCTGAGGCAGCCTCATCCAAGGCGGAGCGGCGGGCGCCAATCGCCCATTTCCTGCGAGAAACAATAGTGCCAACTCCTCCAAGCGAAACGCCGGCCGGGAAAGACCAGATCAGCAGCCAAGTTGGCCTTGCAAGGAGACTTATTACGTCAAAATGTTATAAAAAATTAGCTTAATAATTTATTCCCACAGAGAAAGGTCAATCGATGATAGTCCATGATCTGTCATTTGTCTTTTACCTCTATAAAAATCTATGAATGCATGTCTATATATCTACTAAAATGAGTCTAAGTAGTCTATATATGTATCCATAGATCTACATTAGCCCTCTAGTAGTGGTCTACAGACAGGTGTTATTGAGATTTTACTTTTCTAGCAACACTGTACGGAGGGTCTTTTCAAACTATGTTCTAGCCTCGTAAATCTAGACAGCTTGGTAAACTCTACAAATATTATTTTATTTGATACAGAGAGATGTCTAGTACATATGTCCGACTAAGCCGTTAGATTTAAAGTAGACGTGTCTACAAGTAGACCAAACATTCATCTGATAGATGCCGTTGCCGCATCTAGCAGGAGGCGACTATTAGACGTCTCGTAGATGTCTATATTCTGTGTGGGAATTGGAAAGGCTTCAGATTGGATAAGTTAATTGTTTCATCAATACACTGGAAATCAATAGACCTAAACTAATTTCCCCACATGTTTCTATCAAACTATCTGTCGGTTATGCTGTTCTCTACTATACAAGTGCACTGTGAAACCAAGTGTTTAACTGTTGAACACTTGTAAGTGTGCAGCTTCCAGTCTTACACGTGCAAGTGTACAACTCAGAATTTGTGCAGTTTCAAGTGTCAAACTTGCCAGTTGTATACTTGTAAGTGTTTAACTCGACATTTGTGCACTTGCATGTGTTCAACTGCCCCGTGCAACATTTCTCTTGTTGAACACTTGCAAGTATACAACGGTCGAGTTTAACACTTACATGTTTACGACTGGCGAGTTTGACACTTCCAATTGCACAAATACCGAGTTGCGCACTTGCACCTGTTATACTGAAAGTTGCACACATTCAAGTGTTGAACAGTTGCACACTTGGTTTCACAGTGTGCCTCGTGGCGAGGTCGGCGTAATGAGGTGCATGATGACAATGAGCGGGACGGTCGGACCCGCACCAGACTGACGCGCGCTTCGACTGGAGGCGAAATAAAATGGAGGAGGGCCCGGCCGGCCGGCCACAGGGGGAGGGGTGTGCAGGGGTGGAGCCGGTTCCGCCTCCGGCCGCTAGGTGTCGCTGCGGGTCGCGGCCGCACAGCCACGCCACGCCACGCCACGCCACGCCGCGACCGACACTGCCGGCACGCACACGGTCGCGGTGGTGGCCCTATCTCTCCGGGCTGCTCGTCTTCACAGAGAAAAGATGAAACGAAAACAAGAGTCGTCAACGCATAACCGATGTGGGACGCGCGCGCGTGAGTGTGTGTGTGTGTGCTCACCGCTGCCAACAAAAATGTATAATACCATCTAAATTACCGTTTTTCACTATAACTTTCCTAGGAATGCTTCTTTTTCTTTCTTTTTAAAAACCCTCGCATTTTGGTCCCACACGACAAGTGCCGATACGCATTTTTATAAAAGGGATCAGTAAAACGACACAAAAAGGGGTATCGCCAATGGCGGGGTGGTGCGGCGCACTCACCCCTTCTGGTAACAGTAAAGCTCTAAGGCCCCCGAGAAAACTCGGGCGGGCGGAGTCGTGTCAGTGAACATGACCCGGTCGGCCGGGCCCCCCGACGAAAACAAACCCCGCGCCCGAGCGCAAACGGAAAGTGTGCGGCTGTAAACTTGGGGCGAGGCGCCAGCCTAGCGCCACCGCGGGCGCCAGACCTGCGCCACCTCCCGACACCAAAGATCAATAGTTTCCGCGAAGCGCGGGAAAAGAAAATCGCCCGAATAGCGCATGTCATTTGCAATACTCGCAAAAAAAAACAAAAAACAATATAGCAACAGCTTGGAACTCTTATTTCCAAACACAATAGAAAACTGTTCAAATTTATTTTACATTGTAGAGTACAACGAGCTGAATGTACTACATGATTTCACTGTTAATTTCAAGTACAATGGCGGTTTTTACGGCTCATATTTACGGTATTTTCAAGGGTATTTTTTTACAGTGTTGTGTACTTTAGGCCATTTTGTCTAGTTTTTTCTTGCCTTTCTTTCGCCTGTGGCGTTGCAGGTGAACTACCCCGCCGGGCGCGGCCGCCCAGCCCAGGCCGGGCCCCGGGGCATTGTGAGGGCGCACCACGCCCCATTGAGCGAGAACACTGCGAACAGGAAGCTGCAGCGCGCCTATTGGCAGCAGCATGACAGGTGTATTCGCAGAGCATAACAAAGGAAGGTGAAGTTGCGGAAGGCAGTTTAGCAGCAGAGCCCGTCGCAGCGCGAGTTACGTTGCGCGGGTTAGGAGCGCCGCCCGAGAGGTGCCTCATACGCTGGCGGGCGGGGCGGGGCGGGGCGGGGCGGGGCGGGGCGGGGCGGGGCGGGGCGGGGCGGGGCCCGCTCGAACCACCCTCCTCCAAGTGTCGGCCGGGCTGAGGTGGCGCCTGCCTAGCCTCTCTACACGGCACTTCCTGTCAGCCTGTTCCGTTCAAATACCCCACGAAGGAAAAGTGGACTGACTAGCTGCTTGATGGACTGGGGAAGGACGTGCGCTGGCTGGCGCCCGTGGCGAGGCTCGTGCACGAGTGAGTACGTAGGGCCCACTATACCCACTGGCCCAATCACAGCGCGCCGGAAGTCCCACGCAGTGAGTGTTATGTATGCGTAAAACCAAACAGCTTTCAATTTATTTTACAGAAGAGAATGCCAAGCCGTAAACAGAGTTCTTTTTGTTCTTCTTCTTTATCCAGCCAATTTCAGATTTATTCATTATTTTTAGCAAACAACCGACTTTTTTCTCCACCCCGCGCGCATACGGGATGTGTCGCTTATTGCCACCGCGCGTGGCGCTTGGCGAACTTTACGACGAAATCATGTCAATAACGCCCCGTGTTTATGTCGAGTGGTCTGCTGCATGGCGAATGGGACCACTAAACTTTTGTAATTATCATCTCTGCCCCACCCTCTCTTGCCTACCCTAATCCCCCTCCCCCCTTCTCTCTCTTTCCCTCTCTCCCTTACTCTCTCACTCTTCATCACGAACCCAACAATCCTCAGCTGCTGCTGCCATGTGTGTGAGTCTCGGTGTGTGTGTGTGTGTGTGTGTGTGGTGTGTGTGTGATGAATAAATGGCTCAATCAGACCCCAGCGCGCCGGCTGCGGAACCAATCAGGTGTTAGGAGCTCTCCCGCCCCTCCCGCCCAGTCCACATTACTTGGTCAGTCAGTGCGTGCGCGGGGCGGGCTGGCGGGCCTGCCCTGCCGGCCCCAGCTGCCCCGTGCTCCTCCCCCACACTCTCCTCCCGCCCGTGCACACCTGCCCTGCCTGCCCGCACCCCCCGCGCCCCGCCCCGACCCCTTGGCACGCCCCTTTCCACTGTAAAACATTCGTAGGCTTACCAGCATATATTTGTAAATTTACGAGGGTTGACTTAGTTCAATAACGTCACCACAAAGTATAGTCTCAACATTTTTCAATAATGTCACGGGAAAATCGTCACAAAATTTTAAACGCACCATGCACTTGGTTTTCTCCGCCAACTAAAAATGACTTGAATTTACGACACACATTGTAAATTTACGAGACGGATCGTGAGTGTACAACATCGTTCGTAAATCGTAGGGTATGAAAAGTGTTATTGTAAATAAACGAAAGATGTTTTTCACAGAGTCCCCGCCGCGATGATGATGCCCCTTCCCTTTCCGTGACTGATCCACAACGGCAAACCTTCTCTCGCCTCGCGTGTCTGCAGAGGGGGGTAACAACACGGGGCCCGGCCGGGGCCGCCGAGGGGAGGGTGGCTAACGAGGGCGAGTGAGATGGGAAACCACTCCGCGAACAAACACCAGTCTAGACAAAAAAAAGGCAGCCAAAATTTTCAACTTAGCATCACTAATAAACAAAAGTACAGAACATTGAATGAGGCATGGCCACTATGTGGTCACGTTCCCTTGTTAAATCACAGGCGACGGGATAATAACGCCCCGCTGTACTGAATGTCATAAAGTAATTTTGTTTTGCAAAAAATCGACAGGAATACTGTTCACGCAGTTTCTATTAATTACAGTGATCATCTAACTACATTAGCGGCAAGCTCGTGTTTCGGTTGCTCAATTTACCCACTGCTCGTCGTAATTTGTTTAGGGGTGGGCTTATATATTTTTTTCGTTAGTTAAACTTTGAGCCCCGCACCCAATCAGAGACCATTAACTACTCTGTTTTAGAGGATCACAATAAATTTCCCTGACAGGTAGGGCTGGGTGGGCGCAGTGCAGCAGTGTGCGGTCGGGTAGATATTTGCATTTTTGTTCTATAGGTCTCGTCGGGTTGGGGGGTGGGCCAAACATAAATGCATGAGAGCCAACACACGCATACCAACACACCAACAATGTTTTTTTTCTCTTAAAAATAAAGTTAGGATTCTATTATGTCAAATCAGATCCCTCACTTCAATCAAAAATACTTAACACTGTTAAATTCCTACAAAGAATTCAATTGATTCCTTTGCAGATTGCGAAGCATTTACTTTGCAGTTACGAAGCATTGCTGTGCAATTGCAAAGAAATTCTTCGCAATCTACAACTACTTAAAATATTTTCCAATTTGCAAAGCATATTTCTTTGTAGGAATATGACCGTGAACGAAACGTGTATGGACATTTGTTGTCTGATTATTTTATGGGAGGTGGAAACCAATCATCAAGCCACTTTCGTTCCGTTCAGCGGCGCAAATTTCAACACTGCCACTGCTCCGCGGCTTTCAAAACTACCCGCCACTTACATGCGCTTTAGCAAAGCGCGCCTGGCTCGTTGTACGCGTCCCCCCCCCCCCCCTGCCCCCCATACCACCTCACCTCACACTTAACACGGCCGCTAAACAACCGACGAGCGTCCGCCGCGGCGATCGAAGCGGCTCAGCTCGGGCCCATACGTGATAAATAACGGAGCCAACGACACCCGGCCGGGCATTGACACAAAACGCTAGACTCATAATTACTGCCAATACAAACATCCGCTGGGCTGGGGCGGGGCGGCGTCATCTGTTCACCGATATGCCTGAGCGGCGGCCGCCAGAGGACGATCAGGGTGGCCGTGGCCGTTCGCGCGCGCGTGTGTGTGTGTGCGGCATATGGAAGGCGGGTATGGACTTTAATGTTATGGTTGCGACTATGAGTGTGTGTGTGTGTGTGTGTCATCCGCAAACGAGCAAAGACAACGACTGCGGATGCGACAACTTGCAGGAGGGCAAAAGCAAACGAGGAGGCAGTCAGGATACTACCGCTACTAAAAAGTGAGCCATCAGGGAAGACAAGAGAACAAGGCGGGGAGGAATGAGGAAAGGGACGACCCAGCAATTTTTGACACCGTGCCACCCACCCACCCACCGCCTGGCTGCTGCCTCTGCACTTCTCTCTCTCTCTCTCTCTCTCTCTCTCTCTCTCTCTCTCTCTCTCTCTCTCTCTCTCTCTCCCTCCCTGTGTGTGTCTCGGCGAAGGTCGGGCCGGGCACGCGTAATAACGCCTATTTGAGCGGGCGGAAGCTGGTTGCCCTTTAGCTGTAACAAGAAAAACAAACACACGCAGGCGCACACACACACACACACACACACACGCGCGCGCGCGCGCGCGCTACAGCAGGTGAGCGGGCCGGCAGCTGCACCCCCGGAGGCAACACACGTTCGAGGCGAGTCATCCACGCCACGCAGCCCGGCCAGTTTATGCAGTTGGTCCACTTGAGTTGTCCAATCTGATACACCGGTGGTCCATTCAATCATCTTTGGGGCCGAAAGCGTTCAATGGCCCGCGGAAAAGCGTGAATGGGGAGGCGTGGCGACGGAGTAAAAAATAAACAAAAATAAAAACGTTTCGTCATCATCATTATTATTGCCACTCAAAACAAGGTTTTTTTTTGGCCCAAGGGGGGGGGGGGGCTTTTTTTAAAACGAATGAAGTTAAAAAGTACACGACGCTGGACAAGAAATATCGCCATCCTCTTCTCGCCTCGCGACACACGATATGCACGAAGAGAAAAGACTTGCTGTTCTAAACCTCGTCGCAAAGGTAGAAGCTACATTTTTTTTGCCAGGAGGACAGCAAAAATATTGCTGGTACAACAAAGTCGTTTGCAGTCACAGCTTAACAATTAGCTGTCAAAGCTAGATTTTATTTTGCTGGGACAGCAAAAAAAGGAAGTTGTAGGCGCTATATATTTGCAACAAGGTTTGCTAGAACAGCAAGTGTTTTCTCTCCATGTACGTGAAATAAGGAGGAGGAAACGGAGGACGTGCCGCGCGGGAGACCACCTGTCGCGCGTCCGTGTGCGTGTCACTCGTGGCCCCGGTCAGAGAAATCACACAGAGAGAGAGAGAGAGAGAGAGAGAGAGAGAGAGAGAGAGAGAGAGATACACACACAGCGGTTACGACGAGACATCGCTGTGGGTACACATCATCTCTCCCGTAAGAGCGACCACGTAGCATCCTCCAGGCCGAGAGGAGGCCTTTGCACCTCTCCGCGCTGCACGCCGCCGCCGTACGACAGTCATCACATCCAGTTTATCTCGAAATCAAGAGATTCTCTCTCTCTCTCTCTCTCTCTCTCTCTCTCTCTCTCTCTCTCTCTCTCTCTCTCTCTCTCGTCGGATGAGAGACCCGCCTGCTGATGATATTATGATGACGCCGCGCTGTGCCGACCACCCCGTGAGGCATATCGCTCGCACAGGACGAGGCGGAGAGGCGGTAGAGAGGAGCGGGAGGGTCTCGGAGTGGGAGGGGCGGCGCCACACAGCGGAGCCCCCACAAGGGGCCCCGCGCCAGTTTTATCAATTCTAATCCGTGAGCCACTGTCAGTCATCAATCACCAAGGGCTGGCTATACGACGCGCCTGCGGCCTGCTGCGGGGCGGGGCTCGGGGGGTGCGGAGCACACAGGAGTGAGTGAGGGCACCCACGTCGGAAGGGGGTGTGTCGTCAGCGCTTGTGGATACGTATTTAAGAGAGAAAGAAAAAGAAGAAAAGAGAGATAGAGGGAGCGAGAGGGAGGAAAGAGGGGGAGAGAGTGAGAGAGAGAGTGAGAGAGAGAGAGAGAGAGAGAGAGAAAGAGAGAGAGAGAGAGACTAGTGAAAAAAAAATTGTCGGGGGGACAACAGAACGCGCCCCCCCCCTCCTCTATTCGCGCGTAATACTCAATGATCACCGTCATCACCAGCGGCATCATCTTCATCATCACCATCCACGACTATCATCATCATCTCCAAAACGAACCGTTTAAAATTCACGCAGGCGAGGCTGCCGCCGCCGCTGGTGGGAACAAGCATGAGGAAAAATGTAGCCATTATATCCGGCGCGGTAGACATGCTGTGCGTGTGTGTGAGTGTGTGTGTGTGTATGTGTGTGCGTGTGTGTCCAGTCCACGCCTTCCCGTGGCGCGCATGCCCCTCCAGGGTGGGCCTAATGCAGGGTTATGGGAGCCTCGTGTGTGGCATCCAACGCCTGACGAAGCCTTGCCCCTCGGGCCCCCCGCCACGCCCCTCCCCGCCCCGCCCCGCCCCGCCCCGCCCCGCCACACAGGATCACGTGAACCCGGCCGGCCATTGGGCAGCCGGGGGGAGCGCCGCGCCGGCCGGGGCCGGGACGCAGCGGCGGAGGAAAGGCGGACTCACGGCCAGCGGGGAGAAGGGACAGACAGACAGACAGACAGACAGACAGACAGACAGACGTTCCGAATAAATGGAGAGATACGGGCGGGCGGTGGTGAAAACATTGGAGGTTAATGGTCTGGAGAGAAGAAGTGATGGCCACCCTCAGCCCCAGCTCATCCCCTAACAGCAAGACGTCAGACGTCTCCCTGATGGACACACACAGACACACGGACACACACACACACACACTCGCACAACAGGAAAAAATTTGCAGCTCTGCGTGCTTTCCTCTCATTGCGTTATTTTTAGCGTCATGGGCGGCGGGCCACACCACAGAGTTTTTCGCAAACGTGAACAAGGAGAAGTGGAACCCTCCCTCGCGGCAAGCAACCCGCCGCGGTTACGGATCAGGGGAAGGAAATGGAGAAGGGACGGGAGGCGGACGAGAGGAGAGGCGGAGGAAGAGAGTGTGAGCGGCATCGCACGGGGTCTGCGCTCGCTGCCAGGAGAGAGATAGGAGGGGGGGGGGGGAGGCGGGGGGGAAGCACTAGGGGAGGAAAGTAGTTTCGCCCGGCGAGATGGCGAGCGGAAAGCGTGGCGCGCAGGGGGGACAAAAAATAAGTTCCGATCTAAACACACATACACACACACACACACACACGCGCGCGCGCCCCCGTACACACACACACACACACACACACACACGCATTTTCGCTCGCTCCGCACTCCTATTCGCCCTCTCTCTCTCTCTCTCTCTCTCTCTCTCTCTCTCTCTCTCTCTCTCTCTCTCACTGCGGCGGGGGTGAGCAGGAGGGGGCTTGGATTTCGATTGGAGAGAAGAAGAGGGTCGCGCAGGGGCGGGCATGTCAGGCTGCTCGTGGCAGAGGCGGCGAGTTTCGCGCGCTGCTGCCGCCGCTGCCGCTGCTGCCGCCGTTGCTGCCACTGCTGCCGTTGCTGCCGCCGCTACTCGCTAGGGCCCCCGCCCCGCGGGCCCGCCTCCACGCCGGCAGATCCCTTTTTGCACAATCGAATGCTCTGTTTATAATGCCACACCGCAAAATCCCGAGGGTAAACTTCCCGCCGGCAGCGGCCCAGGAGGGGTTTGACGAGAAATTTGATATAGGACTACATGCGCGGCCAGCTGCACTCTGCTTGCATGTGTGTGTATGTGTGAGTGTGTGTGTGTGTTGGTCTGTGTGAGCCCAGAGTGCAAGCGGTCGAGTTTGCGCTCTCACTCTCATACACACGCGATTCTATAATGCAAGAATTTTTGAGTACAGTTGTAAAACTTAGCAGCCTAAAAAATTCAGCGTACTGTATTTTATAATCTCTCACTCTAAAAAGCTTACTGTGATTTTCACTGTAAGCTAACGGTCAACACTGCAGCTCCGTATAGCGTTGCATGTCACTGTGAGCTACGGTGATGAGCCCTGATTCACCGTCGTAGCTTACAGTGACATTCACCTTAAGCTACAGTGCTGCAGGGTTCACTGCAGTGGCAGATCCAGAGGCTGTCTTTGGGAGGGGCATAGTAGCGCTTTTTGCCTACTTACAGGGGCAAAGTAAGGTTTTTCCTGCCTTCCAGCGGCTATCTAGTTGCGGGGGGGGGGGGGGGGGAGGGCAAATTGACCGTTTTCCCTTCCCCTCCCTTGGATCCGTGCTAGGTTCACTGTATGCTTTCACCGTAAGCTTTCATTTGTGCAAGCCTTGCACATCACCATTATTTGCGTTACGACGCATACCCGTCATGAAGCGACAACAGGATATAAACGGCTCGGCGATGCTCCACCCACACGCCTTATCTGCGCGGGTCGCGGCAAAAGTTTGGCAGCAGACACTCGCACACACACACACACAGAAAACCACGGCGCGGTGCCTGGCGGGGATAGACGCTTCGCGCGTGTCCCCCGGAGGAAAGGAACGGGCGGCGCGTGGTGTATATAGAGGGCCCCCGCTGATAACAGTGGCGGAATTGCTCACTCTCCCATCCATCGGCGAGGTCATAACTCAGTCTCCCCTCCTCGCTGCTTCCTCCCTCCCTCTCTCCAAACCAACAACCACCGCGCCACCGACCGACCCGGCCGGCAGCAAAAACAGGGCGGATAGGGGCCACTGACTGACGCAGCCCCCAACGAACGACTGCCGGCCTATACGACGGCCCCTTCTCCTCCGGCTCCTGTGGCTCACACCAGCAGAGGGCAGGGCGCTGCCGCTGGACGATTACTGCTATAAAACCGGGCGCCCCGCCCCATCTCCTCTCTTTCTCCCCTCTCTCTCTCCCTCTCTCTCTCTCTCTCTCTCTCTCTCTCTCTCTCTCTCTTTCTCTCTCTCTTTGTTGCGAAAGAATTTCTGAACGCGCCTCGATATAGTTTCCTCCCCTACGCGTGCCTGTCTTCCCTGTTCCCTCCCGTCCCCCGGCTGCACTGCACGCGGGTGCTCGGTCTTCGGACGGTCCGAAGTTCAAAGTCGTCTCTATGTTTGAAACTGCCCCACGTTTTCTACTTTGCTGCGAACGTTTAGTGGCCTAAACTACTTTTGGCGAAACAGGGCTCTTTTCGACAGCTGGAAACACGCAACACCTTGCTCACTGGACTGCGCGGAACCCTCGTCAAATGCAGTTAGTACAGTCGAGTATCGTCCCCTCACCCGCCCTTCCCTCCCGCGCGCGCCCATGGTGAGGCAGCCGAGCATCACCATTCAAAACAACGCCCAGCATGTAACACAATGAGCAGCCACACACGCACACACACACACACGCTCACCGCACACTGACAGGCCATACGGGCCGCCACCCCCAATGCGCTGCAGTTGGCACCCCTGAGTGTTAGCGCACCCAATGGCAGCGCATCGACAGGCCGGTCAACTGTTTGCCCCGCGGCACCACGGACGAGTTAACGCTTTCCAAACTGACATGTATTCTCTTTTTATATCCTTTTCGAGTTTATACGCATATGCCTAAAAATTTCAACTCTTCAAAGTGTCTGAAAAGCAAAGGAAACGGCACTGTCGGCGCACTATTTAAAGTCCGAATCGAGGAGTTGATAGAGTCAAATTAAGCCCGGGGTTTATTTCCCCGTCACTCGATATCGTTTGGTTTCCTCATGAGCGGGCCCGCGGGCCGGGGAGGGACTCATCCGTGGTCATCATCAGCGGGCAATTAGGCAAGTTTAACGACTTTTAACGACGTTGGACCGACATGTCACAGACCAGCAGCGTCCCGCATCGCCAGACATGGAGGCAGCTTTAGTGTCATGAGTGCTGCTATTACGGTATACAGCGTGTGCGGGGTGCCATCACACTGTTAAAAAAAAAGGGTCCGAAGCCTCTGCGGTGCCATGCTCCCGCGGAAGCGTCCTCAGTGGGCCGCCAAGTAACTCCCAGCGCTCAGTCTTTACTTTCTCACTCTTCCTCTGGGAATTAACTTCCCAACCGCAGACCTGAAGGATTCATTTCACTTCGTTTAATCACCTCCAGATCTCCCCTTTCAATGAAAATATTGTTTTTGCTCCATTAAGGTGTGTGACGGTGTCTGATGAAAGGGTTTTGGGGAGAGAGAGAGAGAGAGAGAGAGAGAGAGAGAGAGAGAGAGAGAGAGAGAGAGAGAGAGAGAGAGACCAGTGAGGGGCGAGGAGGCAAAGGCAGCGGGATGAGTTTTCGGCAGAGGCGATCGCGCCCCTTCCGCCGCCGCCGGCCGCGCCTTCTATGTCTGAGAAAGTTTTCATACAGAGGCGAGGGGATGGGGGGTGAAGGGGCGGAAGGCATTCAACCCCTCTCCAACTGCGGGGCGCGATGCGGGCGATCCGGCGTGGCGGGGTCAACCAGACTGGGGGCGCAAGGGAAAGGATTGTTTTAATTAGAGAGAGAAAGAAAGGGGTGGGGAGAGGGAAGAGAGATAGGAGAGAGAGCGAGAGAGAGAGACAGAGAGAGTGAGAAGGATACGACCCCTCAGTGTTTGTTTCCCACCCCATTGTGGAAGGGGCGTATGGCTCGCCAGAGTGTAATTGACGGGCGGATTTAACCGTTTTAATCAGTGGGATTATTTGTAACAAGCAGCGGCACCCGCTGAGCGTTGTTACTTTTCTGGCTACGGCATTCCTCTAAACTGCACAGCAGCAGGATTTGCTGCTCGCTCTAGGGGACGGTGGTGATTGCGGCTGTACGGTCGAGTTAAACGGGATGAACGGCAGCAAAGTTTCTCCCTCTCCAATATGTATTGTAAAGGGGCCCCATTATCTGAAGCCCCTTCCACATCTTGCAGATCTAGTTCTCTAAGGGCCCGAGTAGAGCCTGTGCTTAGTAAACTCGGCTGTCCAAGTTCCAAGGGCAGCCATTCACTTCCACGCAGACGCCCATAGAGGGGCTGCGGCGCCGTTCAACGCGAGTGCGAAACTCAACTGCCAAAAACTAAATAAAAAACAACAGAGGCGCGGGTCCGCTCGCACAAATGGCCGTGAATAGCGGAGCAGGCCCCATTCAACAAGCGTCGAGAACAACACTGCAGGCATCGGGTTGGTTCTGTTTGGTGCGGCGCCCCGGTAGCGGATTACTTAAAACGCTGCGATACACAAGTGTGCGTAGCTAATCCCGTCGGTGAGCGCGGCAGGGCGTGGCGAGGCGGGGCGGGGCGGGGCATGGCAGGGCGTCGCGCGGGGCGTTCGCGTTGCGGCGGCGGCGGCAGCGGGCGGAGGCGTCAGGCATTGAACCGGACCCCGGCGGCTCCAGCGTCGCGCCGCGGCGCTGCCCGCCGACACCCCCGGGCCGACGCGCCGTCCTCGTCGCACCCGCGGCCCGGCCGCCTCGCGCCCTCTCTCTCCGACAGCCGGCGCGCCGCCCGCGAGTGTCGCCGGGCCCTGCCCGGCTCGCCACGGCCCGCTCGCCACGCCTCCGCTGCCCCCACCCGTCTGCTTCCCCCACCCCGGGCGCACCGGCCCCCACCACCGCGCCGGCGGCTGCGCGCTCGCCCTCCCCTCCGGCCGCGCACGCGCGCCGCTCCCCCACCACCGCCCGGCCCGCGTCACCTAGCGCCCTCTGGCGGCCGCCGGGCCCGCAGCGCGGCCCGGCCCGGGCCGGCGCGGAGAGGGGAAGCCGGCGAAGTGTCGGAGGCGTCAAGTGTGATCCTGTCGGTGTGTGAATGTGCGGTCGCGGCGAGGCGGGCGCGCTGCCAGCTCGGGCGGGCGGCGCGGCGGGCGGGCGGAGGGGAGGGGGCGGCGGGAGGCGTGCCCCGCCATTGGCTGGCCGTGTGTTGACCAATCGCGGCGCTCGAGGATGCGAGTCATTATCACTGCGGGGTGTCAAGCGGAGTGGGGGAGCGAGACGGCGCGCGCGGCCGGCCGGCCGGTGCGAGAGAGAGCGCGCGGCCAGCAGCGGAGGAGGGGAGTGTTAAGGCTCCGAGGCGTCAGAGTTTTGGGTGCGCTTGGTGGGGCGGGCGGGCCCGGCCGGCCCCGGTGGCGGAGGCGGCAGCTCGGCGTGCGAAGAGGAGGGGATGGCTTCACACTCCGGCTCGCTCGGCTCGGCTCGGGTGCGAGGTGGGGAGGCGACAGCTAGCGCCAGGCCGGGCGGCCGCAGCGGGCCTGCAGTGGGGATCCGAGCACGACGCGAGCAAGGTGTCGACGAGCGCGCCACGAGCGCTCCCGGCCTCTCCCGCGTCCCGCGCGCGTCCACAGCAAGCAGCAGGCTGTCGCGAGTGTCAGTGAGAGTGCGAGTGTCCAGTGAGAGTGCGTGAGTGCCGCCGACCGCCAGGATAGATTGGATTCACCCAGTGCGGCTATTTTTGAAACAGTGGGCATAACCGTGCCGAAGACCAAGACCCACGCCGCCCACGAGGAGCCGGCGTGCGACACCTCACCGTCGACGACCTCCCCCTCCCCCCGCCAAACCCCCTGTCGGGTGACGCTACCCCCGCAGGGCGTAACTGCAGGGGCTCCTACTTTTCGCCACCTCCAGTCGGAAGGCCACCACCGCGGCGGCTGCCAGTTTCAGCACCTCCGCGCACACCAGTGAGCCCTTTCTCCCCCCACCCCCTCACCACCCAGCGCCCCCTACAACCCCCCCTCCCCCTTTTCACGGGCGGAGACGTCACTCCGAGTCCGACCCTTGACCGCGCCGGTGCGTGCGTGCGTGTGCGTGTGAAGGCCTACAGTGGAGTGCAGTGCGATATGAGAGAGCGACGCGCCCTGTGATATGACGATGGTGCCGGAGGCGTCGCGGCCGGCAGCGGAGACGCTCTGAGGACAGGACACCCTCCAGCACGGCAGTCTCCTGCTGGCCGCTCACCAGTCCCCCGCCAGCCGACCCCATGAGGTTTGAACAGTCCCACGTGATACCCGTGTCTCCGCCGCCCGCGTGTGTCGACACAGTGATGACTTCGGCGTCGCCACCGCCGCAGCCGCACCACCCCATGGCGTACCACCCGTTCCTGCAGCAGCGGCCCACCGACTTCAGGTACGTCATCTTTCTGCGCACACACACACACATATGCACACAGACTCACACAACATACGCCAGCACACATGTGAGTCCCGCACTAATAAAAGCTTACGGTGAATGTCACTGTAAGCTATACGGTGAATCAGGACGCGTCACTTAGCTTACAGTGACGCTCACCGTGGGTTACGGTGAAAATTCACCGTAAGCTACAGTGCTGCAGGGTTCACCGCAGCTTCCAAGTGAAAATCATCGCAAGCTTTTTAGAGCGCGTCGCATTGCGCACCGCGAAATTTGAGAGAATGCGACGCACGGCCGCGCACACAGTTTATTCGCTTCCTTCGCGATGAGCATGCGTGTCTCCGGCTTACAATGCTTTGTCGGCGACGTCGCGTCGCTGAAATCGACGGCGCCGCAAAAGTAAAATAAAAAAAGGGGGTCCTTAGACACGGCGTTCGGGACAAAGGGACGCTTTCGGCTTAATTATCCGTCAGGGGGTCGTTCATTTCACTAATTACCAGAGATAGTCCTGGCGAGAGGCTCTCGGCACCGACCGGCGGTCCTTGCGCGGTGGGGAAAGGGTTTTCACCACTCTGTACAGCTATTCTTTCTCCGGTTTCCGCTTAAAGGCGTAGATTAGGGTAACATATGCGCAGAGTATCTGCCTCACCAGAACGTAATGATAGGATGAAATGGAAAAATTTTAAAACGTCGTCAGGAAATGAATAAGGGTGTATAGAGCACGACGGTAAAAACTACGCCCGGGTTTCCCCGAGCAACTCTTAGAAAGAAAATACGCGGTAGCGTCTCGGTTTTTCTAAAAATGCTTGGAAACCTGGACGTCGTTTCTACTATGGACCGGGCGGGGAACAACCATTCATAAATTTAACGCTCGTTGAGCCGCCCAGATCCTCGAATGAAACGGTTTCCAATTGGCCCCATTAGCGTCGACAACACCGGGGCGCGCACATACTCTCGTTGTGTTGATACCTGTGGTTGACGCCATTTCGTTATAATGCCGCGTTGTTGACTCAATACAAATACGAAGGGCCCTTCTCTTGTTTTGTATTTTATTTTTACCCTTTTTTTCGTTATGTACCTCACGGCTGTCTAGTTACGGCGAGGAAATGATGGCTCTCCGCACCGCACAATTACGGTACTGGAGGGAGGCGCGCAATTACGATGCGTTTTGGACCACCGCCGCCGCCCCGGTGATCCCATCGAGAGGAAGTCCGGCCCCGGGGCCCGACACGGACACCCTTCTCATGAATGGCTACAACGGCGCCGAGGCCGCCGCACGACCAGCTAGCGAGTGAGTGGATATAGTGACAATTGCATTCGAAAAAAGTAGAGTAAATGTATACGGAGGGATGAATGAAATAGTGGCGTATAGGAAGCCCGTGTCAGCGGCAGCGGCGCTCTTGTACGCGGCGCAGGCGTCGCGGCGCGGCCGCGGGCCCGCCGCTTATCGGCGTTGTTCTGCCAACGATAACAGCGTCTGCCCGCGACGCTTGTGACGTTCTTTACGAGTCGCGTGTTTTATTTGTTTCTTCACCTGTGACCGACGCTAAAAGAAAGAAAAAAAAAACTAGTTTACAAAAAGTTGGGTTAACTTTTTGAATCCTTCCAATTTTCTGTGAGCCGAGAACCTGTAAAGTAGGCTAAAACAAAAATACTCGCTTCCTTAAAATTTTCCGCGCGGTCTCAAAGAAACTATGTATGCTCCTGGGTGCACGTCATGTTCGGATAGAGTAGTGCCGCCAAGGTACAAACACACAGACACATACACACACACACACATCCACGGGGCCAGGTGATGTCGGCACCACAAGGCTTATCTTCCTGCCTTAGTAGCTAACTAGAAGGCGCCCGGCGCGGCCCGGCCCGGCCCGGCGGGGAGCAAACAGACTATGTGTGGCCTCCGAAAGCTTTTTGGAGCCGTTGCGAGAGGCTGGCTGCTTCAGCTTCCCATGCCAGACAGCCAGCCGCTTGGCTCCGGCCTCCGGCCCGGCCGACAAGGACTCCTGCTGCCGGCGGCTCCGGGCACCTCTGCGCCTGAAATGGAAGGATGTCAGAGGAATGCCGGCGACACGGAACGAATCGAGGAGACACGTCCCCTGGGCTGGGCTGGGCTGCGGGCTGCCCCGGGCCCCGGACGGGCCTCGCCGACTGGACGACTTATTTTCCCAGAGAAATTATGTCGTCAAACGTTTTCCCTGCCGCTTTGCCCGATCAAATACAGAGATCGAAAAAGAATTTCTACCAAACAAAAACAAACAAAAAACACCCGCAACTGTTGGGAGGAGTAACCGCAGACGATTTTTTGTTCCTCCTGCGGAACCTAAAGTAACATTACCTCTCTGCAGAGCAGAGGAGTAAGCAGCACACGTATGCCCGCGGCCGAAATGGCGGCCGCCAACAAGATTACAAACTTTTGTGTTTGAGGTGGCCACGGCGGCCAGCGGCGCGCTGCTGTCTGCGGTCGGCTGGCGCCGGCACTCGCCACCTCCTACCACGTTCCGGATTTGCGCCCGTGCTCGCTGCTGGACGCGTAAAATCATGTTTTAAAAAAAAACAAGACGGAGAAATTGAAATTGACAGGAAGGGAAACATGTGGGGCGTTCGTCCAATCGTGACGAAAAAAAAAATAAGAGGGTTCCGCGTGACACTGTCACGCGTCACCGTCCGCCCGTGCCATGCGTGGCAGGCACTCATACATATTCGTTTCGAGTGCACTCCACGACCCCCGTCACCCCCCTTTCCTCTCTCTATTTCTCTCGCACGCTCCCGCTCTCTCTATCCGTCTCTCTCCCCCTTCACGTGTGCCGCCGGCACTTTTCCGCTGTTTTGTGCCGATACATAACATTCTTAGCTCAGTCAAAGGGCGAGGGCCGGGCCGGGCCGCCGAGGGAGAGCAAAGGAGAGAGATAGGAAGAGAGAGAGAGAGAGAGAGAGAGAGAGAGAGAGAGAGAGAGAGAGAGAGAAAGAAAGAGAGCGAGAGGTAGAGGGGCGTGTCAAGGCTCCTTTTGAGAGCGCGGGGTTGCGAGAGAAGGGCCTTCCTCCTACTCCTCCGCCAAGCACGCACTGGTGCCAATTCAACAAAAAGAGGAACGAAACAGCGGAGAGAATTTGTCTGCAGCAAATTTTCAGCCATATGACATTTTGCGCTCATCCATACTCAGCCATGTTCTGCCCTGACCACAAGACTGGATCCCCTGTGGGCAGGGTGTACGGTAGGCCCCCGAGAGCAAAATGACCGGACTATCTTCTCATATTTATTTTTTTTGCACCTGGCCACGCAAACGCGTATTCCTAAAACCGCTTTCTTTTATCCATAACCTTTTCTGAGAGAAAGGCGCAATTGATGTTTCTCATATTTAAATCGTCCTCCACCCTAGAGGCAGTGCGTAAGGGCGCACCGTCTCCAGGCAAGGAGCGCACCGCCGCGTCGATCGGACCCGCGGAACGAACAAATAATGAATGAATGGCGAATAGTGAAGGATGAGTAGGCGACTCAATGACTCCGCACCCGCGTAACACATCGACCCGCGCGTAACGCCCGTCACCCCTACAGCGTTACGTCCGCGACTCCGCGCCCGTACAAAAGCGCGCCGCGAGAATCGTATCGGGGGCGGTATAGGGGGAGAGCCAGCAGCAGCAGCAGCAAGAGGAAATCTGAATTGATGCGATTAACCACGCGGGCAAATCAACATCCTCCCGCTACTGCGTGGCCCCGCCCCGCCCCGCCCCGCCCCGCCCCACCACGCCCCACCACGCCCCGAGGGCGAGCAAATTTCAATCAGCGTCTGTGTGTCCCGTGCCTCCCTCACCTTGTAGGGTGAGATCTTTATTTATTTGTACGGGCTGAGAGAGGGCGAGAGAGAGAGAGAGAGAGAGAGGGAGAGGGGGGAGAGAGAGAGAGAGACAGAGAGAGAGAGAGAGAGAGAGAGAGAGAGAGAGAGAGAGAGAGAGAGAGAGAAATGGGGCGCTCCGTCACTATGCCACCTTTACGTTGCCCTTTCTCCTCCTCTGCTCTTGCGCCACTGCCACCACGGCCGTTAGCGGGGGAGGACAGAGAAAGAGAGGGAGAGAGAGAGGGAGGGAGGGAGAGAGGGAGGGGAGCAGCGGGAGAGGAGAGACAGACGGATATCCGGAAAACATCTCTCGCCTTTGAGCTTGCGCGCGCCGGGGCGACGCGCAGAGCCGGAACGGGGAAGGTAACTATATGTCTGCGCACCGCGCCTCTCTCTCTCTCTCTCTCTCTCTCTCTCTCTCTCTCTCTCACACACATGACACACTTTCACGTGTCGCCGAGTTGCACCCCGGCGGTGATTAGTGGCGAAAATAGTCGTTGCGCAGCTCGAGTGCACAAGGCAGCAAAACTTGAATCGAAAATATTTGATTCGAAAAAAAGAAAAGAAAGAAAAAACAGATCCCTGACGATAAGACGTTGTCTCCACAAAGGTCTGCTTTATTAAATTTAATTTCTAACCGGTGAATCGACTGCTACCATGACAAGTAGTTATTACGACCTCACGTAAGGCAACTCAATCAGAGATTTTAATTTCCAGAAGACGAAAAAACCACGAAAAAAATCATTTAGGTTAAAGAACGCACACCCTCCACGCTTTTCCTGGCCGCGTGTCGTGCTTCATTTGTTGCCTCTCATGACTTATCGGGCGCGCTGCCGCTGCCATAGGCGCCGCCATGCCATGGGCCCTGGCGGCCGGGCCGGCCGGCGCGACCAGGCCTTTTATAATGGCGGAGGCCATAACCGAGGAGAGGAGGGAGAGGGGGAGGGGGGGGGGGACCACACACGCGTCATGGGAATTCGGCCCCCGAGCTGCTAGCTAGAACAGCTAACCCTTCCCTCTCCCCCCACCCCTCTCGCGCCGCCACGCCGGCGGAGTTACCTCCGCCGCGCGGAGCGCCGCGACCGCCGCCGCCACGCCGCGCCGCGCCGCGCCACACCGGCCAATCAACAACGAGCTAGCCTCGCGGCCAGGCCCGCGGGCCATTAGTGTCCGCCGTGCCTCCTCGGCCTGAGCGGCACGGCCGCGCGGATCGCGCTCCGAGGTGTGGCGGGGCGGGGCGGGGCGGGGCATGGCATGGTGAGGCGGGGCGGGTTTGTTGCCGATGATAGCCTCGCGCGCGCTCATCTAGCCTCTATAGCTCTCCTAGACTCTCTCGTGTGCTCCGCACTGCGGGCTTAGACCAACCCCGCCCCGCCCTGCCCCGCCCCACCCCGCCGCACCCAACGACGCGCGACGACGGTACTAAATAAACTCCTCAAATTATAATAATCCCAATTAACTCGGTAAACGGACGAGGAGTGGCGCGGGAGGCTCGTAAACCATATCGCCGCGCGGGGCCCCGAACCCACACAGTGTTGCTAGTGAGTCTCGCGGTGACAGAGAAATAATCATCATCATCATCATCATCAGGCTAGAGAAAAAAAAAATGTTTAACAATCATTTTCTTGCGCGGGTTTCAAAATATATATCGTCATGGCATTCAAGCGCGCGAGGGCGTGGGCGTTTTACGCCGTAACGCGGAGAAAAGGGCTTCTGTTTTCCACGGTCGTGGTGGTTGATTTTTCCATCCGCCCCGGCGTAGCGGTGAGGCGGGGCGGGGCGGGGCGGGGTGGGGTTGGGTGGGGTGGGGTGGGGCGGGGTGGTCTCACGGGAGCGCTAGCTGTCGCGCTCTGCGCTCTTGTCTCGCTTGAGGTGCGAAACATGAAGAAGAGCACTCTGCCTTCCCCTGCCCCCCCCTACCCTCCAGGAGTTGGGTCCGGAGAAGCATCAAGATATACTTGCGGCGTCAACCAGGTCGCGTGGAGAGAGAGAGAGAGAGAGAGAGAGAGAGAGAGAGAGAGAGAGAGAGAGAGAGAGAGGGAGAGAGAGAGAGAGAGAGAGAGGGAGAGAGAGAGAGAGAGAGAGAGAGAGAGAGAGAGAGAGAGAGAGAGAGGGGGGGGGGGGAGCGGAAGACGAGAGAGGCACCTTCCCTGTGTTATTTCAAAACAATCACGACAACGGGTCGTGTGT
Source organism: Frankliniella intonsa (assembly GCA_033675135.1). Taxonomy (NCBI): domain Eukaryota; kingdom Metazoa; phylum Arthropoda; class Insecta; order Thysanoptera; family Thripidae; genus Frankliniella; species Frankliniella intonsa. The sequence continues at coordinate 599,263 of CM066248.1, read as the reverse complement.
GCGAGCCGCGGAGCAACGAAAACAAAAAGCAAAAGAAGTAAAATTTACACTATCAACCAAACAAAATTTTTTTTAAAAAAAGGAGCAATGCACGCTAGCATGCATGTTCATCGCAATAAAGCACACCCGCGGCATAGGGTTCGCGAGGTGATATGCGGCCGCGATTGGCTCTACCCCCGCCGCCGCCGCCGGGAGCACTACTGTGCGGTGCCGCAGCAGGCGCCTATCGTCGGCCGCAAAGTGACAATCGGTCACGTCAGCTCCCCGCCTCGCCCCTGCCGACACTGTCGACATGGCGGTCCTATCACTCGTGAATCTCGCCGCCGCCATATATACGCTCTGCGGGCGCCGGATGCTATGCGCGATGGTATATATTGTTTTGTGGCGGGTGGCAATACTGCCAATCGAGGGGGTGGTGTGCACTCTCAAAACCTGTGACCCGACTATTACGTCCATTACGCTCTGTTACGGCTCAAAAATATCGGGATTCAGCTAAAAACAGCCCAAAACAACCCAAAAGTAAGTCAATTTCGGAAACTTCGGCTTTTACGCCACTATTACGCATACTATCGCGCGTGTTATTACGGACAGAGTGACCCGACTATTATGCGAGTGCATACCCCCTCGGGAAATGAGACCTACATTCTTTGTTTAAGGCTGAATTGGGCTTAGATTCAGCACCGAATTGTTCTTGAGCCAGTCAAGAACACGCTTCTCTGGGTGTGCAGGAGCGCCGAAAAGCGTCGGCGTCGGCGGCACGTCGCGCGACGCGGCGTAGTGCTCTGTGCAGTCGATATGACGGGCCGATAGTGTGACAGGGTCCGCTTCGTGACTGCGCGCGTGGCGTGAGCGCCGCCACGATGAGCATCGCGTTGCAGAGAGCTAGAGAGGGACCCTGACAGGGCAGCGCCGGGCCGGCCGGCCAGCCGGGCCCACTGCCCGCCCGCTGCCTGCCCTGCCTGCATGGCAATTACCAACCTCAATTTCTACGTCAAAAACAAAATTGTTTTCACAGAAAACAAGGGCAGCGAGGCCATGCGCGCACCCGGGTCAGACAGTAGACCGGTGTTGCCGCAGGAAAGTAGGCAATAGGTTGCCTAAACACAGTTGGCGAGGAAAGCGGGCAGCATCATGGGTCTGCCTCGTAAAATACACGCGCAATGTGCTTAAGGTGTTGCATAGTAGGCATAGACGCAAGATTCGTCTATCTTTACTCCACTATGTTTGGGCTACTGTATTGCCTATTTTCTGGCAACACTGCTGCACAAGGGTACGGGCGACGTTCAGTCCAAAATGCAGCGTAATTTTTTCCTCCTTCAAGGTAGTGTGTGTGTGTATGTGTCTAACAGCCCCCCCTCCCGTTGTCTGTTGCAGCGTGAGCTCCCTGCTGACGGCGCCCAGCACGACGCCGCCGGGCGCCGACTCGGCCGGCTCGGAGCCGCGGGACGGGCGCGAGTCGGGCTCGGCGTCGGTCGGCAACGGCGGGCGGCCCGAGTCGTCCTCGTCGACGACGCACCTCGCCTCGCCGCAGACGTCGCCCGTGCCCCCCGGGGCGGCGCCGGGTCTGCCGCTGTCGCCGCTGGCCGGCCGGCCGGCGGGGCCCCACGCGGCGGGCCACACCCCGCCGGGCATGCCGCCCTACAACTTCCTGGCGGCGCTCGCGGCCAACGGCTCGCCGCCGTGCTACCCGTTCCTGCCGCGGCTGCCGCACGCCCACGCGCCCCACAGCGTGCCGCCCAACGGCCTGCCGCCGGGCCACCCCTACCCGCTGGCCGACGACGTGGTCCTGGCGGCCGCCATCGCCGCCCACTACCACGGCCACCACCCCGCCATGGTGCCCCGGCCCATGCGGCCCATCCCCCTCGAGGACGACGGCGTCGTCGACGACCCCAAGGTCACCCTGGAGAGCAAGGAGCTCTGGGACAAGTTCCACAAGCTGGGCACCGAGATGGTCATCACCAAGAGCGGCAGGTGAGTTTCCGCACTTTTGTTATCCTCTCACCTACTACCCCCCCCCCCCCCCCCACCCCCAACCTCGCGTGACACCCAAACGGGGCGAGATAGCAGCAAATGAATGAATAAGTCCAAATGTGTTCTGCGTGCGTGCGTGCCGCACCCAAGACTACTGGCGCCGCGGCGCCTGACACCCCTCAGACGCCGCCCACGCCACCGCGCGTGAGAGAGAGAGAGAGAGAGAGAGAGAGAGAGAGAGAGAGAGAGAGAGAGAGAGAGAGAGAGAGCAAAGGAAAAAGAAACACTGAAAGGAATGACACCAAAAAAAGTTTGTGTCGTGTCCCTCCTCAGAAATAGGCGAGCTGCTCAGAGACGGTCAGAAGCCAACTACTTTTGTAACCCCGCGCCGCACGAGGAGGCG
>CM066248.1:351889-594389 GCA_033675135.1 Frankliniella intonsa | reverse complement strand
TGTGATCGTCTGAAAGAACTGCTCCGCCCGTTAAAAGTAGTATGTATAGATTCAACTCTACTTTTGCTTTAACTCTGCTTATTTCAAACTGATTACCAGCAGCAGTATGGGGCATAAACTGCCCCCCCCCCCCCCCCCCCCAGCAGCACCAGCAGCAACCGGCGTCATAACTCATTGGCAGTAATAATGCGACTATACTGGAGCTCAATGTGAGACAGCTCTGCCCCCGCACCCCCGGCCCCACCCCTGCGCAAACCACCGGCAATCTGCATGTCGGGGTAAATGTACGGCCTCGGACGTGTCAGGGCTGGACCCCCCCCCTCCTCCCCTTCCCTGCCCCTTCCAATCCATAAGCAGAGTGCTGAATTGATTACACCACAATCAGTTTGGTGCTGCGCGATTTCCAACCCCCTTCTCGTAAACAGAAACATTATCGATGCTGCCTATATCCCAAAAGTACCACACATGGCAAAATAGTAACACCAGGTACTTTTTTTTTTTTTTAAATTTGCACATGGGAAACGGATGTGGACTTTGCAACAAAGGATAAGGTTATGGTTTGCCATGCTCTTTCCGCGAGCTACCCGCCGTGGGCGTGTGCCAGAAAAGTAGGCAATAATCATGGCCTAAACGAAGTGGAGTAAGACAGGCACACTAGACGACGTACCCCTGCGAAGGTGTTGCCAAGAAGGCAACCTCCGACGCAGCTCACTTTCCTCCTCTGTGTTCCCGCAACTTATGAACTTATTCCCTTACTTTTCTACTAGCACTGGCGAATGGTGATGCGCAGTTTGCGCTGCCGTGACGTCATATAGTGCCGCGCAGTGGTTGAGGGGGCGGCGGAGAGTGCAACTAGCACCCCCTGCCGGCAGCACCCCCCCCCCTCCACCCTATGCAAACCAGCCGAGCATTGTGGCGCCTGGCGCCATTAATGCAGCGTAAGCTCACGCCCGTCCACCCACTTGCCCCCTCTACGGACACAGGAAAAAATATTCTGCAGAAAAAAAAGCCTCTCTCGCATCTTCTATCCCTTCGTAGGGAAACGAAGCATTCTGCGTGGCTAGTGAGAGAGAGGGGGAGGAGCGGCGAGAGAGAGAGAGGGAGAGAGAGAGAGAGAGAGAGAGAGAGGGCGGGGGCGGCAGCCCCTGTAGCAGCATGGGAGTAGAATCGACGATCAGGACCTCACACCATTTCCATCCCCTCTGATCTCCCCCCCCCCCCCCCCCTCTCTCTCTCTCTCTCTCTCTCTCTCTCTCTCTCTCTCGCTCTCTCACTGCGTGACTAGAGCACTACGGTGCCGACTCGGTCCCCGCAGTACAGAGCAGAGCGTGTGTAAGGAATTAACCAGGCAGCACGGTGGAGAGAGCAATGGGAGCAGAGGGCAGCCAGCCAGCCACTCCAGCCACCTCTGTACTGTCACCCTACAGCGACCCTCCCACACCCACCTACACACACACACACATTCACCGTCAGGCACACGCACACACACACACACACACATACACTGTCAGGCGCACGCAGACTCTCGCAGGAGACAGTGAAGATACGACGTTCTCTCTCTCTCTCTCTCTCTCTCTCTCTCTCTCTCTCTCTCTCTCTCTCTGTAGACAAGCGCTTGCGACCCGATCGCCCGCGGCCAGCGCCCCCCCCCTCTTCTCTCTCTCTCCCTCTCTCTCTCTCTCTCTCACACACACACACACACACACAAACCACTTAGACGCAATCACAGGCTAAGGTGTATGCAGGTGCAAAGGGTACCCGTCGGGGGCGGGCAGCCGGCAGACTCGTCTGCTTAAACGGCTCTCTTAAACAAACAAAGGCTTAAAGATGCGGGCAAAAACGTTACCCTCCAATGCACCGAGCGCCCTTTTCAAACAACCGCGCCGCATTGCTGCACTCTCCAATTTTCCTTTCGTTAACCACTACACACAGTTTACGCTTTTCGCCCCGCGCGCAAAATTAAGTACTCCAGACTAAACACCGATACGACACACGAGTGCGTCGTCGTACAACGCAACCAAATAGTTTTTTTTTACGCGGTCACACAAAGACGTACGAAACAAGCAGTGCACTCACACTCGTACGCGAATACACAGACACACACACACACACACAGCAGGCTTGTTGAGGCCATCAAGTGAGCTAATCCGGACCACCGCCGCAGTCGCTGCGCTTTCAAAAAGCCGCCGGCCGACCGGCGTCTCGCCTTGGATTGGGCCCATTGGGCGCCTCTCTCTCTCTCTCTCTCTCTCTCTCTCTCTCTCTAATGCTATACAGTCGGACCACTCGCACGGAGAAATAATTATTCGTTTTCGGCGGCTCCCCTGCTGTAGGGCCCCAGCCACACGCCCCACCCCGCCCCGCCCCACCCCACCCTACCCCGCCCCGCCCCGCCCCACCTCACCACGCTGGACGGGTCAGACTTCGCAGTGTTAGTTTTCTTCTCTAGTCAAGTTTCCGGCCCGACTCGACTAATTTCCCCGCAGAGCCGCGGCGCGGCGCGCGGCTGAGAGGGCCGTTTTATATTTATTTTTTGGGATGGGTGGTCCGCCGCGGCCGCCAGGCCAGCAGGGGGATAAAATATTCACGTGCGGACAGCGACCCTGCTGCTGCCGACTGCTCCGGCAATAAGTGGGACAGAGACAGAGTTCTAGTTAGCGTAGCGACTGCTCTGGCAAGTGCGACAGAGACAGAGTTCTAGTTAGCGTGTGCGTGTGTGTGCGTGTGAGCAGCAGAGCCGGATCAGGACTAGTTACGACCTTGTAATTGCGCACACACGCTTGCTCGCGAACCGCGTGAGCAGGGCGCGCGAGAGAAAGGAAAAAAAAAAAAGAGGTGTAATCTGATTGGCAGATAGCCACACCACCACCACAACCACTACCAACAACAGCAACAAAAACCAGCAAAAACAAAAACAGCAACGCTGCGTAACCGCGGCCAAAGACTCACCGTTCTGCCGATCGCCTACATCCGTCCGGAGGGGCCATTCGCATAGCTGCAACAAAACAGGAAAAAAATGAAAGAACAATTCTCCCAATCCAGAGACGCAGGGAAAGGGGGCAAGATTGAGAAGTCAAGTGAGTGAGTTTGAACCATGACTGAACCGGGGGGGCTGCGAGGAGTGAAGCGTGGCCCCGGGTGAGGCGGGTCACCCCGCCCCGCCTCGCCCCGCCTCGCTCCGCCACGCCCCACCGCGCCCCGCCGCCGCGACGCCCGAGTGGAAGTGCAACGCCCCGTTGCCGGCGGGCCAAGCGGACAGGACCGACGGGCGTCGCGACGCCCCAGACTGTCGGACCGACGGACGAACCGACGAGTCAGGAGTGATGAAGTCAACAAGTGACGGGCCAGCGGCGTGGCGTGGCGTGGCGTGGCGCGGCGCGGGGGGGACACACCACACAGGGCAGGGCGCTGCAGGTCCACACACAGGAAGCGCCACGCCGCGCCACGCCACGCCACAGCCTGCTCAATTACAGCAGACGGCTGAAGTGTCAGCGCGCGGCCGTTCAAAATGGCCGCCGCCAGGACCATCAGTCACGCCATCTTGGAAAACAACAAAATGGCCCCGCCACCCGCCACTGCCCTTCCCCGCCCCGCGCGCCCTTCTCCTGCTGTTTGTGCTGAAACTGCATACCGTCACTCCGAGCCTGTCAGTGCGGCGCGGCGCTAAGGCGCCCCCCCCCCTCCCCCCCGGTGCCCCCTCGCCATGTGAAGATCGGCCCCGCCGGCAGGTGCCGCAAAGGGCGGAGCGCGGCGGGGCGTGGCGGGGTGGGGCGGGGTGGGGCGGGTTGGGGCGGGTTGGGGCGGGGCGGGGCGGCCCCCTTTTATGAGCAGTGGGAACGCCGCTGCGGCGTCGGCGCCGGCGAGTCCGCTGCACTCGGCTGCACCACGCTGCCGGCCCGGCGACTTCCTTCGCGGACGGCCCGGCCAGCCCGTAGCCCGAGGGGTTTTTAGAAATGCCAGTCTCTGTGTGTGTTGGAGTGTGTGTGTGTGTGTGTGTGTGTGTGTGTGTGTGTGTGCTCTGAGCAAATTAATATCCGAGGAAAAGAAGCAGCGAAAGAGAGAGAGAGAGAGAGACACCCAGAGAGGCTCAGAGAGGCACATATATGCATGATACACGGCGATATTTATCTACTAGGCGCGGCGCGCAAGCGTCTTGTCGGCAGCGACAAGTATACGCGCGGCACTTTTATATGCAGAGTCGGCACGGGCGTATGCAATAGAGCTACTTCTTCTTCTTTCTCTTTCTTTTTTTATATGTTTTTTTGTTTTGTATCCTCTCTGTCGCTCTCTCGGTCTAGTGACGAGACATTAGAAAGAGAGCATAGTGTGTGCAGCGTGGTTAGAGCGACGGGAACTGTCCGTTTCGTTCCGTTCCGCGCGCGTCCGCGTACCCTCTAATGCATATCAGATTCAATGGGGCTGTTAGAGAGAGAGAGCAAGACAGAGAGGAAAAGACGGGGAGAGAGGGAGAGAGAGAGAGAGGGAGAGGGAGGGAGAGAGAGGGAGAGAGAGGGAGAGAGAGGAGAGAGAGAGGAGAGAGGGCGAGAGGGAGAGAGAGAGAGAGAGAGAGAGAGAGAGAGAGAGAGAGAGAGAGAGAGAGACGGGGAGAAGGGGAAGGACAGCGGGCATAGGGGCGTGTCCGAGGTGTCGGCCGCCGGCCCCGCCCCTACGAGGTACTATAACTGACCACCAGGCACTATCGTCCAGCCAGCCACCCTCTCGGCACGCCTCTCGGTGGTCATAACTTGTCCCTCACCCCACTCTCTCTCTCTCTCTCTCTCTCTCTCTCTCTTTTTCATACGCACATGTGTGTGTGTGTGTGTGTGTGTATGGACGGAGACCGCACTCGCCGGAAGTGAGGCCCGACCACACCTCATGTGTTGTATTCCTTATGTTACTCTCGCAAACAAGATTTCTTCCTTTAATTTTTTTGCAACTCTATATATATTCTTCTGCAGGGAAGAAAAAAATATCTCAAAATTACATAAGACTTGTTTTTTATTTTTTTTAATTCTTGGTTGTTGCTGGGTACAGTGTATACATTGCGTCAGGTCGTCCAGCAGGTAGGCAGCAGGCCACCGCCACATGGCATGACGCGCGGGGCACAGTGCGAGCGCCACTATTCCGCTCTGTCGCCGCCGCCTGTCCGCGCTAGATTCCTCAAATTGCGGCGGAACGCCTTCACGTCACACGTGCCTAGATTGCTGCTAATTGCAGCCGCCGCGCTGCTGCTGGATGACCTCACCAAGTGCGTCGAGTCGCACAGGAGACGATCGTATGGCAGCCGCGCGCGACTCCAACTTCAACTTGGGTTACAATGGCAGCAGTTCATTGTGAACTTTGGACACCTGGCGGCGCGCGGGGCATAAACGCTGCCGATGGCGCCACACGGTAAAAACGAAGCCTGATTTTTTTTTTAGGGAAAGGGGGAAACTGTGAGGAGCTTCCATAATTTGAGGGAATTTCCTCCGATTTTGAGGAAGTCTTGAGGGAAATTCCCACGTATTTTAGGGAGGCTTCCGGAAAATCTGAAGAGGTTCCCTCAAATTATGGGAGTTCCTCAAAGTTTTCACTTTTATTCCTCAAAAAATCAGACATTGTTTTCACCGTGCAGATCCTAAACGCTGCTGCTGGCGCCATACTGGTTGTGGTGGTGTAGTTCCAAAAAAAAAAAACACCGACATAAAATACGAGACAAAAGTCAACATTTTTAATATATATTTTTTAATTTGGTCGAAATAACCCTCCCCCCCTTCCCCCCTCCGAGACGGCGGCGCCTCATTTTCGGGAGCAGTGCGCTAGGGAGGGGCGGGGAGGGGCGCCGGTCCGGGCCCCGGTCGTACGCCCACGCCTCTTGGCGTCGTTATCTTGGGCCTCCTGATAACGACTCGCGCGAAGTGGGGGAGGGGGAGGAGGGGGGGGGGGGCGATAAACGCGATAGCAGGCGCGCAGGTGAGGTTACGGCATGGCGGCCCGCACACACACACACACACACACGCACAGAGAGGCCATGCGGGAGGGAAGCGGCCCGCCTGTGTGCGCCTGGGCCTGGGCGGTCGCGGCCTCCACCATCGGCGGCGGCGGGGGGGAAGTTTTTACGATTTTCGGAAACGGAAAATTAGCGGCGTGTTTTGACACACGGGCGCGACCCGCTTATTCAAAAAAGAAGCGGATAACGACGTGAGCAACGGGGCTGGTCGTTATAGGTGGGCGATAGCCGGTACGGGTGGCCTAACGTCCTGGTCAGTCAGGGAAAACCCAAAAGCGTTTCGTTAATGTTTTTCGTTACCATTCCATTAAAATTTTTTGTGGCGAAGGAAATTGAGGCCCCCCTTTGCCAATATCAAGAACAGTCTGCCCCATACCGCTACCCGGCGCCGAGGGTGCCACCCTTGTCTTTTGCCTGAATTCAGGCGGATTGTAGCATGGATTGCCTACCTGGCAGGCAGTTTCTTATGCGCCCAGGGGGTGGGCGCTGCCGAGCACCATGAATTTCGGTGCGCCAAAGTCAGTGTTGCCATAGACAAGTAGGCAATAGTGCAGCAAATTGGGCTGCGTGTACGCCTGCCTACACCCTGTACCTAAGTTCTGTGTTTGGGGTACTAATTGCCTACTTTCCTGGCGACGCTGGCCGAAGCGCGGCAGCCCCCTATTCACACATAATCAGAAGCGCACCTCAGTTGAGCTCAGGCCCCGGAGGCAGGCAGTCAGTCCGTCAGGTCGAGCGAGCGAGCGAGAGAGAGAGAGAGAGAGAGAGAGAGAGAGAGAGAGAGAGAGAGAGAGAGAGAGAGAGAGACGATATAACGAGGAGCCAAAACCCCCGAGCCGGCCGGCGGGCAGGCAGGCCAGCCTGAAGGCAACCAGTTCCGATCCCCGTCGTCCTGGCTTGCTGCCCCCCGCTCACCTCTCTCTCCGCCGCCCTTCTCTGTGTCTACCTCTCTCTCTCTCTCTCTCTCTCTCTCTCTCTCTCTCTCTCTCTCTCTCTCTCTCTGCCCATCTCGCTCGCTCCTGCAGCCGGTTCACGTATTGGTCAGGTTTCAGGCGGCCGGGTGGCGGCGCCAGGGGCCGGCGGCGCTGTGGCGGCGGCCCTGTGCCTGTCCTGCCCTGCCCTGCCCCGCCCCGCCCCGCCCCGCCCCGCCCCGCCCCGCCCCGCCCTGTCGGACTCCCCGGGGGGGACGGGCCAGGCCAGCGGCCAGACTGAGCGAGCTTCCTCCGGCCGGCGCCGACGACGCCGCCGCCGCCGGCCGCTGCCGTGGGAAATCGAATATGAAAAATTAAACGATCTCTCTCGGCTCCTCGGGGCGCGCCGCCGCACCGGCTCCCCGTGTCCTTCAGGCCTTAGATTGAATCAAAACTTGCCGCGCGCTTCAGATGGGCCCACAGTCCATTAATATTTTCCATACCCTACCAAAGAATTGATTTTTTTTTTCCCGATGGCACCTTATACGAAAAATGTTTCGCAATATAACGTTGTATTTTTTTTGGGGTGGGGGGTGGGGGTGGGGGGGTACAACTGTTGCACGGATCGTACATATGGGGGGGTGTTATGAGAGCAGCAGCAGCAACAGCAGCTTTATTCTGAAAACCGCAAAGCAGAAGGCAGCGGCAGGTGCGGCCAACAGCTGGGCGCGGGGAGCCGGGCGCGGGCGCGGCGAGCCGCCTCAATGCCGGAATATGATGAGCTTCACGTTGGCTCTGCCGGAGTCGGCTGCTCATCTCTCTCTCTCTCTCTCTCTCTCTCTCTCTCTCTCGTACACATTGCTCCACATAGGACACACACACACTCACGGAGCCGCGCAAGACACGCGATCACCTGGTCGAGCGCGTCGTCTGGGCGGACCCCCTGAAGGTTCTAAGAGAATCGAGGGAGCGAGTGAGCGAGTGAGAGAGTGAGACAATGAGTGAGTGAGACAATGAGTGAGTGAGGGAAAAAGAGAGAGACATACGGACGATTTCCCTTCAGGAGAAGGGCACCCGCAGCGTCACCTGGCCGGGGCGGGGCGGGGCGGGGCGGGGCGGGTGCTCCTGACGTGCCTGCCATCGACCACCGCAGCACCATCAGTAGCAGCAACAGCGGCTACTGAGTCGTTTGGAAGGAAATACGCTTTTGAAAACCTGGTCGATGTTAACGTGGCGGCCGTCGTCGTCGTCAGTCGTCATAGCTATTAGTGCTGCGCCTAATGGTTACCAAACCCGGGAGTAGTGGAGCCAGCCCGGCCCGGCCCGGCCCAGAACGCGGCCGCAGTGTAGTATAAGTGGCAGTATGGCAAGTGGGTCACCGCGGGGGCCTTCACTGAGACATAAAGACGAAGGCTGTGAGCGCGCCGGGCCGGGCGGCTACCGGGACTGACCCGGCCGAAAATCAACACACACAATCTTACGACAGGCCCGCCACGCCCCGCCCCGCCCCGCCCCGCCCCGCCACGCCTCCACCTGCACAGCCGCGCGCTGCGCGGTCGGTGCACGGCCCCGCGACGGTGCCCGCTTCGATTTAGTCATAAAATGGAAATTGGAGGGACCTAAAGCGCGGCTCGCAGCCGGTCCGCCCGGTCAACGCCGCGCAGCAGAAAGAAAAGAAAAGAAGCTTTGTGACTCTTCAAGGTTTGATCCCAGAGGTTGCAAGCGGTTTAATTCGTCTTTTGTTTTTATACTAATTATTTTTCCTTCGATGGGGCAGGCAGGCGGGCCGCAGCAGCACGAGTATCGTCGTGCGATAATTACGCACGAACACGAAGTGCTACCCCTAATCAACTTGTCACTTTAACGTCGCACGCAAAAGGAGGGGATGGTGGTGGGGTGGGGTGGGCGCACAAGGCGATGCTTAGGTCCCTGTGCTTCCTCGCTGGCAGTCGAACCTTTCGCCCCCCGTGTGCGTGTGAGAGCCGGTATGTACGTGTGTGTGAGAGAGAGAGAGAGAGAGAGAGAGAGAGAGAGAGAGAGAGAGAGAGAGAGAGAGAGAGAGAAGGAGAGAGGGAGAGAGGGAGAGAGAGAGAGAGAGAGTATGCACGTGTGTGTGTGCGCGCGAGCGATGAAGTCATCGACTCGATGACTGGCGCCGGGTACCTGTGCTGGCTGCCAGCCGGTGGGAGGTACCCGTCCGTATACCTCATTCATCCCAAGCACCCATTCATGCCCTGCCAGACTAGATTACATACACGCACTCACACACACACACACACACACGAACATACACACACATACACACACAGGGGGAATGTTGTACCTGACGCCACCTCGAACTAGAACACAACAATGCAGGGCTAATAACACCCCGAGGCAATCCCATGTTAGTAATCGCCGCCAGGCAATCCCGCTTATTTCCGTCAATCTACTTTCTTCATCTCTCTCTCTCTCTCTCTCTCTCTCTCTCGCTCGCTCTCTTTTCCAAAATACACGCGGATCATTCCCTCTCTTCCTACCCTAATCGCCCTTTCCACCACAGCTTCTCTCCCTCTCTCTCCCTCTCTCTCTCTCTCTCTCTCTCTCTCTCTCTCTCTCTCTCTCTCTTCCTTCCCGTCTGCGAATCACGTCGCCGCAGTCGTCTCGAGTCTCTGCAGGCAGCGTTGCCAACGTGTGCAACCTGCAGGTACCTTCCCTCCCTCAGAGGTTGGCAGTACCGGACGGCCGTGAGCCCTCGACAAGCCCAGCGCCGCCCAGCGCCGGCCGGCGCCGCGGCGCCGAGCCCCGCCGGCCGAATACACAAAGCGACACAGGAAAAAAAAATACCGCGCGCAACGCAAGTCCTTTTCTCCCCTCGCCCTTTTTTTGTGCAAACGCTTTAAAACAAGCGGCCAACCAACGACGCCGCCTACAATTCTGCCACCGCGTTTGGCCGTTGCATGCTGCAAATAGCCCTGCCAAACCAAACAACACCCCACATACACTTACACACACACACACACACAGTGGGAGGGGAAAAGAGAGGGAAAAAATGCAACACCTTGTAGTTAACAGGTATTTACCCTGAGCAAAGGTGGGGACCCACGTCCGCGCCTCGTCAGCGTGTGTGCGTGTGTGTGTGTGTGTGCGTGATTAGCCCGGACGGACCCAAAGGGGTAATCACCCCAGCTAGTTTCTTCATTACTCTGCGTGGGGTCCAGACCGTCGTGCCATGCAGGCTCGGGGGGAGAGGGGGGAGGGAGCGAAGGCGAAGAAAAAAAAACACATCGCACACACACACACGCACATAAGGAGGGTACAGCTCTGAGTAATTGGTGACCAATGACGTCACACCATGTCCTGAGGGGGAAATCTCATTTCGGCAGCGTTGGGTGGTAAGAGGTGCTGGTTTCACTCTAGAACACACACACACACACACACGCACGCGCGCGCGTGTGCGTTGTCAGTCACTGCCTGCTCGTTTCTTCTGTTGCCGCTACCTTGCGCGTAGCAGGCAAAGACACCAGGAGGAGTGCGGGAGGAGGAGAGAGATCAGAGGAGAGGGGAGGGGGAAGGAGAGGAGAGGAGAGGAAGAGAGGAGGAGAGAGGAGGAGGGAGGAGAGAGGAGAGAGGAGAGGAGAGAAGAGAGGAGGAGAGGAGAGAGAGAGGAGAGAGGAGAGGAGAGGAGAGAGAGAGAGAGGAGAGAGGAGAGGAGGAGAGGAGAGGAGGAGAGAGGAGGAGGGAGGAGAGGAGAGGAGAGGAGAGGAGAGAGAGGTCCTTGGGCTGGATCTCCTCAATGGGCGCGCAGACACTCTTAACCTAATCGCAGATCGGCTGGTCTGCTCTGCCCTTCTCTCTTATTCATTCACGAGATTCCATCTCGCTGCCCCGCCTGCCCCGCCTGCCCCGCCTGCCCCGCCTGCCCCGCCTGCCCCGCCTGCCCCGCCTGCCCCGCCCGCCCCGCCTGCCCCGCCTGCCCGCCTGCCCCGCCTGCCCCGCCTGCCCTGCCTGCCCCGCCTGCCCTGCCTGCCCGCCTGCCCCGCCTGCCCCTGCCTGCCCCTGCCTGCCCGCCTGCCCCGCCTGCCCCGCCTGCCCGCCTGCCCGCCTGCCCCGCCTGCCCCCCCCCCCCCGCCTGCCCCGCCTGCCCCGCCTGCCCCGCCTGCCCCGCCTGCCCCGCCTGCCCCGCCTGCCCCGCCTGCCCCGCCTGCCCCGCCTGCCCCGCCCGCCCCGCCTGCCCCGCCTGCCCCGCCTGCCCCGGCTGCCCCGCCTGCCCGCCTGCCCCGCCTGCCCCGCCTGCCCCGCCTGCCCCGCCTGCCCGCCTGCCCCGCCTGCCCCGCCTGCCCGCCTGCCCCGCCTGCCCCGCCTGCCCCGCCTGCCCCGCCTGCCCGCCTGCCCCGCCTGCCCGCCTGCCCCGCCTGCCCCGCCTGCCCCGCCTGCCCCGCCTGCCCCGCCTGCCCCGCCTGCCCCGCCTGCCCCCCCCGCCCCGCCTGCCCCGCCTGCCCGCCTGCCCCGCCTGCCCGCCTGCCCCGCCCGCCCCGCCTGCCCCGCCTGCCCCGCCTGCCCCGCCTGCCCCGCCTGCCCCGCCTGCCCCCCCCGCCCCCCCCGCCCCGCCTGGCCCGCCCGCCCCGCCCGCCCCGCCTGCCCCGCCTGCCCCGCCTGCCCCGCCTGCCCCGCCTGCCCCGCCTGCCCCGCGGCCCGTCCGGCCCGTCCACGCCTCGGATGCTGGAAGGGTGATACCTCCTTCCTGCACCTCGCCTGCAAACAACAGATAAACTCCTGACGGGGAAAGGGGGGGGGGGAGGGGGGCGGGGGCACCTGTGAGGTAAACCTCATCCACACCTCCTTAACTGGCGTCCAATTTTCGTGAGGGGGCGGGGAGGGGGGGGGGGAGATAGGAGGTGTCAGCGAGGGGGAGGAGGGGGCGTGCTCATTGGAATCTCTCAAAACTCTGGGTCCGAATATGACGCCCGGTCGAGGCGGTCCCCTGGGGTGGGCACCGACACACCTCGGACGCGCCCCCGGAGCATTTCTCGATAATCACACGGGCCCGGAGGCCCCGGAGGCAGGCGTGAGGTGGTGCCCGGAGCTGAAGAGGGCGGGGCGCCCCCCCGGAGGAGGAACAAACACAGAAACCTACGCCCCCCCCCCCTAAAAAAAAGGTGTTGAGTGAGGATAATAGATATGTGATAGATGCATAGGAGGAGGTGGCGGGGTGGGTGGGGGCGCCTACGGGCCGATCTGACCTCCGTGCGGCGCCCGCCCCGCCCCGCCCCGCCCCGCCCCGCCCAGCCCCGCCCCGCCCGTGCCTGTGCCCCCTTGTTTGTACAAGGCGCTCCCAAGTCGGACGCGCCCCGCACGACACCGTGAGGCACGCACTCTGTCGCTCGCTGACCGCTGGAAATAGCTCAATTTCCCAATATTTTCCGCTTTAATTTTTCTGTCCCCCCCCCCCTCCGTCCCCTCTCCACCCGCTTTCCCCGCGCACCCTTTTTCCTGGCCGTGTACCTCCCGTCGTTATTATATGGTTTTGTTTAGTTTTGTAATATCGTGTGCTGCTTCCTGGAAGAAATTATAGGTTTCAGCAAAGTGGCTTGTATACGCGCGCGCGCGCCTGTGTGTGTGTGTGTGTGTGTGTGTGTGTGTGTGTGTGTGACTGTGAGTCGGGAGGTGTGGCATGTCTCTATTATATAGAGTGCTGCCCAGCCCGTTTAAGAGGCGCACATGTGTCAAATAAACATAAATATAACGTAACGATCATGAGCCCCCCTCCCCCACTCTCTGTTTCTCTGCTGGCTTATTCGCACCTGTTCGGTGGGAGTGGACGCTCCGGCCGCCCGCCCCGCCCCTCCCTCCTCCCGTCCGACTAATTTATTGAGAATCAAGTCTCTCAAGGCTGAGACGTGAGGGATCCGCAACCACCACCGGACGGCACCGCTAGAGGGGGAGAGGGGGAGAGGGGGAGAGGGGAGAGGGGAGATAGGGGGAAAGAGAGAGAGAGAGAGAGAGAGAGAGAGAGAGAGAGAGAGAGAGAGAGAGAGAGAGAGAGAGAGAGAGGAAGACGTTGGAGTTACGGGCTCAATTTCTGGGTATTACTCAAACAACGAAATTAGGGGGGGGGGGGGGGGGTCTGGCTCTATGGTGACTGTATCGGCAGATTTCCGTTAAAAGTGTGACGCTTAAATAAATACGCAGATGCCTTGTCCTCTAGCCACAAATAGGGGAACCTCCCGTCATCAATAAGGGATCATCATGATGGGATAAAGAGAGATCCCCGCGGGGATCACCTTTTGCCCTCTGCCTGTGTGTGTCTGTGTGTGCATGTGTGTGTGAAAGGGTACGTAAGTATCTCGCTGAGGTGATGAACTCCATGATTAATGGACGCGACACACTCCCCCCTCTCTTCTCTCTCGACTACGCCTTGTAAAATGTCAAATCTAATGTCTGTTTTATGAGCTCCCCCCTGACACGGCGTAGAGAACGTTTAGGTGAAAGAGAGAACCATCAGGGAGAAGGGGAGAGAAAAATAAACGCCAGGTAATACTTTGGCGCCGCGGCGTGAGGTATAGGCAGGCAGGCAGACGGGCCTGTCACCTCCGTCACCTCACGTATTCTGACGCCACCGCCGCCGCCGCCACCGAAATACCTTATTCTTAAAATAATTGAAGCAAATTCCTCTTTTGGTTTCTGCAGCGGGGCGGCTCCCCTCCCCACCTTCCCTCATTTCTTTTTAATCCCTATTGTCCGCGGCAGACAGGCGAAAGGAGTGGCGTGGAGGTGCATGGCAGGGCAGCGAGCGTCTCAAAAGAAACTCCGCGCCTCGGTGAACTCCACCCCAGACCTGCTCCCCGGGCCAGGCCGGGCCGGGCTGGAGTAAGTACACCGGGTTTTCACTTAGCAGGGACCCGCCGCCGCTGCTACGCCGCCGCCACGCCCCACCTAGGTTCCCCGCGCTCCTTCTGGTCGGTCATTAAGATTATACTCTCCCCCTCTCCGCTACCTACTCACTAGAGCGTTGATGTGTCGACAACGGTAGCCAACGAGCAAACGTGTGCGCACACTGTCATAAATACCAGACATTCGGAGAACAACAAAAAAAAAAGGAAAAAAAATAGAACGTGAGTAAAGATTGACGAAGAAGCGATGGCCGATTCGGTTAACAAGACTTTTTTTCTGTACCCCTGCCTGCCTAGCTTATCCGACTCAATCTGACGACGAAGAACGACATTATATAGCGAGCTAAACGGACAAGATTTGTGAAAATAATAATGATAATCTGGAAACGTTCGAAACCGGGAGAGGTGCGAGACAAAAGGGGAAGGGGGGAGGGGGGGAGCTGACCAAACAGGGTCTGGCGCCGCCCGAGGCGCGCAGGGCGCCGAGCAGGGCTGCGGTGGAGAGAGAGAGAGAGAGAGAGAGAGAGAGAGAGAGAGAGAGAGAGAGAGAGAGAGAGAGTGACGAGGCGACGAATGGAAAGGGAAAAGAAAGAGACGGAGAGCGATCAGGAGATGCATGATCAGCAAGTGTTTATAATCCTTGTTTACGCTTACGCCCTCCCACCCATGAAGCCTTTGCATCCTCTCTCTCTCTCTCTCTCTCTCTCTCTCTCTCTCTCTCTCTCTCTGTCACTCTCTCAACTTGCTCGCTCTCCGGTCAGTCTCATGGTTTTATGCACTGGGCAGCACCGCTCGGAATGTTTGTAATCCCGCCGCGGTGCAATTGGGGGCGCCACTGAGGCGCCGGCCGGCCCGGCCGCCGCGACCGGGTCGCCTCCTATACCGCCTCGCTCGTGTGCTCTTTGGTGTCCTTCGAATCAATGAGCCAGGAGAAAAGGAAGCAGCATGAGGCCTCTGGAGAGATCAGGTGTGAACGTCCAGCTACGTTACACTCACTAACTCACACACACACACGCACGAACGGAAGACTTCGTTTCGAAAAAAGGGCCACGCCGCCGCGCCGGCCAGCGCGGCGTCCCCCTGCGCAGTCACAAAGAAAGAATGAGAATGGTCAAATTATATAAAATTACAATAAAATTAAAACGAATATAAAGCCGCCTAGGTATATAGGAGGAGGGAGAGCGGCGGCGACGGCAGGTGTCTCTTGTGACGTGTGGCCCAAACGGAGCGGGACTGGATAGGGGGAAGGGGAGGAGTAGGAAGGAGTACAGTCACCACGGAAAATAAGACACTCGTGTGCGTGTGTGTATGTGTGTGTGTGTCACCCTGCGCGTGAGGTGGGACCGACTGGAGAGCACCGACAATGTGTTTGCGTGTATGCGAGTAGCTCCCTCACCGCCCTGCCTGCAAGACACACGCACACAGGCAAACTCACACATACATACATACACGTACTGACACACACACACACACACACACTCCACCCCTCTTTAGAGGGCCCGCCGCAGGCGAGCCCCCTAACACACGGGCCATAAGACGTGTCAACGTGCTCACAATGTGATGTGGTGCTCACGTAATGAGAGAGAGAGAGAGAGAGAGAGAGAGAGAGAGAGAGAGAGAGAGAGAGTGAGGGCGGGGGGGACAGAGACAGAAGGAGAGAGAGGCGACTGTCACTATACCGCCCCGCCCGGGTGTCGACAACGTGCGCATCATTGCAACAACGGCAGTCGGTCTCCTTTCACCCCGCATAGGCCGCTAGCAGACGAGACGAAACCCCCCCCCCCCCCACCTCATCTCGAATTATGGGTTCGAATCGTTTCGTTTGCTACAAAAGACGGCGACACCTGCGCGAGTTTCCATCCCACCACCAAGGCGACAGCTTAGGAGGTGAGAGGGGTGGGGGGTGGGGGGGAGGAGTGAAGCAGGGGGTGCTGGCGCTGTCGCCGCGCGCGCGGCGTCCGTGGTCAAGTGCACCGTCGCGGAGGTAGGCGGCACGGGGAAGGCGAAGGGCTGGGGGAGGTGTTAACACCGTCTGGCGCCCCGCCCCGCCACGCCACGCCACGCCACGCCACGCCCAGGCAGGCCCGCAGGCCGCCAGGACCCACAGTGTGCGCAGAGGATTGAGGGGCTTCGTGTACAACATGTGGCGCCTCTCCTACTTCCCCGTCTCCTCACCCCCCGTCTCTCTATGCGCATCGCTCTCTCTCTCTCTCTCTCTCTCTCTCTCTCTCTCTCTCTCAGGGGTGCGGGTGGCGCGTTCGCTGCGGCCGACACCTAGTCGCAATGCCATGCCGTCCATGGGCTGCACGGGAGAGGGAGAGGGAGAGGGAGAGGGAAAGAGAGAGAGAGAGAGAGAGAGAGAGGGGGGGGCGCCCTCCGGCCCGGGTCACCACACTATACGATCCCCCACCCCTTCCGGTCGTGGGGCATCGGGAAAGGCAATCTGCCTGAAACTGGGCCCCGCGCCAGCACAGGGGGCTCGCGGGCGCACCCCGCCCCGCCCCACCAGGGTGACACGGGGGCGCTTGTGACATTTTGGATGTCAGCAGTGCGCTGCTATTACCATACGTGAAGGGTTCAAGTAAAATTAATAATAATAATAAAAAAAGAGTGACTGCTTGAAACGAAAAAGAAAGTAAGAACGGCGCGATTAAATGAGAGATCAAACTCCCCCGGCCCGGTCGGGGCCAGCAGCAGCGGGGCGCACCTCGCCCCTCTCGGTGCGCCGGGGGCCGGACGAAAGTCGAGTTTATTCGAGTCGCACAAGAATGGCAGACTGTGTATAACAGCAGCAGGGCGAAGGGGTCCCGCCCCGCCCGTTCGCCTTGACGCTTGTGCACCTCAAGAAAGGGGGTTTATGAGGAGGTCGGGGGGGGGGGGGGAGCGGGAGGGGGGATATGGCGAAGGAAGGGGAAGAAGCGTCGTGCATGTGTGTGTGTGTGCGCATGCAACTACTGTTTGCGCCGCGCGCCGCCAGCGCCAGGGACTATAATCCCTAGTTATTATCACTGGCGGCGGGGCGGCGACTATAGGCAGAGATTGTGCGCATGCCATTAGAGCGCATTGCTCTGCCAACTCACAAGTGTGTGTGTGTGTACGCCCCATGTGTCCCCGCAGCAGGAGGAGTCGCGACTAAATGTTTGGGTAGGCGCTGCAACATTACTACGCGGCCGTACGTAATGACGATCTCGCGGCTTTCGCCAAAAAAAAAAAAAAAAAAAAAAAATGCAGACAACGACTTTGGTCAAAATAAAAACTTCGTCCAGGTTCACGAAATGCCATAGGAATTTCTCATTTCCTCCAAAACATGGAAGTACATATCTATTTTTTTTTGTACTGTGACAATCGCGCGCACAGTGAGTTCGCACTACTACTCGTCGCGGCAGCAGAGGCGTCGTAGCACAGCACCGCAGGCGCGGTGCGACAGGCAGGCGGAACAGAGAGGAGGAGGAGAAGCCAGCAGCGGAGAATAAGAGAAGGAATCCGGTTCAAAATGGTGGCGCCATTTACTCCACTTCTCGGCCATAACCTGCGGGGCCCGCATGCACACGCCGTGGGGCATGCCTGTTCCTCTCACACCTCTAAGTGCCCCAGCGGCGTCTCTCTATCTGCCAGCCATCGCGGCAGCAGCAGCGGTGGTGGTGCAAAAGCCTGCAGCGGCAGTCGCGGCGGCGGTGGCCGCGCCGGCGGCAGCGAGCGCAAGGTGGCAAAAGTTGCACGTGCGCGTGGCGGCGCGGGGCCTGGTGCCGCGGCCGACCCGACACGTGTACACGTCAGGGCAGCACGGCGCTCACGGCCAATGTCGTGGGAAGGAAAAGGAAGAAGGATGGCGCACACGCGTGTGCAGAGTCGCCTGCTCCGAAACCTTCTTTTTTCTCATTATTATAATTGCACTGGCACAAAAATTGTTACTATTATTATTATCATTATTATGTTATGTTATTCGCGACAAAAAAGCTGCACAGCTGCTGCTGCTGCGTGGGTTTCGAAAAAAAAAAATGGCGGATTATTTTTTTGGCAGTGTATTGGGTAAAGAAAAGGCGTTTGCGGTCGTGTGACCTACCTATATCACACTACGTATTCACTATCAATCAATCATCGCCTGCTGCCTTCTCCTACCCCCCCCCCCCCTCTCTCTCTCTCTCTCTCGCACGAGAGAGGCGCTCGCTGACGTTCGGGCGACGTCGCGGCGCTGTTTGTTCGTACAATTTTCGACCCGCCACTAAAAAAAGAGGCGCTCACACACACACACATAGACAGGGCGTGTCGATGTCCAACAGACACGTGGCAACAACAGCTTTTAATAGACTTAAGTGGTTTACCTTTTCCTCGAAAAAAAAAATTGTAAAAGGCAAACGTTTTTAACCATACGCATCTCTTCCATCTGTTCCAGACAAATATTCCCGCAAATGAAGTTCAGACTGACCGGCCTGGACCCCAAGTCAAAGTACATCCTCCTGCTGGACATCGTCGCCAAGGACGACTACCGGTACAAGTTCCACAACAGGTAAGCCCTGCCACCAGCTGCTCATCAAAATATTCAATTTCGTCATAATTACCGGGCGACAGTGATGGGTGGTGGGCGGTTTAGCGGGAAGCTATCCATCTCCATTGATAATCAGACCGGCGGGGCGGCCGCCCGGAGAGGCCTCCCCGACCCCGCCCCGCCCCGGCCAGTCCGACAGATCCTAACACGACCGGATGTTGCTTTTGCAGTCGGTGGCTCGTCGCTGGCAAGGCGGACCCGGAAATGCCCAAACGCATGTACATCCACCCGGACTCGCCGTGCACGGGGGAAACGTGGATGCAGAAGCTCGTCAGCTTCCACAAGCTCAAGCTCACCAATAACATCTCCGATAAGCACGGATTTGTAAGTACCGGGGTTGTAAGTATCGCGATTTTACACCAATCGCGCGGAGCTTACCACTGTCGAGGGAGGATTTCAATTTCTTCTCATTTTTTTCATATCTATTCATATTTTTTTTCTTTCATTTTTTTTTATTACTTTGCTTGTTGTAAAATATTTATCACTTCAGCCCCACTGTTGCAAATGAGAACTTACGACGATTTCCCTGACAGTGTACGCAAAGCGAGAATACCTATAATTTAATGTAACACTCCCAGATGTACTTAATACCCCTCCCGAGTCGTAGTGAGTAGTCGTAAGAAAGAGAAAGGGAGAAATCCCTCGCGAAAACGTGCCTGGACTTCGTACGGCTTAAAACTCCAAGGCGGCAGCTAATGACGAGATCAGGTCATAAAAGCGACGTATGAAAACTTTGCCTGCCTCTTTCTTTCTCTGTCTTTCTCCCTCCCTCTCTTCCACTTCGTCCTCATCTTTACTCTATACTCGCACGCGAAACGGTGCTAATGCCTTTGTCGCTCTGAATCGACTTGTTACGAGTGACGACGGACCACTCCCCAGTAGCGGTAGGTCTCTCTCTCTCTCTCTCTCTCTCTCTCTCTCTCTCTCTCTCTCTCTCTCTCTCTCTCTCTCTCTCCTTCTCTCTCGTGGCGCCGGGCCGACGGCACCCTCCTCTCATACAGCTGCTGTGTTTGCACTTCAGCTCCACCTCGGCGCCAAACCTCGGGTAGGCGTCGTAACCGTATCTGGACAGAAGCAGAGAGAGACGGGCACGATCAGCACCAGCCTCAGCGCCCGAGAGAGAGAGAGAAAGAGAAAGATAGAGGGGGGGGGCGAGAGGATGGGGGGCTGCGCCATTCAGGCGCGTTAAATGTGTTGCCTACCTCTGCGGGGCGGCCCCGGTAGTTACGTGTGTCTGACTCGCCTCCCCTCCTCCTCCGCTCCGCCTCGCGTGCGTGCGTGTCCGACCGTCTCGCGTCAATTCACTTGCTGCCCTTCGAGAGGGCCGCGTCCGAAAGGTGGTCGTCGGCCGCCGGCGCGGCGGAACAAGGGAGGGGCGCCCGGTGTGTGTCTGCCGACGCGGACGCAGCGTAGCTTAGGACGCGACACACACATGGAATCGGCCCCGGCCCCGGCGTCGGCGTCGGGGCGGCGGGGCGGCGGGCGGGTGGGAAGCTCAGTGAACCGATTCGAAAGCAAAACTTGAGGAATATAATAAGAAGAATGAGAGGGCGACGTGGTGGAGGGGCAGCTCCCTTTCACCACCCGCCCGCCCGCACCTGCCCCCCTCCCGCCGGCCGCCCGTCTCGAGGAATATGCGAAGGGACACTGTGCATTTCGTACACCAGAAACGTGATCATTGTGGAACTTGATCTCTCGACGCCCGCACTACAGTATGCAGACGACCGTCAACGGGAAAAATTAAAAGCCGAAAGCAGAGGGAGAGAGATGAGTAGATATATCGGGGAGAGAGAGGCACAGAGAAGAGAGAGAGAGGGGTGAGGGGAGGGCCAGGGAGAGAGAGAGAGAGAGAGAGAGAGAGAGAGGGGGAGGGAGAGCCGAGGGGAACGTGAAGAGGTGGTGGGTGGAGAGGACCACAACACGAACAAAAGCTGTCGATTGTTGGGAGCTATACGCACGCTGGATTATTTTACCGGAGGGCAGAGGGGAGAGAAGGGAAACAGGTTAGGTGGCGTCGATTTGTAAGATCGTGCACGCCTCGACGACTTCTTATCCAGGGCTGCCCATCTGCCCCCCCGCCTCCTCCGCCCCCTCCTAAAGCTCACACTCCTGCCTGCTCGTCCTTCTTCGCGGAGGGAAAAATATGACAGCCGGGGGAAAAGGGCGGGAGAGCGCGCGCACAAGAGAGAGAGAGAGAGAGAGAGAGAGAGAGAGAGAGAGAGAGAGAGAGAGAGAGAGAGAGAGAGAGAGAGAGAGAGAGAGAGTCTTTCGATGGCTGGGTGAGGTTAGTTTGGCGAGCGGTGAAGTATGTACAGTCGCGCGCGAGTATCGGCAGGGGGCGTGCCACCGTGCCAGTCACGCCGCCACGCGGTTATAAGATGAACAACTCGAGGAGGTTATAGGGGGATCATGGGGGGGGGGGGGGATTATCACGCTATTCGCAGCGACGGCGCCGCACCTGCGCACAGCAACATGTGTGCGCACACCTGTTTGACGAGAGAAAGTTTACCATTTTCATAAATCTCTTGACGCCTGATAAGAAAAGAGTGAGAGAGAGAGAGAGGGAGGAGAGGCGTATCTCGTCTCACTTGCGCACACGTGTGTGTGTGTGTGTGTGTGTGTGTGTGTGTGTGTGTGTGTGTGTGTGCCCCCGCGCCGCGAAGGAACATGGCGCCCCGTGTTTATCCTCGGCCTGGCGTCGCCATGACAACGCCGCACTTGTGTCTCTCTAGTGTTTCCCAAACGTGCGGCCATGATGGACTGCATACAAACTGGCGTCGCGAGCCGCGCGCCGCGCCGCCCCTGAAGGACGTACGCCGCAGCGACGCCCCGCCCCGCCCCGCCCCGCCCCGCCCCGCCACACCCCGCCACACCCCGAACACGTCACGTTCCACAGAATTTCGCAGGCGTTTCTGCCATTCCTCCGGCATTCCCGGGCGACAGCTATGAGAGCGTGTGCAGCGATATGAGCCCCGCCGCGCCAGCCGGCCCGCGCCGCGTCTATGCCACGCCCCTGACGCGACGGGGACCGTCCGTAAAGCAGGCCGTCCCTGACGCGACGGGGACCGTCCGTAAGGCAGGCCTTCCCTGCACGACGGGGAGCGTCCGTAAAGCAGGCCGTTACTGACGCGACGGGGACCGTCCGTAAGGCAGGCCTTCCCTGACGCGAGGACGCGACACCGTCCGTAAGGCAGGCCGTCCCTGACGCGACGGGGACCGTCCGTAAGGCAGGCCTTCCCTGACGCGACGGGGACCGTCCGTAAGGCAGGCCTTCCCTGACGCGACGGGGACCGTCCGTAAGGCAGGCCTTCCCTGACGCGACGGGGACCGTCCGTAAGGCAGGCCTTCCCTGACGCGACGGGGAGCGTCCGTAAGGCAGGCCTTCCCTGACGCGACGGGGAGCGTCCGTAAAGCAGGTCGTCCCTGACGTCGCCGCTCTGTCCCCGGCCCCGGCAGTCAGACAGGCCTGACCCCGACGATGCTCTGCATCAAAAGCGAGAAAATTAAACACCCAGAGCCAGATATTTCTCTCTGTGTGTGCGTGTGTGTGTGTTTACCTGTCTCGGGGCAACCTCCTGTGCCTTGCCCTACCGGGCCGGGCTGTCTCTAAATTTCGGTAACCTTTGTCAAAGTCCCCCTGTCGTCATCGAGTTATTGAGGTTCACGCGAGAAGGTCCCGTATGCGGGAGAGCTAATGTGAGCGAGAGAGAAAGAACAAAAGAGGGAGAGAGAGAGAGCGAGAGCGATAAAAAAGGGGGCGTACTCGGTCCTGCTCGCACTCACGCGGCGGGGCCTGCAGCGCCGCGAGGTATGATGGACGTATACGATGTCTGGAAGAGAGAGAGAGAGAGAGAGAGAGAGAGAGAGAGAGAGGGGACGGGAGG
Source organism: Frankliniella intonsa (assembly GCA_033675135.1). NCBI lineage: Eukaryota > Metazoa > Arthropoda > Insecta > Thysanoptera > Thripidae > Frankliniella > Frankliniella intonsa. The sequence continues at coordinate 572,187 of CM066248.1, read as the reverse complement.
GAAGGGGCCCTAAACAAACAGGAGAGCGTGCGTCGGAGAGAACAAGAGAGAGCGAGAGAAGGGCTGGACGGGCAGCGCGCGCGCGAGAGAGAGAGGTGCAGCAGCGAGAGAGGAGGCAAGGCTTGTTGTCAGCTCGTAATAATTGTTATTTAAGGAGGATCCCGGTGTGGCGCCCGGCTGGCCGGGTCGGGGCGTGGCGCGGCGTGGTGGCGGCGGGCGGGGCGGGGCGGGGCGGGGTGGGGCGGGGCGGGCGGTGGGGCGGGGCGGGTGGGTCGGGGCGGGGCGGGGCGGGGCGGGGTGGGGCGGGGCGGGTAGGCGCCCTGGGGAGCACTGGCGCCCCTGGCCCCGGAGGCCGGAGCCGGCCCGCCCGGCGCCCCCCTCAGTGCTGGTGTTATGGATAAATTGAAAACTTATCGCCGGGCCGGGTCCGGGTCGAGGAATGCGAGGGCAGCGGCGGGCTGCTCTGGTTAGACCCCCGCCCCGCCCCGTCCCGCCGCACGTCCAGCGCACGTCGGGGGCACATCAATGGGGCGCTTGGAGGCGCACGGCTTGAAATAAGAGACGTGCCGAAGCGCGCCGCCGCGTTGCGAAAACCCGTAAGTGCCGGCCGAGTGTGTGTGTGTGTGTGTGTGTGTACGCGTCGTATCTCTGAGAGAGAGAGAGAGAGAGAGAGAGAGAGAGAGAGAGAGAGAGAGAGAGAGAGAGAGAGAGAGAGAGAGAATGTACGCGTATCGTGTCTGTGTGTGTGCTCGTAAGAGCAAAAGGCAAAGCCCCCGGTTCGGCCCTTGGCTTGGTCTGGCACACACACTCACTCACACAGAGACAAGCAGTAGGCGACACCACTAATGACCCCGTCAAACTGTCAGTCGGGAGATAATTGCTCATTTCGAGTTACGGTAGCCAGTCGCTGGCGCCACGTCTGGTGCGCCTGCGCTGTGGCTCGGCCCGCGCTGCGTAGCGCCGTAGTTGTTGACCCGCGCGCAGGTGCCTCGACCGCCTCGCCACGCCCCGCCCCACCACGCCCCGCCACGCCACGCCCCGCCCCGCCCAGCCCCGCCCCGCCCCGCCCAGCCCCGCCCCACCAGGCCACGTGCAATTCCTAAACACACACAGAACCAGCCGCCAGAGCACCGCCGCCGCACCGACGCACCGCCGCCTCGCGTGAAAGGCGCGCGATTCAAAGCAAACTCGAAAAAAAAAAAGACAAAAAAGAAAAAAGAACAGGGGAAAGGAGAAGGGAAGAGACGCCTGGCCTGCAGTTCGCAACCATGTTGCATCGTTCATATCATCCTTCTTCTCCATACCTGTCAGGTTAGAACGCGCCGCAATTTTTCATGCAGCTGGCGCCAGCGGCGGCAGAGAATCACCATGCCATGAGCTCGCGCGCTGCCGCTCAGGTTGCCGGCGAGACGAGGATAAAAAAAAAAATAATAATATCGGGATAAGTAGGGTCATGACTGCAGTTACTGACTGGCTGGCTACTCCAGAAGGACAAGTGTTTTTTTAACAAAAAAAAAAGACGTATCTTTTGAAACCAGAGATTTTATCTGCTACACTGTCCTCATCGCCATGTGGCCCTCTGGTCAAGTCCAGGTACCGCCGCGCGTCAGTGTTGCCAGTAAAGTAGGCAGCCGGCTGATTCAGAAGATCGCTCTCGTTCCTTCCTCCTTGTCGCACCTATGGCGGTGCCCTATGCTGGGTATGGCAGCGCTAAGTGAGTGCGACAAGGACAAAAGTGTGAGAGCGATCCTCGAAATCAGCCGGCAGTGGAAGCGCAAACATAGTAGAGTGAAGCGGGCAACACTTTAGCACAGGCGTGTGCAGGTTGCCTAGTAGGCAGGCGCAGGTACAGCCCGCTTCACTCCACTGTGCTTATGCGGCTACTTATATTTCCTTTTTTTCTATCAAATCTACCGAGAGTGTAACTAGGCCAGCTCCACCTAGCACCCCCCCCCCCTGAATACTGCTCTCCTCTCAGCAGCCCGGTAACAGCCTGGAATGCCTGTCTCTATCGCGACCCATCATACGCCTCGTTCCGTCAATTTCACACCTCCGCCGTCTCCGACAAAGCGAGCGAGCGAGAGAGCAGGCGAGAGCGCGAGCGAGAGAGCGAGCGAGAGAGGAGAAAAAAACATAATCTCTCTCGGGGGCGCCTGGCTGCCTGCTTTGAATAAAATGATTCCCGTGTATCGTTTCACGCTTTGTTCGACGGGGACCCTTCCCTTTTACGGTCGCTCCTCGGGGTGCCACCTTAAAACCCACAAGCAGCCTGAGGTGAGGTACCCCACCTTTGGGTACCCCTCTGCCGCGAGTGGGCCCAGCGGCGGGTACACTGCTCGAAAACACGCGCTAAACAGGCGGTGGCGGCGGCGGATGCCCGGCAGACTCACGCAGGAGGAAAGAGAGAGAGGGAGAGAGGGAGAGAGGGAGAGAGAGAGAGAGAGAGAGAGAGAGAGAGAGAGAGAGAGAGGCAGAGAGACAGAGAGAGCGAGAGAGAGAGAGATACGGGAAGAAAAAGAGCCAACTTTGGCGTCAAAACAAGGCGAATATTCACCGCACGGTGCGGATCCCACAGGAGGCGAGGTGTGACCGGCGAAGCACGTATATCTGGAGGCGCGCGGCGCGGCGGCCGAAAAGAGAACAAGCTTCTGAATGTAAATGACAGAGAATAAAGAAAGGGACCCCTCTCGTTTTGGGACGACAGCGCACCTCTCTCTCTCTCTCTCTCTCTCTCTCTCTCTCTCTCTCTCTCTCTCTCACTGATCGCCGTGCTCATCCCTGTCTCCTCTCCTGGGGCTATACGGCGCCCGGCGGGGGTCCCCCCTCAAAAAGAAATGACCAATCCCCATACGTCTGCGCTGATGCGCCGCTGACGGCGTGTTCCCATGTCGCGCCCGGCCCGGCCCGGCCCCTACACGCATACCTCCAACGTCGTAGCTGCCAAAATCATACGCGCACCCCCTACCTCCCCGAAAACAAACATTTTGAGATGCGCCCTTGACTCCTCCTCCTAACCTGGACTTGTTTTTGTGTTGCAGACGATCCTCAACTCGATGCACAAGTACCAGCCGAGGTTCCACCTGGTGCGGGGCAGCGACGTGAGCGCGCTCGCCTACAAGCTCTTCCGGACGTACGTGTTCGAGGAGACGGCCTTCGTCGCGGTGACGGCCTACCAGAACGAGAAGATCACCCAGCTCAAGATCGACAACAACCCGTTCGCCAAGGGCTTTCGCGACACCGGCGCCGGCAAGCGGGAAAAGAAGTAAGCAGCCGAGATCTGCCCCGCGGTGTTCCGCCGAGGGGGATACAACTCTGAGTTTTGGTGTACAAATGTCGAGAATTTTTGTGAATTTTCCTGATTTTTTGTGAATTTTCCTGAATTTTTGTAAATTTTCCTGAACTTTAAAAATATTCCTGATTTTTTTGTAAATATCCTTAGTTTCCCTGAATTTCTCTGAAGTTTTCTGAAATTTTTCTAATTAACGAGGTGTACAAAAACTTCTGAGTTGTTTCCCCCTCGTTTTCCGCGCGTCCGTCACGTAGAAGCGCCGCCACTAACCCCAACTTTCTCTCTCCCCCCTGTAGACAAGCCATGCTGGCCGCGCAGAGGCAGACCCAGTCCGACGACCACAAGTCGACGCCGTCGCGGCCCGAGTCCTCGGCGTCCTCGCAGCCCAGCAGCGGCGGCGGCGGCGCCTCCTACACGCCGTCGTCGGCGTCCTCGCGGCCCGTGGGCGCCAGCCCGCCGGCGTCGCACCACGCGTCGCGGTCCGACCGGGACGACGACGAGAAGATGAACGTGGACGTGGTGGGCTGCGGGCCCGACAGCCTCCTGGGCTACTCGTTCGCCCACCGGCCCTTCCTCGGCGGCCCCGGCCACCCGCCTTCAGGTGAGAATTGATTTACAATCGTTCTGGCCCCGGCCGGCCCGGCGCTGCCCCGCCTGACTGATGGTGTACTGACCCCGTGCCCTCCTCGTGCCCCCCTGCAGAGTCCGTCGTCGAGGAGGCCATGCGCGTCCGGATCGACCAGATCACCCTGGCGCAGAAGCACCACCTGTACGACGCCAAGCACGGCGAGGACGGCGACAGCGACCGGGACGGCAGCGAGTCGTCGGCCGAGTCGCACTGCGAGAGCGAGTCGGGCGAGCGCGCCACCGCCTTCCAGCCGATCGCGAGGTCGCCCGACAAGCCGAGCGGCGAGCCCGGCGGCCTGGCCGGCCTCGACAACCCGGCGCCCAGGATGTCCATGGGCCCGCCCATCCAGCCGCCGCCGCAGCTGTTCCCCTACCTCTACCCGCCCAGCCTGTACGGCGGCGCGGCCGCCTTCCAGGCGCCGTCGCCGCTGTCGCTGTTCGGCCCCGGTGGCGCGGCGGGCGCGGGCCTGGGCGCCTCCGGCATGAACCCGAGCCTGCTGTTCAACGCGCAGCTCGCCATGGCCGCGCAGCACTTCGGCCACTACCCCCACCTCGGCCAGCCCGGAGGTAAGTCCTCGTAACGCGTCGGGTGCACTGTTTAACCAAGTGTTCAACTTCTCAACACTAGGACGTGTGCAACTTCCAGCCTAGCACGTGCAAGTGCGCAATCGGCAATCGTGCAATATCACATCTTTAACTCGAGGCGATCGCCAGTTGTACACTTCAATGTGTTTTAATCGACAGTTGTACACTTGCAAGTGTTCAGCAAGGAGAGAGTTGCACGGGGAAGTTGAACTCTTGCAAGTGCACAACTCTTGAGTTGCACACTTGCGCGAGCTAGGCTGGAAGTTGCACACGTAGAAGTGTTGAGCAGTTGATGACCACTTGGTTTAACAGTGTGCGTTATATCCGTTACGTGCTCACACGCAGCTAACAGTCCCTCCTCCTCCTCCTTGCTCACAGGCGCGCTCCAGCACCAGCTCAAGGCGGCCGCCGCGCTCGCCAACAACCACCGGTTCTCGCCGTACCAGCTGACGCCGCCCGTGGCGCCGCCGGTCACCAGCCCGCCGGGCGGCCCTCCGGCGGGCGGCGCGCCCTACCCGGTGTCCGAGTCCCCCACCGGCTCCGCCTTCGAGACGGTCACCCCGCGCAGCGCGTGCGGGTCGCCGCCGACGCGGTCGCCGCCCCAGGTCTCCCCCTCGCTGCCGCTCAAGAGGCCGGCGTCGAGGGAGCTCCCGTCCGCGCCGCCGGCGTCGAGGAGTAAAACGTCCACGCCGCCGGCGTCGTCGTCGCCGCCACCCAGCATGTCGCTGCAGGTGCCGTCGCCGAGCTCCACCTCCACGACGTCAGCGTCCGTCGAGCTCAAGAGCATCGAGAAGATGCTCAACGGGCTGCAGCAGCAGCAGGAGAAGCGGAACGGGGACTTGCCCACCAACACAAGCAGCCCCTTTGCGACCTAGTCCCGTCTGGAGGAAAAAAAACTCTGTGAATATTCTTCCGGACTCACCTCAAGCACAAAGCTAAGAGAAAATATGATGTAGCTTATGTAATTTATGATATTATTTATGAATCTCATTGTAAATATTATACTCTTCTCGCGAGTCTACTTTTTGCCATTCTGGAGAATAATCTTTTTTCTTGTTTGTTGGAAGGATTGTCGCTTTACCCCATGTAAAAAAATTATAACGTTTAGTCGGATTCTATTTGTTCACTTAGAGTTTTCCTGCTGTCAATGTTAACTTAAACGGAACAAAATAGTACTTTTAACTCTCAACTTATTCTTCTTTCTCATGGCGCTGTTAAAAAACTGTGTAAGTCTTGTAGCAAAATAGTGATTGTATTTAGAATCAAACAAGCTCTCTCTTTATGGTTGCGTTGCATAGAGCTAACTCAGACCTATATTACTCAATCGTTCGAGAGGTTTTCACCTGGCCTGAGTACAAATGGAGCCTCAGAGAAAGAAACGCACGCCGTGGTCTACAGTTATAAGTGACAACCAGGAAGAAGATCTTCAGTCTGGAGTTGAGACTCCCCCGACCTACCCCCAGAGTGCGTCCCGCGGCGTCCCGCGTCGCTCGCACCATGTGATCGTGTAAAGGGTGCGCCTTCTGCACAAAATAGGGGAGGACGCTACTGTGAGGTTCCCTTCGAGGGGAGCCTACTTTTATTCGGTAAATTACAAATGACCACAAAAGACTAAGGTGCGGATTTCTCTGAATGTATCGAAACGAGCTAGGAAGCTTAATTTGATCTGGGAAATTAACTGACTTACTTGTCGCTGTTAATTGTCGCACTAAAATGCTTTGTATTTGCCTTTGTTACGGCAAGGGCTGTGTTGAATGAAATGTTGTATCAAGATTTCATTTTCGGGTATAATGTTGACGAGATTTATGGACAAGGGGGTCTGTGCAGGCTTGTTTTAAGTTACCCTCTGTACTCCTAAGGATATTTCAGAACCAAAGTGCTAATGGTTTCAATGTACATCGCACATGACTGCTTTTCGTGTGTATAGACCGCTCCTTTCTGAACGCCTACGTTTGCCTATGGTGATAACTATTGGAACATAAATTCATTTCTTCGAGGCATATAACGTAAGCATTCAGACAAGGTGTTTTATTTTGTTTTCATTTGTGTATTAGTGTGGATCAAAGTCTGTTTTAGCAATGTTTCCCGCAGTCTCTTTGGATGTATTACAGTGTCTGAAGCCCCTTGGTCTTTTTTGGGTGTTTATATTCCCAATTTGATTCAGTTGTTTTGTTTGTTTCATTTCAAATTCTAAGCAATAATGGTTTTGAGAACGTAAGGAGACAATATATATTTGAAAGTATATATTATATAAAAGTGATGAACGTTGTGTGCTGCCATGTATGGTCAAGCAAAAGCATCTATGCCTCATCTGTCGTGAATGTAGATGATTTGTGCAATATGTCTGTGATAGTAGAGTTCCCATGTTAGTAAAATAGAACATTCATATCAAGACACTGATTAAACCAATTCTAAACAGTGGAATCGATGCCTGTTTCCTCATCAGTCCCTATACCCACCACATAATAATAACCTCAGAGAATGGCGGTGCGTTGGAGGCGCTCCACTCTAGACACCGATAACCTTTGATTTTCGCCAGACCCGGCGCTTCATTAGCTGGAGGAGCAACGACCTTTTGCACCTCGCGAGACAGAGACAGCGCAGTGCAGATGGAGCGGAAAATGGAGGAATAGAGCGAGAGAGAGAGAGAGAGAGAGTGAAAAGAAAGAGAATAGGAAGACGCGTGGAGGAGGGGAGAGGAGAGAGGGGGAGGGGGAGGAAGAGACGGAAAGAGCGATAGAGAGAGGGAAGGAGGAAGAGGTGAAGGGCGAGACGGAGAGAGGAAGCCCAGCCTTGAGACTCGCGTGGAGGGGGTAAGCAACAGTGGCGCCAGTGTCGCGGGGTTCCTCCGTTGGAGTGCAGCACCGTGCACAAGTCCCCCGCCGCGCCGCGGCCTGTATCAGATGACGCGGCCTAATGGCGAGATGCCGCGGCGTCTTTCAAACGCAGGCGCTTTCTTCGACGGTCGTGGAGGCCTGCCGGCCACACTGGAAACCCAAGTGTGTGAATGTTGCACACTTTTGTACGCGAAGGGCCCAACACTCCTGTTCTCATGTGTGGACCTCAAGCCGTACTCATCGGTTAAACAGCTACAATTTCAGACAAAATGTTTAAAGTTAAGCTATACTTATTCGAATTTTTGTTTCTAGAATGACATGTATGCACAATTTACGCCTACATTAAGGGAAAATTTTGAATGAAGCGCTTGAAATCCCCATTTTTACACTTTGAACAAGTAAAAGTTTAGATTTTCCGAGGAATTTCATGCTCTTGGAGGAACCACAAATGCACGAACGAGAACTCACATACCTACAAGTTTCCGACAATCACACACGTGCGGGTTTCGAGTGCAGCCCAGGGGCCGCCGCGGTAGTCTGTTGACGAAAAGCGCGAAAAGCTTTAAAGAAACAGCGCCCGCCCGGCTGCCGGCCGTCTCCTAGGTGTAAGAGCTCTAAGAGCCAGCGACAACGCACCTCCCCGACTCCCCGGCTCAAGAGCGACGGCAAACAGGCGCCGCGACGCCCCGCGCCCCGGCGCCGGCCACCACGTGTGCTGCGCCCGACGTCAGAGCGAGCCGAGTCGGGCAAGCCAAGAAGAGCCGTCCCGCACTTTCCCACGATTCAATCAAGGCGCTCGAAAAATAAAACATAAAATAAAAAGCCCAATCGTAAAAAATCGGAAAATATATATATCCAAGCGCAATGCGTCCTCGTGCAGGCAGGGCACCGCTGCTGCGCGCCCGAGGCGCCGCGGCGCCGCCGCCGCTGGCGCCGGCCGAGCGGCATAAAGTGGCAGGAGGCATTGGCACGGGCCGCGGCCCAATCGGATACTTCAAGACCGCGGCGGCGGCGCCGTGGCAAAGACCCGCGTACACTGTGAAACCAAGTGTTTAACTGTTCAACACTTGTAAGTGTGCAACTTTCAGTATAACAGGTGCAAGTGCGCAACTCGGCATTTCTGCAATTCGAAGTGTCAAGCTCGCCAGTCGTACACTTGTAAGTGTTTAACTCGACACTTGCAAGTGTTCAACAAGGGAAATGTTGCACGTGGCAGTTGAACACATGCAAGTGCACAAATGTCGAGATAAACACTTACAAGTGTATACAACTGGCAAGTTTGACACTTGGAATTCCACAAATACCGAGTTGTACACTTGGACGTGTAGGACTAGAAGTTGCACACATTCAAGTGTTGAACAGTTGCACACTTGGTTTAACAGTGTCACTCGCTCCTGCCGCCGCCGTGCCGCCGTGGCTATCTCGCGGCGGCCATCTGCGTCGCGCGCGGCCCGGCCCGGCCGCTAGTTGGACCGATCAGGATCACGACAGCAGAGTGTCCACCGCGCGCTCCCCCAATAACTTCATGATCCCGACGGGGCCGTCACTGACCCCGATCCACCGCCGCCGCCCCGGGGGTATGCGCCAAGGAGGGCAGCGCGTAGTATAACGCGATAGCGAAGATCCTGCTTGTATTTTTCGTATATTATCAACTCTTTTTCCCTCCTCCCACGCACAAGACACGCACACACACACACACACACACGACGCTCGAATCCTCTCCCAAACATGTATAGCCCCAGCGCCGCCGCTGCCGCCGCCCGCGTGTCCGGCAGGCGAGGCGAAGGGGGAGGGGGGGAGGGGGGAAGGGGGGCGGTCAGCGCCGAGGCGTCCCCGGGGAGCGACCGGACGTTAAAAGGAACGGGGCACTTAACGGTATTGTTTCGAGACCTCCTCAGACTCATAGGGCCGGCCCGGCCGCTGGGCCTGGGCCCTGCCTGCGCCCTTCTGCTGATACTTACTTCCAGGTCCGCAGCGCGCCCTGGCCCCGCTCCTGTATACTTGCGTGGGCGGGCGCCGGCAACCGTGTAGTGGAGCCCTCTGCGAACAAAACGAAAAACACAAACACTTTTAATGTCGAGCGCACACTGTTAACGCTGAGGACACTTTAATAGAGACAATTTTTAGCGTTCTTTTTTAAATGCTAAATTTTGGCCACCACTAGTAGCGATGCCATTTCGGAATTAAACGCGAACAAAAACTGTGATTCTTCGGAAGGAGGCCAAAATTTGACAGTAAAAGTGGTCAGAAATTGGTGTCATTTAGAACAAACGGCCAAAATTTAGTACTCAACAAAAAAAATATGCCAAATTTTCGATGAAAAGTGTCCTGTAACCTCTTACAACTTACAAGTGTCACCTACATACATTCCCGGCACAATTTCAGTGTCACACAACAAACTGCCTATTTTTATCATATTTTATTAGTTTTTTTTTTTATATTTCCTGCTTGGACTTTACGACACAAAATTCACGCCAATTTTTCACTCGCTTCCTTCCTCTCCCTTTCCCTTGCGCGCGCGCGCGCGGCGCGGTGCACAAGCCGGCCCGGCCCGGCCCGCCTCCCCAGTGGCCAGCTTGGCATGCGCGTCACGGGCGTACGCGGTCGGCATCCCACATTCCCCCGCCCCGCCCCACCCCGCCCCGCCCCGCCCCAGCCCGCCCCTCCCCGGCCGGTATCAGCTCCCAAACCGCTGGAAAACGCAGCCGTGGTGCAGAATAGGCCGCCGCTCTATGCCTTGTGACATACGGCTACTTTGCGCTCAATTTGAGCTGCGTGCGCGCGCGCGCTACCAGCGCCGACAGACCAACTTTTTTTTCTTCTCCCTTATTTCTTCCTTCTTATACTATTCCCCCCGTCTTCCTTATTTCGCCGCGCCGAGCCGTATGTGTATGTGTATGTGTATGTGTATGTGTGTGTGTGTGTGTGTGTGTGTGTGTGTGTGTGTGTGTCGGTTTTCCTTGGAGGTCATTTGTGTCCGCTCGCCTCGCCTTGCAGGACACGTGGTCGCCGTTACCTTCACGTACAGCACGGCGCGGGATGATTGAACGCAGCGGGCCTAAGTGGTCGGGGCGCAAAGGAAGGCTCACCCAAAAAACTATGTTCTTAATTTTTCAGTGTTCTTAAAGTTTTAGGAACATTGTGCTTGAGTGAAGCGCATTTCTTCATTGAACTAAGTTAAATTTCTGAAAGCAAGAACACGGCTCTAAAAACTTTAAGGCAATGTTCTTGTATTAAGAACACAATTTTTTGGGTGCTGAAATCCGGGGGACACGTTGCATATATACAAAAATATCCAAGTGTATACAAATATATTAAGGTGGTTAAGTTAACGGATAGTTAAAGGATACACTGCAAGCCGCTGCAAACCCTAAAATCTAGATTTTCACCCGTGAAGGGTGACGAGACTTTTCCCCGCTTAATGAGAGTGAGAAGTTTGAACCTCACTCTCTTTGAGCAAGATATGTTTGAGCCTAGCTCTATTTCAGTGCAGATTTTTTTTAGCTTCACTTTACTTAAGCAAGAATCCTTACTTTATTCGGGCGAGGTCGCAAAATACTTTCTCAAATGGAGCAAGAAAAGGTATCTCACTCACTGGATCAAAATTATCCTCAAATTCTTGCCCATATAGGCGCGAGAATCGTGACTTTTACATTTTCATTGTAGCAAAAGAAAAAGTTTAAAAAAAAATACTAAAATCCGAAATGATCAACCCAATTTAAACGCTACAGCAGTGTTTTTCTAGTGTGAAAAGCCGTTTGAACCCAAGGCGTCGAGTACCCGCAGCGCCGCGCGACGGCACCCGATACCCGTCCGATTACGTATGCCGATGTTTATCGAAGCGCGCGCTGGACGGGGTGTGGCGTGGCGTGGCGGGGGCGTGGTGGGGCGTGGCGGGGCGGGGCGGGGCCGGGCGGGGTGGCCACCGCCGCGCGGCTCTGTCGCCCAACCCCCGGCCGGGCCGTAAGGTGAGGTGACGTTCCGGTGCCTGCCAAGGCAAGGCAAGGCAAGGGCGGGCCGCAACCCCGCCACCTGAGGGGCGAACCTAACCCACCAAACCGACGCGACCCTAACTCTGCAGCGGCTCCCGCCGACTTACGCGGATACGCCGCCGCGTCCGGCCGGGCCGGGGGTCCACGGTCACGCCGAGGGTGTCGCGCGCAAACCCACCATGTCCCTGTCAGACGCACCCACAGCACGGCCGGCTGCATGTGGCCTAGCGAGGGAGACGGATGGACAGAGCGGGATGTGGGGGTGGGCTGGGGGACGGAGAAGAGAGAGAGAGAGAGGGAGAGAGAGAGAGAGAGAGAGAGAGAGAGAGAGAGAGAGAGAGAGAGAGACAGAGAGAGAGAGAGAGAGAGAGAGAGAGAGAGAGAGAGAGAGAGAGAGAGAGAGAGAGAGAGAGAGAGAGAGAGAGAGAGAGAGAGAGAGAGAGAGAGAGAGAGAGAGAGAGAGAGAGAGAGAGAGAGAGAGAGAGAGAGAGAGAGAGAGAGAGGGAGATAGCAGCGGGAAAGACTCGCAATGATATCCATCAGTCGCCGATAACGACAGTCCATGTTTAACACTCATTGACTCAGCCCCACCACTGAAAACTGAGAAGCGTCTTTTGACGCAAAATTTTTGGCATCCTCATCTGAACACCAAGTTTGGGTGTCCAAAGATACGCACAGAGACGCATTTGGCGTCAGATTTTGGCGTCTTCGGATGCCTGTATCTTGGCGTTTAAGACGCCAACCAATTCTCAGTGGCCTCAGCACTTCCTCCACCGACAAGCGTTTCGCACGTAAAGTATAACCAACCCGAACCTCTCGAAAAACGCAATTTTTCCCGATGCTTTATCGTCAGAATACCCTCAGCCAAAAAAACAATAACACTCTTAATTCCGTACAACTAGAAAGTAAGAAGGTAAGGACGCTATAAAGTGTCGTCTGCCAGCGGCCTAAGACTTTACGCGATGGGCACAAATTCGACTGCCCTTATCAACCCTCTGCTGCAGCTTGACCACTTTCAGCCCCCATTTCCCCGGAGTGCAACAACTAACACGTCGTTCCATCACCCAGCTCTCTTCCCTCACCCCCTCCCTCTCTCTCTCTCTCTCTCTGTCTCTCTCTCCCTCACAGTGGACCACCAGACGTCAGTGGCAGGCAGACTGAATCGCCGATTGATGAGACGATAGCGCCCTATCCGCCAATTGGCTGTAGGCAGTGTGGACTACATATCTCAGAAGGAGGGACGAAAGGAGAGGGGGGGGGGGTGAGAGGAATAGTGAGGGGGAGGAGGGAAAAGAGGCAGAGAGATAACAATTCGTAATGACTTTCGGACTCGCCTTGACGTTCTTTTTCGCCATGCAGTCTAAGGACCTCGATCGAAGAGCCTTGGGAGGACAAACTTTTGGTGCAGGCCGCTCTGGCAGCTCTCGATGGGAGCCCGATAGGCCTCCCCTCCCCGTACACGTAGCACGTAACACACGGGGGTGCGAGGCGGGGACAGTGCTGCCTGAAAAGTAGGCAATAAGTAGGCCGAAACACAGTGCAGCAGGTGGCAGTTTAGCCTGCCTTCTCGGCACCATGCGCGCACCTGTGCTAAGTTGTGGCCTAGCCAGGGATGTATCACTTTGGACAGGAGCGTACACATGAGTACGTGAGTACAGGAGTACATCTCAGATTTCATGGGCTTAGTTCGAATGTTTCCCTTAATGCAGGCGTAAATAGTTAATAAATGGCATTCTCGAGCAAAACTTTGAACTAGTATGGCTAAAATTTAAACATTTTGACTAAAACTGTCGCTGTTCAACTGATGAGTACGGCTTGAGGTGTACATACACATGAGTACAGGAGTGATTAAGCCGTTGCCTAGTAGGCAGGGGCGGATGCAGCCCGCTTTACTTTGCTGGGCTTGGGCTACCTTCTGCCTACTTTTCTGGCAATATACCGGCAGGGGTGCGGGGAGGGGTGGGGTGGGGTGGGGTGGGGTGGGGTGGGGTGGGGTGGGGTGGGGTGGGGAGGGGTGGGGTGGGGTGGGGTGGGTCCAGACGTGTCGACTTGGAGCCGGTCATGACGGACGGCGCTCGAGCCCGACACCAAAGGGAACAGATAATCGGAGGGCCATCGACGACGACTGCAAGACAAGAGACACGAGCAGGAGAAACTGACACCGCAGAGACAAAAGACAATCAAACCAAGATGGATGAGGGCGAGATGGCGATCGCCACGCCGGCCGCGCCCTACAAGTCTTATATATATGACAAGTATTTGTCGTCTCCGCGCGGGGCGGGGCGCGGGGCGGGGCGCGGGGCGTGTCTGGCCGGGCTATCAGTGCATCGCACGGTGTTTGACAAAATGGATGACACGCGGGGAGTTTTCGGTTCTCATGGAGCCCGCACTGAGGAAGGCAGAGGCAGGGCGAGATCACTTCAGAAAAAAAAACCCTTAAAATATTGAATTCTCTTTCTCGAATCCCATGGCAAGTGTAAACATAAAAGCACAAGTCACATTACAAACTTCTCGGTGCACCGTAAAAACCAGGTTCTTGAAATAAGAAATTGGCTGCTTGATACAAGAAATCTGCATTTGTTCCAAATGCATTTTGGGTAAGGTTAAATCAAAACGATTTTCCCCTTGATTCAAGAAATTGATACTTAATAGGCATGCAATGTTCTCGTCTCAAGTTAAAAATTCTCATTCAGTGCAAAGTGGGATTGATTTAACCAAGAACACATTTTGAGAGCAGGTTTTCTGGGTGTGCAAAAAAGAATAATTAATAAATACTAGTTTTGTATCATTGCGCAATAAAAGGGCGCCAGTGAAAAATCGATAAATTATTTCGACTGTCTGCATGCCACGCGTTTCCTTCAACTCCGACTGAAAACAGTCAATGACTTTCGGTGTCCAGACAGGCCATCCTGACGGGCGCGCAGTACTGGCGCCATCCCCGCAGCGCGGTCCATGAGTCAAATCCATTCGGGATTGATAGCTCTCCACGTTCGGTTTGGCACCCGTCGTTAGTTACGTTTTCGGTGTGGTGTCTGCCTGTCTCGCCTCGCCCATCAGACTCCCGACATCCCACCATACTGACACCTCACTGATCTGTAGACAGCAGGTACCAGTGGGGCGCGGCCGAACGGACATGGAAGGGCGAGAGTATCGGAATTGAACACTGATAGCTCATGGGGAGGGAGGCAGCGGCAGCAAACTTGAAAAGAAAAAGTTGCTTTTTTTCTCCTTCTTCCAAAACATCTCTAAACGGCTACGCTATGGGCCTGAGTGTACTCACGCGGCTCAGAGGAGTTCCTGGGCCTCGTGTACATAGATCTCAATCAAATTCCACTCGTATCAGTAGATCTACGGCGGTACATTGCTTTCGCCCGGGCGAGACAGCACAGCGGAATTGAAATTTTATGGGTTTTTCGGAGCGCTGCGCCAGATGGTGCCCACATGACAGAAAAAACTATCGGTTTATTTAAAATCCATTGCGGCTTTCGGTTGCCTGTCGCACGCGTGTCACACCCCCGACACTCACCCTGTTCCAGACATACCAGTACCAACTGCAGGCCACCGTCTCCACCGGAAACCAGGAAAGGCCACCCAGAAAACCGTTCTACACATTTTATAATCTGCGATGATATGATGGATTTTCCCCTTGCTTCAGAGGAATTCCATTGCTTTACGAGAAAAATATTGCCAAGGAGCAAAGCAATTTCCCTTCAATTGAGTAGAGCTTTTACGAAAAATCTTCTATCATACTATATGAGGCTGTGTGGGGGGATTTTCATTAATTTAAGGGAGGCTCCATTAACTCAACGGAACCATTTTCACTGTGCGGAAGAGATGGATCACACTAGAACAAATTTTCGTCCAACACTTGGTCGACTTGTTCGCTATCCAAGCCCCCCGCGCCGCGCCACGCCGCTGCGTGACACTCCAGAGGGTGGTGTGTGTCCACGTCCGCCACCCCGCCGCGGCCCGGCCCGGCCCGGGGGAAGCCGAGGAGGGAGACATATTAGAGGCAACGGAGCGTCAAAGGACATTCGCCACCACGCACAATTACTGTTTAGATTTATCACCGTCGCGACTCTGCGGCGCGGCGATATCCCACGACTGTCGACTGTCGCGCGGCGCACCCCGCGCTCCAAGAACACCGCCACCGCCGCCCACATGACTTGTGACCACCAGGTCGGTGCGAGGCGACGCGGTGGTCAGTCAACCGCCGGACGGTAGCACCAACGCCTCACCGAGGGAGGAAGTCACCGACTTCCCAACCAACACCTCTCTTTCCTTTCCACCCACATCATCGACTCGTGCGTGCGTGCGTGCGTGCGCGGGGACGGGACAGCGGTAAGGCACGGGCGTGCGCCGCCACCCCCAGCCCGCTTCACCTCTGGCTGTCCCTTTTATAGGTCGTTTCAGGCGATTATAGGACCCCCTTATTTTCTCAGTCCATAAAAGGAGGGCAGCAGGGGCAATTCTCGTGGGTGGCGCGCGGCGCGCCGCGGCACCCTCCAGCTCGTCCTCCTCCTCATCCTCGTCACCGTGAGCAGGGCGATCGGCTCGGGGTCGTCGTGACGTATCCATGGGTGGTACCCCTGCGCCCTCCGCCGCCCTCCGTCGCCCTGGACGCGCCGTCGAGCCTAATTTATCGTCCTCGGACGAGCCTGGGGTGGAAACACCTGACGGTGTCGCCTGACACAACGGCCGTGGATTCCGCCTGCGGAGGCAGCGGCAGCACACTGGAAACGCAAGGGTGTTGACGTCACACACTTGTGAGTGTGCGAATGTAGCACAATTGTAGGCGTGTCAACTTTAATTCGGACGCGTGTCCTCCACGCAAAAAAAAAAAATAAATAAAAAAAGAAAAAAAAAAACGCGTCAGAGCAAAACAAAAAATTAGCAGGTAGCAATTGTTTTAGCTGCAAAGGTGCAGCTAATTTTTAAGCTACGATGCATATTTTCTAGCTATCCTGCTATTTATTTTTCTGCCGTTTACAGTTTTGCTCTGATTTTTCTCTTCTAACCAAGCAAAACGCATTGCGTATGATCCGCGCGGAAATAAATACACCGCATCTGTCCAAATTGAGACAGACAATCGAACCCGACGACTATAGCCCTGCCCTGATGCAAATAGCCAAATAGCACAACAGGCGGGGCGGGGTAAGCCCTCCAGGCACCTACTATAGGCACAGCTCAGCGCGACCCCCGCCCCGCACGGCAGCCCTTGCAGCGACAAAACGTGTACCCGTCTCTTTTGTCGCGGCCCAAATCGTCCGCACCTTTTGTACGCAGGCCGCCGCCATAAGCGCACAATGAACGCCATAAACGGTATAAATAGGCGGACCGGGGGTGTATGCGAGTTATTTGGGAACGCGACAGGCGTCCGTGACAAGCGCATTGCAGCGCGCGGGACGGACACGCGGGGGTAGAGGGCCCGGGGTGGCACTGGTTACACAAATGTAGAAAGTTGCACATCAATTGGTGTGCTTTTCAAATATGCGAAATTCTGCACACTTCCTGAAGTCGATCATAACTCGACATCAATCTCAGCACACTTCGCAAACGTCTAAGCAGCCCCTCACTAACTGGTCTGCAGTTTTCGACACCTGGTACACCGTTTCCTATTCTATATATAAGACCAGTATGTAACTAGGTACGCGATATTTGCACACCCGCCAAATGCTTAAATTCCGCACAATACGCAAGATTCCAAAACATTTTCAGCTCGGCCCGACCGGGTCGGCAAGCAAACCGCGCGCTAGCTGCACCCTGCCACGTTTTTGCGTGTCGGAAAGTCGTGCTCGGTACTTTCCATGCGTACATCATCATACATGCGTGATGCACGGCTGTAGCGAGCTGAGCGCCCCGCCCACAACCCTCGCGCAAGACGGATGGAACTTCTTCATGTACTCTCACACTGACTGGCTGCGCCACTCGGGGAGGGCGCGCCCGGGTTCCGCGTCGGTTTGGGCACGAGGGACGGGGCTGCCTGTCTCGTGGTTTGAGTTGAATAAAAACGGTCACTGTTAAAATAAAAATTAGTCGTACTTTTTGCAACTCTTAGTATGCTAATTTTTGAGCTGACATGTCATGAAATCTCTTTGCTCGTGGTGCAGCCGTCAACGTACACGTTCAGTTTTTCAACCTACAACTATGACCAAACTAGCACATCGGACTTGAGACCTAATAAGGCAACTATCCTTCGAAAATATAAAATTAGGTTACTCGCACACTCCTGAAGAGCAAATATTTTACAAATAACGAAATCAACTAACAGTCTTGCCAAAAATGTAAGTTGCACGTGGTTTTCCCTTGCCTATTACAGCTCAAAATGTAAAAATGGAGCAGTCTACTTTTTTAACAGTGGTGAGCAGTATAACAGGCTCCGTAACTTTTCTCTCCCCTCCCCCCAGTGCCTTGGCTTGCTGCGGGTGCGGCGGAAGTCCCCTCGTGCCTCTTGGCTTGTAATAGGTGATGATTGTCACCTGAGAGTCCTCTTCCGTGCGGCCCGGCCCGGACGGCTGCCGGGTAAGTTATACGTCTCTCCTCGCCACCTCGTCTCAATGAGCTTAACTCAGCTGTCGTTAAGGTGAAAATACCCATGGAAACTGGCACTTTTGTCTGTTTTGACTCATTTGGCAAATGAATCCCTAAACTGAATAAAATTGATGAAGGTTAGGTTTTGCCCCGCGACATCAAGAGCTATGTGAGCACATTAAACCCTTTGTTGTACTTTGTTGTGCACAAGCCTTGCGGGATTTTAGGCAACCATGATTGTGCACAGTTTTTGGACATAAGTATGCTTAACTCTGTCCCTTATGCACAAATGTCAACATAGTGAAGAATAAAATTTTGTGCATAAATATGGTTATGAAACATTGTACTTAACGATGCGAAAATCGTGCACAAGGGTTTAGCGTGTGACCTCACAGCATACAGGAGTAAAAAAATCAAACGTTCAAACACCGCGTCGTCGAAACCAGGCGACTTGTCTTTACTGCTGCCGCGGATCAATATTGCGCCACGCACTTCCTGGCCCCGAAAAACTTTCACAATCAATTCGAAGCAGCGCCGCCGCCGTTTCGACTCGACGCGATTAAAGGACCCCGGGCCGGGCCAGCATTAACCCACACATAACTTTTTATCAGATGCCCCCGGGGCCTCCTGTCCCCCGCAGCAGAGGAGAGAGAGAGAGAGAGAGAGAGAGAGAGAGAGAGAGAGAGAGAGAGAGAGAGAGAGAGAGAGAGAGAGAGAGAAGGAGCTGGGAGGAAGAAAAGAGTTGATAGCGGACGTTAATAGGGGAGAGAAAACACAAGAACGGAAGAAAAGGGAAGGGGAATTAACGCACTCAAGGTGGGCTTCGGGTGCGCGCTTTGAGCAAACAGCTGGCCGTGTCTGACAACAACCTCGTTGCCTAGTAATAGCCGCTGGCCGACGGGGCGGCACGGTGCCGGCCGCAGGAAATGCAAAGAGATGTGACAGATACCGGCGACAATTTCCAACTGCGAACCTCTCCGATAAATGGATACAGATTTCTCTCTCTCTCTCTCTGCCCCCACCCTTTTCTCTCTCTCACTCACTCTCTCTCTCCCTCTTTCTCCCTCTCTCCCTCTCTCCCTCTCTCCCTTCCTCTCTCTCTCTCTCTCTCTCTCTCTCTCTCTCTCTCTCTCTCTGTGCCTCTCCCTCTCCCTGCCTCTCTGTCTCTCTCTCCCTTTCTCCCTCTCTCTCTCTCTCTCTCTCTGCCTATGTCTCTCTCTCTCCCACTCCCTCTCTCTCGTTTTTCAATTACGAGTGGCTTCAATTTACTGAAAATTGGTCGAGTGCCGTGAGCCAGATGGAGTCCATAAAAATGAGCACTAAAACAAGTGTGCGCAAACGTCGCACAGTTACTTGCAGTAAGTACAGTTTAGACTTTGCCTAGGATTACTGTTAACGGATGTCGTTACCTAACGATGAAATTTCTCACGAACAGTATTGTAATTAAAAATTAAAAGCACTGTTCGTCATTTCAGAAGAAGAACTCTTCGTAGTGCTGGAAAGCAAGCTTCTCGTAAATTTTTTAGACGCCCCAATAAGTGTTGGTCGAACCCAGAGAAGCGTGTACTTGAATTTCTCAAGTACATTTTTGTGCTCAACTAAAGCCAATTTTAGGCTTGAATCAAGAAAGTTCGTTTCATACAATCTCAAAGGGGACGATTCGAAAACGAATTGCGGTTAAATTGAGCCCAATTACTGAAGTACAATTGTACCTAAAACATTCAAGTATTTTACACTCGATTCAAGTATTTTGTACTTGATTCAAGAACACGCTTTTCTGGGTGCACTTCTTCAAGTGTGTTTCCGGGGCGTGTATGATGTGTCGGGCTGATAGATAGACACGTGCACCCGGCGGGGCCCTGGCGGCGGCACCCATAGAGGCACCTGCAGCCCGCGCCGCAGCCGCTCGCGTGCAGGCCGACGCACGGGATCAGAATTTACAGCGACAGGATCGAGTAAATGTGACTTGTTCGTGAGGGCAGTAAGTACGGTTATCTCGATGGTGTCGCACAGTTAAAGCGGACAAGAGACTGACGGCCGCTGCACCTCGCGAAAAGTGCGCCCCTCGCGAGGGAGAAACGACTGAGGAAATATCCGGGAGGAGTAAGCCGAGGAAATTTGAGGTAATCCAGGGGTAATCTGAGCAAATCCTAGGTAGTGCTAGGTAATCCGAGGTAGTTTAGTGTACATGGGGTAATCCGAGGTACATGGGGTAATCCGAGGTACATGGGGTAATCCGAGGTACATGGGGTAATCCGAGGTACAAGGGGTAATCCGAGGCACATGTGGCAATATCTGGTGTACTCCAGGGGTAATCTGGGGTAAGATATGGGTTGCCTACTCACCAAAAAGGAAGGGGTCTGTGGGCCACCCGGTATATGGTTAATCCAGGAAATCAGTAATTCCGCTAAAACACAATAGTTGTTTCCCCTTCGGCCCCTCCCTCGCCACCAGTCCGGAGAGCGAAGCGAAGCGAAGAGAGGGGACCGCAGCCAAAACATTCGGTGCCCCCACGCCGGCCGCCGCCTGCTGGTTACTGCCGCTGCAATTTATGACTTTTGCGACACGAGCATGTGAGGAGTGAACGCATGCCTTATACATGTTCAGTCAGAGATAACGCGGAGACATCAGCAGCTGGTAATTGAACTGTATCATTCGCCTGCAAACAGCTGTCCGGAGTGTAATTAGAAACAGCAGCGGGAGCGGCAAAACTTTCGCGCGCAAAGTGCTGTGTTCCGGAGAGCACGAGGCACTGGAAAGTCAATAATTGTGTGAATGTCACACACTTGTAGGTTTGCGATTTTCCATACTCGCACACTTAAGCAAAGTAACTAAAGGTGCGAATTGTCCGTGGGATGAAATTAAACAAATGTGAGAATGAAATTTCACACACCTACAAAACGCACACACTAACACGTTTGGTGACATTGTGACACTCAAACACTTGGATTTCCTTAGTGCAGCACTGTGAGAAATGATTGTAAGAGTTACGGGAAAAATTTTCATGAGCAACGACGCAAAGTTGCGTTATCAAATTGCAAAATTACAAAATCGTAGATTGACGATTTTGATCGTTAAGTTACAACACCGTTTGTGAATCACAAATTAGGAAAAAAGTCGTAATCTTACAGGGATAATTTTTACAGAGAGGTTCCATTTCCACGCACTAAAGCGGAAACAGCAAGGTGCAAAGCTTTTCCCCGACAGGTCGGACCGCCGCCCTGCACGGGTGGTGCAGCAGTAGCAGTGGTTGTGGTGGAGGCCTCCCTCCGTCGGGCGGCGCCGCGGTACCTCTGGGCGTCGCGTGTAGACCCTTCAGAAAAAAACACACGGCGCCCGATAGCCGCTTATCGTAGGTGAGAAAACGGACTTTACTAATGAGCGGCGCCCAAAACGGCGAAACCCGCTGCAGAGTGGCGCGACCACGGCCGTCCCCAACTAGATAACACTCAGAAGAGATGAGGAGCACAAACGCGAGGGGGAAACGACTACCAAATTCTGTGCAAGCTGGATTACTGATTACCCGGATTACCCCCCGTATTGCGTTGTTTTTTTCTCCAGGATTACCTCGGATTACCCAGGATTACCCCGAATAACCCCAGATTACCACCGGATGACCCCTGGATTCCACCGCATAACCTCAAACTTCCTCGGATTACACCACCCGGAGTACCCAAAAGGCTGGCAGCCGGATTACATTAGTCATTACCCCCTCGCACAAACTTCACGTCCGCTCGTGTTATTTTTATTAGTTTGCAATTTGGTTCCGTCGGAGGTTTTCGCACAGTTTAGCCGCCGCGCGTCGTGTGTGGCGGCGCGAAACGCCGCACGCGCAGAACACACACACACGCACACACACACATGGGTTATCGCGCGTAGCCTTGGGCTTCCAACGCCGTCCAGTTTTCGCGCTACGTCTTTCTCTCTCCGACCAACTTCGTCCATCTCCCCAACTCTCTCTCTCTCTCTCACCACACGGCCGGTCAGGCGGGAAGGACCCAGAGCAGGCGCCGCATCCTACCCCCCCCCCCCCCCAAAAAAAAAAAGTTAACTTCTCTTCTCTTCCTTCGCGCGGCGGCGCACGGTTGCGCGCACGGTGAGAAACTTTTTCTAGGTTTATGGCTCTAGCGCGCGCACACACACACACACAAGTGGCCGGGGCGATAACAAGATGATTCTCACCCGGAGCCGCCACTGCTGCCGCAGGACGGCCCGGAGGACGGCGGCGGGGGAAACAAGTCTCCGGGTGACGACTCGGCCCGGCGCAGCGATACCCGTCTCGTCCTCGACTTGTTCTCCGGGGCCCCGTTTGGGGCCAGCCGCCCGCCCGGAAAGCTCCGGGGGCCCACTATTACCACTCTCTACACAGGCTCACACGCCCCCCTATACTGTCGAAATTATAGTTTTAGGTTGACGGCTTCATTTTTCGTGGTGAGTTTCGTAGAAATACAAAACTAACTTGTAAAACTACAAGCACTGCGTATCGATCTGGTACAGCCACTAAGAAGCACGGATAGACTGTCTTAAAATTACAACAAAATAAAAGGATGTAAACAATAAATTACAAAATAAATTGTAAATCAACGAGAATACTTTTCAGTATGAGGAGAGGGAGGGAGAAAGGGAGAGACAGAACGGGAGAGGGAGAGCGAGGGGGAGAGGGAGAGGGAGAGAGAGAGGGAGAGAGAGAGAGAGAGAGAGAGAGAGAGAGAGAGAGAGAGAGAGAGAGAGAGAGAGAGAGGTCACTGCAGGGCGCGGAGAGAAAGAGGTGACCAAGCGTGGCACGGTAGCCGGTGTGAGATATGGACTGACTATAGCCTTCTAGACCAGCGCTTCGTATCCCCTTACGAAAACTATGCGCGCGCGCGCGCGCGTGTGTGTGTGTGTGTGTGTGTGTGTGTGTGTGTGTGTGTGTGTGCGTGCGTGCAAGTGTGTGCTGATGAACGAGTCTTCCTCCTGGCTGCCGATCCTTCCCTGTCCAACCCGCCGGTCCGCGAGGCGAGGTTGGCACTCTGCCGCGCGCCTCTGATTTAGAGACAGGTGCAAACACCCCGCCCCGCCCCGCCCCACCCCGCCCCGCTCCACCCCGCCCCGCCCTCCGTCGCCCCGCCCCGCGAGAGTTAAGTTCCGCGCGGCGACGATCCTTATCTTGTTCGATGGCCGTTTGGCCACCGGGGAGAGATAAGCCAACGGCCTGCGCAGCGCCCGAGCTTCAAGATACGCGGCCCGCGGCGCCTTATTCGCGATACTCTCTCTCTCTCTCTCTCTCTCTCTCTCTCTCTCTCTCTCTCTCTCTCTCTCTCTCCCTGTGTGTGTGTGTGTGCCCGCAAGTGCGCGTAAGAGCGGGGGCAGAAACGTCTCCATCCTCAACCTGTCCACTCGCCTCTCTTTTGCCCCACCACGACTCACGCCACCGGCTATCCTTTAATTCAAATTGATTGCGCAAACCGCACTGCCAATTACTTCACACTAATACCCCCCCCCTCCCCCCACACACACACACAAGAAATGGAAAATAATTATTCTTTGCCATGGCCCCAATAAAACTAAATGCCGAAAGTTTTCAGGCTCGCATATATTGAGTTATTCGCTCCTCGCCTTCGCGGCTCGCCTCCGCCTCGCGCGGGGAAGGGTTTTTTTTATAGTGCGGCGTTTAATGAGTTATGGGCGCCACTTTTTGAGTTAGTGCCGCGGCTGTGCCGGGCGGGCCGCGCGAGATAAGCCCTAATCAGTGCAGGAACAGTAATTCAAAGAGCCGCCGGCCCAAAACACCCAGTTAGTTGCGCCTTTATAGTTCCAGTCTCGTAATATTATAACGCCTTATCTGGGTGAGCGTCGACTTGCGCGCACGCCGCTAAAACTACTATACTGGGCCGTTTCGACAAACGCGATGCCGGTCAGCTTTAAACAAAAAAAAAAAATTGTTTTAAAAAAGAATCATTTACAGCGGCACCCGCGAGCAACAAATATCTTTCCATTCGGGTTGTTATCTTTTTCAAGCAGATCTCTCCACCTGACTCACAGCACACTGGATTATTACATCGGAAAACAATAACAGTGATGCCGTGACCGGGGGTGTCCGCTATCGCGCGCGCTTCCGGGCGTGCACGTGGGGGCCGCCGGCGCCGCCCTCCCCTCTGCAACCTGATACACATTCTGTTAATTGGGCGTTGATAAGTTTTGTATTTAGCCACCCACGGTGCGCGAGGGTTGGGCCTGCTGAGTACCTTTTCGGAAGCTCTTCAATTTAATTTAATTTAAAAGAAGAAGAAAAAAGAGTTAACTAATGCATCAGGTACTTCACATGGATCATAGTTTTTTAGGGGCTCTGACAGTCAATCGTGATGGCCGAATTAAAAAGTAAAACGTTCCCTGCGTAGAGGAAAATTTGCGGGAAAATTTGAACTTTTTTATTTGGTCGAAACAACCAGCTAATTCCAGTCCCAAAAAACTATGATGCTTGAGTGGTACCTACACTGGGAAAACCAAGGCGTAGCATAGCGCCTTTCTTGAAGCACACTGTCCGTACGCTCTTCTTTAAGCTCACACTAATAAAAGCTTACAGTGATTTTCACTGTAAGCTACGGTGAACCCTGCAGCACTGTAGCTTACGGTGAATTTTCACCGTAAGCTACGGTGAATGTCACTGTAAGCTACGGTGAATCAGGGTGCATCACCGTAGCTTACAGTGACATTCACCGTATCTTACGGTGAAAATTCACCGTAAGCTACAGTGCTGCAGGGTTCACCGTAGCTTACAGTGAAAATCACCGTAAGGTTTTAAGAGTGCACAGTGCGCATATGCGCTCTCTCCTTCCCATCTGAATGCATGGGTGAAGTTCATTGAAGCGTACTTGTACGCTTCAAGAGGAGCGTAATGTCTTCAAGCGTAGTAGTATGCTTGAATGAGGCATACTAACGCCTCAGTTTTACCAGTGTGATCAATGGTTGGAGAGTTTACCCTAGAAAAGCTATTAGAAATCAGGTCATCTTATTATTTTCTAATGCACTCTTAACTTCTTACAAAGAAAATTCTTGTATTACAAAGAATTCTGTGCAACCGTAATACAAAGCCAAATTTTCTTTGTAATACAAGGAAAAATCTTTGTAATACAAAGCGAAAAGTTTTGTAATACAAGAAAATTCTCTGTATATTACGGTTGCACAGAATTCTTTGTATTATACACAAAAATTCTTTGTAAGAAGTTAAGAGTGTGGGTAGAAAGTGGTAGGAAATAGTCTAGAGAAAATTCGCACATGAATGAACTAGTTAAAAAAACTATCAATAAATGTATACAAATCCATTTAACAACGCTTATCTAATTACGATCGCCGTTTGCGACACCCCTAGTTCCGCAGAGCACCTCTTCAAACCTTACACCCACCCTTGCTCTGGCTGGTGTGTAAAGGTTGACCCCATACAGTGCGATCCCCCGGGCCAGGTCGCGCCCCCAGCAGCAGTAGCAGCGGCGGGTCACAGGTGCGGCTCGCGGTGTAACCAGGTTAGGTTAAGTGGCCGTCCGAGGGAGAGAAACGGCGCCGTTATGGAGGGCCGCAGCCCCTGGGGACACGGGGCCCCGAACCCATTGATTTAACGCGCACTGCTCTTCACCTACCCTACCCTACGTATCGACCGAGTCGAATACAGTGCCCAGAGCAGTCTGACAGACATGACAAAGAAATCTTTTCTTCAATCACCCAAAAAATGGTGTTCTTAGTTCAAGAACATTGCCTTAAAGTTTTTAGGACAGTGTTCTTCATTTTTTCAGAAATTTAACTTAGTTTACTGACGAGATGCGCTTCATTCAAGCAGAATGTTCCTAAAACTTTAAGAGCACTGAAAATTTAAGAACATAGTTTTCTGGGTGAAAAATGAATTAGAGACACTACGGGTTTTTCTCGTAGTATTTTTTTCCCCGTCTTCATTTTAACCATGCCCCGCGACAGGTGTCGTCGTTCTCAGACCCGCACCCTTCAGCGCGCGACTTTGTTTCGTGGCGATCGGGCGCGTGAGCAGCACACATGGGGGCCGGACGGACAACAAACTGCTCCACACTTCCACCCTCGCCTCGGCATCAGCCCGCCTGTCGGCTCCGTGCACCGCGCAGACCCGTGAGGAGGAACGTGTCCCTGCTGCTGCTGCTTCCGTCAAAAGTATACTTGTAGGTTTACAGTTTAATAAATCTGTAAAATTACAAGAACAACGTATCAACTTGGAAATCATTATGACAACCATGTGAAAAATATTTTTGTATAATGTTACAACATTTTTCGTAATCTGTGATTTACAAAACAAGTTGTAAATTTACGATCAGTTTGGCAAATTTACGGAAGCCTATCGGTGCTCGTTTAAGAACGAAAACTTGATACCAAGCGTCAATTTTGTAATTTTACAAATTGATATCGTAACTTTACGACATCTCATGGAAAATTTTCCCGTAACCCTGACAAAAATTCCTTACGGTGGAGGAGGGAGGGGCTATCGTAAATTTACAATATTTATTGTAGATAATTACTATCAGAACAAATTGTAAAGCTACGAATATATTTTTCACAGTCCTTCCAGATGTTCACCCCCACCTCCTCTCCTCGCTGCTGTGTCCACATAGCAGCGGTGGCGGTAGCACCCACACCCACACGGTGCCACGGAGCCGCTGCTAGGACGCGCTGTCCAAGCCCAGGGGCTGCCCCTGGGCCCCCGGACCTGTACGTGCAGCCCTTAGTCCAGCCCTGGCCCTGCAAGGGACTGCAGGGGACCTGCTGCCACTCAAACGAAGGCTGCCCACTCGTGTTTGCTGCCCTTGATTGAAATGGTGTACCTACGTACGTATGTGTGCATGTGCGTGTGTGTAAGCGCGCGCGCTGGTGTGCGTGCAAGGGTCAGTTTCGATTACAATCAATCGGGGGAGGGGAGGAGGCTGGTGTGCGGGGGCAGGACGCGTGGTCGGTCCACGCGGAAGAGACAAGAGAGCACCCTGTCTCCCTAAGCCGGCACCTCCCTAACCCCTGCCCTGCCCCCTGCTTGACTTGACTTAGTCGCGATAAACTACACGGATGAGACGTCACGCACTGGATTAGCACACGGGGAACCCAAGTGCCCAAGTGTCTCGCACTAGTAGGTGTATGGAACGTATGGAATCCAATGCGTACACTCATCCCTTGACGTGTGCGAGGTTTCTATAGGAACATTACTTATGTGTGCGGCTGCAGAAATTCTTGGCTTGCAGTGAAAACTGCTTGCCGAAACATTTAAAGAAATTTAAGGAGACTATAGGTGGTATGGTTAGGCAGCAGAGAGAGAGAGAGAGAGAGAGAGAGAGAGAGAGACACAGAGAGAGAGAGAGAGTCGTATAGAGTGTAGAGGAAGAGAGATTGCGAGGTGAGTGAGAGAGGGAGAGAGCAGATAGGGTTGGTCGACAATTTGGTGGAGTGCCGTCTTGAGCGTCGCTCGGGCCGGGCTGGGCGCCACCCCGGGGCTGTATCCGGCGCGCGTCCGGCCGGGAGTTACGGCGCTCTGCCGGCGACGACTCGCATCGCGTGTGCGCGCCGCACCCCGCCGAGACACAGGCCGCCCCAGGTAACCGTCAGCTGCCGCCCAGATCCACTCCGAAAAAAACATAATAAACGAAACTCCCTTCATTTAATTTTCTTCCCTCCGAAAAATCACGACTTTTTGTTCCAAGACTTGAACGCTTGTAATTGGTTGAGCTACATTTAAATTGCACAACGAAGTGCATAAGGGTTTAGTGTGTGCCAGAAGGGCCTCGTTCGCGGTGTAGTTTTTGGAACCACATAGCCGGGTGGGGCGCACGGGGGGCCGCGGCGCTGGCCCGTGGCGTGGCGGGGCGTGGCGGTAACGTCCGATAGTAGTCCTCGGCGCCGTGGTCCCGGGCGGCGCCTCCAGCACGCGATGCTCCGAGGCCCATAACCCCCCTCCCGGAGGAAGACACGAGCGCAGAGGGCAGCGCGCCGGCCGACCAGCCCCTCGCTTATAATTTGTTTTCGCACATGCCATTTGATCCGCAATATTACAGATTACACGACCATCGAGCAGACGCATGCATATACATATATATACATGTATGTACGTGCATTCAAGAGGGCCCTGCCTGAGTAAGTGCGAGAGAGAGAGAGAGAGAGAGAGAGAGAGAGAGAGAGATGCTGCCAGCGCGCGCGCACACACACACTGCAAGCGCGCGTGCACAGGTATACCCAAACATTATTGCGATACTTATCTGATGTCACTGGAGTCGCCGCGGCTCGCACCTGCTGCCCGAGCTGTCCGCGCGCCCCGCCCCGCCCCGCCCCGCCCCGCCCCGCCCCGCCCCGCCCCGCCCCTCAGGGCCATGTACCGATCCCTCAATAGATGTACTCGACTCCCTCTTGTATTCGCCGCGATCCGCGCGGTACATCCCGCGGTCGCGCGTGCATGACCAGACCACACCGTTGTATGAGAAATTTATCATCCGAAACTTCCAAAACTTACATGAGAAATACGTGAAAAGTCGCATAAAGATACAAGTAGAAGCTAAAATTTACCCGGTATTCTTAAACTGCGATGCCACTGATAAAACCTTGCAATCGGAAAGGATTCGCGTTCACATTGCGCAAAAGCTTTGGTCGCCTTTTGAGCTCACCAAAATTTTTTTGCGCTATTGCGGTACAAAAAAAAATCCTTCGCAAGTGGTTTGCGAAAAAAATGAAGTTAGTTTTTCACTTCAGATAATTTTTCCTACTGTTTGTAAAAAGAAAAAACATTTTGCCATGGCCTACCTTTCCGGGGTTCGATTCCCGGCGGCGCCAGCCCCTGCGTCGCGTCGCGCCGGCCGGCCGATCGACTCATTGCGGAGCAGCAGCGGAAGGGCGAGCGCGGAGCCGCATTCTGAAAAATAAAACAGCAATGACCATACTGTGCAACGAGAGAGAGAGAGAGAGACGGAGAGAGACGACCGTCTGTCTGTCTCACTCGCGCGCGTGAGGCATGTCCACAAGTCAGGCCGGCCGCGGCTCGCGCCTCACGCGTCACATGTCGATGCGGAGGTTTATTCCCTCCAGCATTGGCGTGGCGGGGCGTGGCAGGGCGTGGCAGGGCGTGGCGGGGCGTGGCGTGGCGCGGCGGGCCGTGGCGGGGCGTGGCAGGGCGTGGCAGGGCGGGGCGTGGCAGCTATGCCACTCAACCAATAAACATTTGCTAGCGCACCTCAAAGCGGTCATGGCGTCCGCCGGCGTCCAGGTGAGCCGGTGGCCGCCGGTGGCTCTAGCAGCGCCTAATGCGGTATAATCGATGCTAGAGCGCTGGACGCTGGGCCGCCGCCGCCGCAACCCAATATAATCGCCCATTCAGTTTCGCGTATTTTTATTTTCATTCAGAGGTACATTAGAGTGACGGGAAGAGAGGAAGGGGGGTTGAGAGAGAGAGAGAGAGAGAGAGAGAGAGAGAGAGAGAGCAAGAGATAGAGAGAGTGTGAGAGAGAGAGAGGGAGAGAGAGAGAGAGAGAGAGAGAGAGAGAGAGAGAGAGAGAGAGAGAGAGAGAGAGAGGGGCAGACCGACCAAATAGAGCAATAGAGGTTATAGCCCCGCGTCTCATAACCTAGGAGCGCGCCGCTTTCGACTCCCGTGTGCGGCGGGGCGCAAAAGTCAGGGATTGATTTTTAGATTTTTATTTTTATTACAACAGTTGGTGTACGTCATTCAACCATTCGCAATCCGCTCTACTAATGGTTAGTGTGTGTGTGTGTGTGTGTGTGTGTGTGTGTGTGTGTGCGCGCGCGCATGTCTGTGAAAGCGAGAGAGACGGAATGAGAAAGAGAGAGAGACAAAGCACGCCGTATGTGTGAGGCAGGACGCAGGACACACCGCGTGGAGTCTCTCTCTCTCTCTCTCTCGTTGCAGCCAGGCGTTCCGCCGCGGCGCCTGTACTCTGGCCCGCCTGCAGGTTACCCCCCACCCGGTGTGTGCATCAGACCGGGTCGGATACCCGCGATGGTACCGGCCTGCAGCACACTCCGCCCAGTCGGCGCCAACTAGTCGCCACTTGGACATGGGGCGGGGCGGGGCGGGGCGGAGCGGGGCGTTCCACTCTGCAAAGCGAAGAGGGCATAGCCTGACTTACGCGACTTTGTACTTTACCTCCATCAATATTTCACTTTCATTCAAAGGGTTGATTGTTAGATGTATTTCCGGTCCGTGTGGGATTCCCCTCCAAAGTGCTTTGGGGGTATTTCTTGTGTCTTGTGGAGATATATCGGGGCTTCACTTCAACATCAACTTTAAATACCTCAAGTATACAATTTGCCGCTCAGTCCAAAATCCCATTCTTTCTTGAACCAAGAACATCCGTTTCATTCAAGTACGCAGAAGGGGAAAGATTTAAAAACAGATTCGGTTTGAACTGAGCTCAAATGTAGAAGTACAATGGTACTTAAGATTCTGAAGTATTTTGCACTTACTTGATTCACGTAGTCTATATTACACATGATTCAAGAACACGCTTTGCTGTGTGTGTGTGTGTAGCACAGTTTACCGACGCATCAAATTTTGTAGCACACGGAAAAAACTTCGTCCTGGTTTTCAAGCAGCCCCGGAAAACCTGTGTGTGTATTTTCTCCGTAGGAGCTGCTTGGTTTTTCGAAAACTGCTTGAAAACCAAGACCTCGTTTTCCCCGTGCGAGTCGTGGTCTGGTCGGCGTCGGCGGAGAGTCTGTCAGCAAACTTGACAGAGTGCATACCGGTAGCTGCAGGTGTGACGAGCCGTTCTTATCAGACAGGGTGTCGCTGCAGCTGCGCGCACCTCGCCGCAGAGATACGGGGATGTTCCGCGCGACGCGTTCAAATGTCCGGCGGAGGCCGGCCAAACTGCAAGCTTGGACAATATAAATGCAAATACGTTTATACGTGCGGTCCAGCCGAGGCGCCCCGGAATGCTTAATTCGCGTGAATGCTCGTTTGTTTGCTTGTGTTTGTTTGTGTGAGAATGAGCTTGAGCGCGCGAGTGTGCGTGTGTGTATGTGTGTGCGTGCGTGTGTGTGTGTGTGTGCGTGTGTGCGTGTTTCCCGGCAGCAGGAGCAGCGCCAAAGGCCAGTTCCTTTCCAATCGATAAAACAAGCACTTTATTGCATCATAAACCGGCAACACACAACGCCTCGCTCGCCCCGGGAAGCCACCGAAAATGTTGTCGCGGAGGCGGCGGGCGGCGGCCTGGCGGGGGCCGCGGGGGCCGCGGGGGCCGCGGGGGCGTGCCGCGTAGGCCCCACAGCGCCCTAAAACGGGGCCGCCGCGCCGGCCGCGGCCATAGGCCACGCGAGATCATGGCGCGGCCCCTCCCTCCCAAGCTCCACCCTAAACACTAGTCCGAAAGCTCTTAAACGAAAGAAGAAAAAAAAAAACCGCAAAAATGGGAGAGAGAGCCTTATTGGTGCTCGGCGGTCAGTGCGAGACCCGTTTCTTAGAATCAGACGCACTGGAAATGCGTGTGCGAAAATAGCTCCACGTTGCAGGTGCGTCATCTTTTTTCACACTCTTGTAGGTGTGCTAATACCTAATCATTCACTTGCGTCAGCAAATGCCAGGAATGGGCCTTCACTCGCACCTACAAGTGAGTGAAAAATTAGTCGCACATCTTAAAGTGTTGCGGAAAAAATCATTCACCTGCGTGACATTCGTACAGTTTGATTTATATGTTGCAAAAAAATAAAAAAAAATAAAACCTAAAGTGAGGAGCAGCGGAATGTGGAAAACCCCATGCCTTGCCGCCGCTCTGCTAGGCAACCCTCACGCGTGGATGCGCACGCGTTGCCTACCACGGAGGCGCTCTCAACCTCACCCGCCCGGAGCACACACCACACTCATCTATCGTGCAGCAGCCAAATTATATTTTTCTAGCCATAACCAAACTAACGTGCACGAGCGGCGCAGTTATTTCAAGGTTCACACACACACACACATTTGTGTAAAAACCTGCTGTGAGAAACACTTATACCGTTTGGGTCGTCACTGTCAGCAGCACACCCGCCGCGCGTCACACCTTTTGCGAGGTGCCTAACAGCTTGACAATCATTCACGTGGGTTTATCGCGTTTTCTCTCTCTCTCTCTCTCTCTCTCTAGCGCGCGCTCTCTCTCTCTCTCTCTCTCTCTCTCTCTCTCTCTCTCTCTCCTTCTGTCTGTGTCTCCCTCTGTCTCTTTCTCACCCCCTACCCTCTCTCTCTCTCTCTCTCTCTCTCTGGCACACACACACACCAGGGCGTAACTGTCAGGCGGCGAGAACAGCAGGCCGTGGGCCCGCCCAGCCCCGCCCGTCCCACAATTACAACCCAGCGGCTGGGCCGGACCGGCTACCGTGCGGCTCCAGCATGCTGCGTCCGGCGGCAGCAGGGTTACAGGCGCCCTTGTCCGCCCGGGGAACGCCTCTGGGAGACGCTTCCGCACTAGGGCCGCGCGTTTGAGAGAGAGGCGGAGGGAAACATGGAGAGAGAGGGAGAGAGGGAGAGGGGGAGGGAGGGAGAGGGAGAGAAAGAGGGAGAGGGAGAGAGGAGAGAGAGAGAGGAGGAGAGAGAGAAAGAGAGAGAGGAGAGGGAAAGAAAGAGAGTGATAGAGAGAGGTAAAGAAAGAGTGAGTGGGTGAGTGAGTGAGTGAGTGAGTGAGAGAGAGAGAGAGAGAGAGAGAGGAGTGTCAGAGCGCCTGAAAACGTATGACGACATGAAGTGGTCCAGGTTATGCTCCGGGTTTGATTTTGCGACACTCGCACGTCCGTCCGTGTGCGTGTGTGTGTGCGTGTGTGGTGACGGAGCATCTTTTGCGACAAGAATGCAGTGCACGCGTCCGCGCGCACACGCACACGCACACACACACACACACACACACACGCCACTGGCAGACGACTCAATCAGCGATCCAGTCTTACCTCGGCGCGACAAACGGGAAGCGCAAAGACGCGACTCAGCACCTCATCGTTCAATCAGGCATCGTGTGCAATCATTATTTTCAGTTAGCATTTCATTATGAGAAAAAATGGTTTCAATCAGAGCAAATTCTACGATTTTTAAACCTTAAGCAAAGTTATGTTATGATCACTGTCGATCGAGGAGTCATACATGTCCGTCTCTGGAGAGCGACCTTATTTTGACCCAAATTTGATCACTCTCAGGAGAGCGAGCAAGATTAACGTCGCTCAATTAGTCATCACAAGGGCATTTTCGGCTATACCTATGACTGTTTTTGAGTCGTTTCAGCCAACATCACTCAATTTAAGTGATAGATACGACTCATTTTGAGTCATCTTGGCGAACATCGCTCTAATGGAGCGATGTTGAAAAACGTCGCTCATTTTGGGCGATATAAACATGACTATCAGAAATACAGTGACTAAGGTATAGAGATGGAAATTTCCGAAAACTTTCAAGGTGTCCGACAAAAACTGGAAAAATAGGAAAAAAACGGAAAAATACCGGAAAAATTGGAAAAATTTGTTTTTAAGTCCTATAGTGGAATATGAACATAAAAGCCACTACTTTCGTGTTTCATCAGGTGTTTACTTCCACTGGCAACTCTAGATAACCAACTGGAATCGCAAAAAACGCACGACAAGGAAACGTAACAGGGTATAAATAGTATGAGTACACTGAGAAGCGTCTTCACATAGTGATGAAGATATGCTCTTTGCCCATTTCCAGGCGAAAAGTCGTGCTTTTTGCCTATTTTGCAGGATGAATCTTTCCAATTTTTCCGAGGCTAGAGAAAAATACCGAAAAAAACAGGGTTTTTTTTCCAATTTTTCCGGAAACTTTCCGGGCATTTTCATCCCTACTAAGGTATCATCGGCTAAAAATATTATTTACATACGGTGCAGATTGCACATACAAAGTATAGCCAGCGGCAGAAGGTCGTCCGGCGATGGTCAGCGGTCGGAGGGACGCCGCTACTAGCTCGCTGTAGCTTATCGCACCTTATAAGCGACCGGCTACGTGAAAGGTATTTACAAGTGGCGTGGCGGGGCGTGGCGGGGTGGGGCGGGGCACGGGGCACGGCGGGGCTGGGCGGGGCAGGGCGTGGCCGGCACTGACAGCCCATCTCTCACTTTGCGCGCGGGGTCGCGTGGCGCGGCGTGGCGCGGCGGTGCCTCTGGTGCCGCTCGCCGTGCCCGCGGTGTCAGCCCGGCCGACACGCTTTGCTGCTGGAAAGCCAAATAATATCCTCGTTGGGCATGCAGGAGGTACCGCCACGCCCGATCACTATCTCGCGCACTTCTTCTTCTTCTTCTGCTTCTTCTTGCTTTACTCCCTCCCTTTCCGCCCGTCGTGTACGCCTCGGTGACTTCACACCGCGTGACCAGAGACCTGCCTCCAAGACCTCCGCCCCTCAAAAATCATCAACTCTCCCGCTCGATCCCCCCCTCCACCCTTTCTCACTCTCTCTCCCCCTTCCCCTTCTCTCTCCCTTCTCTCTCTCTCATGCACATGCACACACACACACACACTTCAGACAGACAGACAGACACACACACACACGCGCGCGCGCGCGCACACGCAGGGCACTCTTCAGGCCTGGGTGTCGATTTGATATTTTAGCCCGCTGACACCGGTGTTTGCGAGTGACGCGTCCGTCCCTCCTTGCACCTGTCTGTACCCGGCCGCCTATTCTCTCTCTCTCTCTCTCTCTCTCTCTCTTTCTCTCTCTCTCTCTCACACACACACACACACACTCAGGTCGCGTCGATGGCCCGATCGATCACGCGGCCGACAACTTGTCTTGTCCAGGTGCGTAATAATATAACGCTTTCCGATTCAGCGCATTCGGCGGCAAGCAGACGGCAGTAGTTCTTCACGCCGCCGCCACCGCCAGCGTATCGGCCTGACCAGGCGGCTGGCTATACCGTCGTAACTCCGAGGCCTGGCGCCTACAGCTACGTCGCACCTGGGGCGCACCTGCCGGCGGAAAACGGGGACGGCACACACCCGTATACAGTCGATCATCGAACAGCGCACGGCATCTGCACTCGAAACCTTACACTACTTGGCCTCAACTAGGAAGTAAGATTCCTTTGCACAGTAAAAACTTCGTCCAGGCTTCCAAGCAGCCAGGATTTTGATTTTATAATGGAGAAAATACATTAAAACGTCCTGCACCGGAAAAACAAAGGTGCTAAGCAACGCCTTTCCTGGGGCGCTAAAATCAAGTGCTAAGTTTAGTGCCTTTCCTGGGGCACTAAATCTTAGTGCCTTTGCAAAGGCAGTAAATTTGTATGGAGTATACGCAGCTGGTCAGCTAAAGGGTCTAAGTCCTACCTTTAAAAGGCACTAACAAAATTTAGTGCCTTTCCTGGGGCACTAAATCTGAGTGCCTTTCCAGAGGCACTAAATTATGTTAGTGCCTTTTAAAGGCAGGACTTAGCACCTTTGTTTTTCCAGTGTGGTTTTTCCAAAATTGCTTGGAAACCTGGCCATAGTTTTTACCGAGTGGAATATCTGCAAAAGTTGATGATTTGTACAAATAAGAAATCATACACCTATGTTATTCAACATGAATAAACAACTTGTATCACTTATCTCATTCATTGTGACGAATCTTTCAAGAATAAAATTCAGCCCTGACCTTGTCGTGATGCGTCGGCTTCAAATAAGTTTACACTGCAAACGATGCCATAATCAATAATAGAGAATGGACTTTTAGGTAGTGCAGCAGTATTTAGAGTAAAACAATACGTAATGTTAAACGGCACCCAATTGAAATTTCAATTACCGACATTGGCTCGAGCCCGGCATTCAACACCGGGGGCAGATTCCCCCAACACCTCTCGCCGAAGGAGTATTTACTCGAGGCGGCTCCTGTGTGTAAGCGCGAGCGCAGCGCGGGTCACTGTGGTGTGGCGGGGCGGGGCGGGGCGGGGTGGGGCGGGGAGTCTGCTTAGCAGCTCCAAACGCGCCACACCCCGCCGTGCCACGCCACCGCGCCTGGCTAAGCTGTGCTCCTCGGTCAATAAGTGAGTGTCAATATTGGGTGTCCCCCACTAAAAGCCGTATAGCTGTGCGCACACTCACCGACACACACACACACAAACGCACACACGCACAGCGCGGCAGGCACAGAAGCTGCGGCGGTGCGGATGTGTTAGTTTGTTTTCGACAAAGACATATCCATCATGCCTCTCTTGTTTTCTCTGCGGTATAGACGGTGCACTCGGCGGCGAAAAAGTGAGCACACATACGGCACACATCACGTCAACCCAAATGTGTTATTTCCGCGCACACTTTGTGGGTGTGTGAATTCGCACTTGTAAATTTTAACAACTAAACATGTAAATTTTCCACATATCAAACTCAAGAAACCATTTACTTCAGAAGGCCAAATTCAGAACCGACAAAAAGTTTAGCTTTTTGACCTAAATTTGAACTGATTTCATCAAATAATTTAATAAAGATGACTAAATTTTTAGTTGTCGAACAATATTTAGCTAAAAACGAGGGTACCAAAAATAAGTCGGTTTTAGGAACCAAATTTTGTTGTCTACGAACCCAATTTAGTTCTATTCACTAACTGGTTCTCTGGGTCTCACGCTAATTGGGACAAGTGTGCGATGGAATGGAAACTGGAAACTAAATGTGTGATGTACGTGGATTCATTCGAAACCTTCGGCCACTCAAACGTGTGAATTTTCCTGGGAAATTGACTCGAACGTTTGAGTGGCCTAGCGTATAAATGAAACCTTACCTGTAATAAGTATGAGACATTCACACACTTGAATTCTCAGTGCACACACCTATGCACACCGGAAAAACAAAGGTTTTAAGCAACCCCTTCCTGGGGCGCTAACATCAAGTGCTCAGTTTAGTGCCTTTCCTGGGGCACTAAATCTTAGTGCCTTTGCAAAGGCATTAAATTTGTATTGAGTATACGCAGCTGGTCAGCTAAAGGTGCTAAGTCCTACCTTTAAAAGGCACTATAAAAATTTAGTGTCTTTCCTGGGGCATAAAATCTTATAGCCTTTCCAAATGCACTAAATTTTCAGAGTACCTTCTAAGGGTAGGACTTAGCACCTTTGTTTTTCCAGTGCAAGTGTGTGACATTTGACTTTCCTGCGCACTTACACGGGCGGCGCGGTGGCGGCGGCAGGGGCCGCGGGAGTTACGCCGTTGTGTCGGGGATTTCTTCCATTCCTCTCCTGCGCTCCGGGTTCGGCACGCCGGCATGCGATGTCGCCCGTCCTTGCGCGATCAAAGACCCCCGCCGGAATGCCCGGGGAGCCGCGCGCGTTAAAAAGCAGCGCCCCTCATTTGGTTATTTTCGCGCGAGCTGCGAGGCTCCGCCGCCGCTGTATCGAGGAATTGGAAGGAGAGAGAGCGAGGGAGAGAGAGCGAGAGAGGGAGAGAGAAAGAGAGTGCGAGAGAGCGAGAGAGAGAGAGCGAGAGAGAGCGAGAGAGAGAGAGAGCGAGAGAGAGAGAGAGAGAGAGAGAGAGAGAGAGAGAGAGAGAGAGAGAGAGAGAGAGAGAGAGAGAGAGACTCATGCCTCTGGGGGCTTGCCTTTGGACAACGCTGACAATCGCCCTCAGGTGACAATTGAATGTTTTCGCCAGCAGAGAAGCCTCTCATTCTCACTTTAGGATCGTCGCCGGGAATGCCTGCCTGCGCTTGGAAGGGGGTGAAAGGCAGTGTTGCCAGGTGAGTAGGCAATAAGTAGTACAAAGCGTATTGCGCTGTACCTGCGCGTGCCTACTAGACAACACCTTAGCACAGCGACACGTGCATGTCGCCTAGTAGGCAGCCGCTGATAGACGCGCCACTTCACAGAGTCTGGGGTTCTAACAGCCTATTTCTAGCATCACGGTTTGCATGTGTTGTTAGTCCCAATCCAACAACTTCCCCGTGCAGGGACGACCCTACTATGGTTTTCCTCTCTCGCAACTCGAAAAGTCTTTAAATATTATTTGCTCGAGTGTCAGAAAGAAGAAGAGGCGATTGCCCGGCATAGGAAGGCACGGATTGAGACAGCAAAAGTCCCAAAAGCTTCCGATTGGCATTCAAAGAGAGGCCGGCACCACCTGAAGAAAGAGGAGAGGAGAAGAGAAGAGAAGAGAAGAGAAGAGAAGAGAAGAGAGGAGAGGAGAGGAGAGGAGAGGAGAGGAGAGGAGAGACCTCCAACAGGTGGCGATTTGGGCTGCCGCCGCCGCCGTGAGAAACGTTCCGCGGCGTCAGAATATCGAACACAAATAAAAGCCGAGTGCATTTTCAGCTTCCGTACGGCGGGGCCGCCGAAAGAGTTCCAGCACCCCTCTAACACATTGTGCCCCAAACTTTGCATCTCGCTCGCTCTCAGATACAAAAAGAATAAAAAAGAAAGGAAGAAACGGAACGCTCGCACGCAGTCGCCTTGAATTGACACCTCTTTGTGCATTTCGCCGGCCCCCGGCCGCTGACAACACCCGCAGATGGTGGCTACCTTTGTTTCGCCTCATTCTCTCTTTCTCTTTCTCTCTCTCTCTCTCCCTGCGGAAGGGCGCGTTTTATCACTGTCACCCAAAGGCATTGCAGTCCGACTTGCGCTGCATTTTCTCTGGCGTCGCCCCTGCAGACGCGGATGTGAAAATCGAGACAATCGTCAAGCCACGAATCAAAATACTCCCCGCCACAGCGGCAGCTCACCAGGGACGTCTTACTGTGAAAAATAGTCGTAGGTTTACGGGAAAATTTTTCACGAAGGGCAGTGGTCAAATTATAATTGAAAATCGTAAAATTACAAGTACTACCTATCGGCAAAAAAGGTCCGTCGTAAATTGACAACATATTTTGTAAATGGCAATTTACAAAATTTATCGTACATCTACAAAGATATTTTTCGCAGTCGTGCTCCAGCTGGTGTGCTCTAGTGCTAATAACGTATACCAAACCCCAGAGAAAATAGCTCAATAAGCTACGGTGAGAATTTCACTAGCGCCATGGGAAAAGGGTCAAACCCATAGAGCTCACCAGACCCGACCGTTTGCTCACCACGCAGGTACTAGTGCTGCCAGAAAAGTAGGCAAACAGTCACCCGAATACAGTTTAGTCAAGCAGTCTGCATCTGCGCCTGCCTACTAGGCAGCACTCTTGCACAGGGGCCAACAGTGCCTAGTAGGCAGA
The DNA here is from genome assembly GCA_033675135.1 of Frankliniella intonsa. Taxonomy (NCBI): domain Eukaryota; kingdom Metazoa; phylum Arthropoda; class Insecta; order Thysanoptera; family Thripidae; genus Frankliniella; species Frankliniella intonsa. The sequence continues at coordinate 533,216 of CM066248.1, read as the reverse complement.
TGCAGATTCAGACAGCTTTACTCCACTATGTTTATGGGCACATTATTGCCTACTTTTCTGGCAAGACCGGCAGGCACCTTACCTACCGGTGAGTGGCACGCAGCCACCGCCGTGCCCTGCTGGGCCCCGCCAGCGCACGGTAGCAGCCGGCCATGTCACCACTCGTCCTTTTGTGTGCCGAGCGCGAGCACCACACCCACATACACACACACACGCGCGCGCGCGCGCACGTGAGAAGGCGTTAGGAACGACACGACGCACACTAACGCTATCCAACACTTTTACATCCAGTCAGAGTTATTTCAAAATTTGACCAACAACAAAAAAATAATCAAAATTTTTGAGAGAATAACACTAGCGCGGGCGTATGCTATACCCTTGGACGACACGCACACATCTCGAGACAAGACGCTCTACGCTCTCTCTCTCTCTCTCTCTCTCTCTCTCTCTCTCTCTCTCTCTCTCTCTCTTTCCATCCCCCGCGCTGACCCAGATAATTCTCCTCAGCCAGACACATACGTACACAACAATCAGGCATAAAACACGTCTACAGCGCCACGTACAGTCCAGGCAGGGCGGTCGAGATGAAAGGTTAATTAACAACATAAACATGCAGACACGCGCGGGCGCGGGGCGGGGCGGGGCGGGGCGGGGCGGGGCGGGGCGGGGGGGCGGGCGCGCACAGTCACACGCTCCGCACACAGAGATGACATCTCCGCGTGCGTGAGCGAGATAGCAGCGCCACGGCCACAAATGCATGCATATGCGTTTGAGTAGACGCGCCAGCCGGGTTGTGTATGTGTTACCCGGCTTAGCTTTGTTTCTCTTTTTCTTTAAAAAAAAAAAAAAAAACAACGAAACAAACCCCAAGAAAAACTCTTTCTTTCCGTCTAACCTGTTGAACTCTTGAATAAGACGCCGAGCGCCACACCGCGCGCGCCTCATGACGTAAGTAAAGTGTGAAGATGTAATGCGAAGTGAAACGATTACACGCTTGCAAACACTAGGAAAAGCTTACGGTAAATTTCAGTGTAAGCTATGGTGGAACCCTGCAGCACTTCAGCTTACGGTGAGTGTAGGTTACACTGTTGCACCCTGATTCACCGTTCACCCAGAAAACCCGTGTTCTTGATTTCTCATGTTCTTGATTTATACAAATCCAATGCGCTTGTTGTGAGAACGTGGGATTGTAACAACCAAAATTTGTTCTCAAACCAAGCCCATTGCATTTGAATAATCAAGAACATGAAACATCAGGAACATAGGGATCTAGGCCCACTCACCCACGTGCCATTCACCCAAAGTATTTTAGCCCAGACATAATTCGCCCACACGTATTTCACCCCCAGGTAATTGGCCCAAGGAGCTGTTCCCCCAGAAAAAGTTACAAATATGTACTACTACAAATTTGTACTAATATTAAGAACACGCTTTTCTGGGTGTAGCCTACAGTGGCGTTCACAGTGCTGCAGGGTTCACTGTACTCTGCAAGACCAAGTGTGTACATGTATTCATTATTTACTGCATACTTACAGGTATTCAATAAATAATGAATACATGGCCATGTATGCAGTATTTGCAGAATACCTTGGCATGTACACACGAAAAATCACACAGAAACTACGTGTGTACATGCCAAGGTATTCAGCAAATACTGCATACAAGGCCATGTATTTATTATTTACTGAATACCTGTAAGTATGCAGTAAATAATGAATACATGTACACACTTGGTTTTCCAGAGTAGCGTTCAGTGAAACTCACCTCAAGCTGCGTAGAGTTAAGTCGCCTCCGCATAAGAGCACACTCGCCCCGGCGCAGAGGGCACGCCACACGCCATAGTAGACAATGCACGAGCCAGGTCCATCCCACTCTACAATAATTCCCCGAAAGGCGACGGCGGCGGGCGCTGATAGGCGTTGAGAAATGACGGAGCCAGAGACGCGCGACAGGTGACGCGACGCGGACACGAGCCATACGTGACGGGGACGGTGACGGCCTTATCGGACGAGTCGCTTCCACGACGACAAGACGCCCAGGCGGCTCATAGCCGACACCCTCCACCGAACCAACAGATTTCTCGGACATGACGACCCTACCTGTCGGAGCTGGGACTTGTCTCAGACCGGAGACGGAAGTGACAGTACCGTCACTGTAATTCAATTACTGTGACGTCACATTCTTTTTAAAACTGTCACATTGGTGAGAATGCCACATTCGTTTCAACGTGAATCGGCCGGACTATGCCGGCTGAATTTTACAATCACAATCAAAATAATGTGACAATAATATGTGACAGTTTTCACACGAAAAAGAATGAGACGTCACAGTAACTGAATAGCTCTGGCACCGCAGGATCACGAGGACCACACAAATCTCGATTGGGGGTTGAGTCAAGTACCGCGAGGAGAAATGCACGTCGCAAACTTAAAACGCGAGCGCACTTTGTTCATCACGATGACAGTCCCTGCCATTAGCCCGGGGTCCCGCCCCTGACGCCCCATGGCGCTCCGCCCCATGACTCGAGGCATGACGGATCACCACATGTGGCGCCAGAGGTGACGGGCCAGCGGGGGTTAAGATGACAGTGCGGATGTTGCCCTGATGGTGGTCCTCCTGCTGTTAGTGAGGCTTGAGGGAAAATATGTCGTCATTTTTCGTCGTCTTGGCATTTTGTCCCATTCCCCCCCCCCCCCCCCCCCGAGCCACAGAGCGGCACCACCTACCACGTGCGAATTGCCTCAGTTTAGCAAGTGTGTCCCTGACCACACATAATCAGCAAAAACTGACAGTTTTACATTCAGCATTTCTGGGCTGCTCTTTCCAGCAATTGGGTCGTCACACAAATCATAATCATAACGTCTACTGGGGCAAAAATAATTTTTTTAAACATTTTAGCATTTAGTTAAGGTAGGGTGCAGTACGTAGTTGTTGCTGTTGTGCCGCGCGCGGCTAGGCCCCACCCCTTCACTGTTAAAGATATGACCATTTTGTATGCCAGAATTTCGGCATTCTTCTGGATTGCCAAGTTTTTTTTTTAAATACAAAGAGATCAAAAATTGGCAATTGTCAAATTTCGTCATTCAAGAAGAAATAAAACATTTGGCATTCAAAGTTGCCACAACGTTTACTGTGTTAGCGCTGTCGATGCGTGCCAATTAGCACCAGTGACAAGGCCTGCGTGCCTGTCGACACCGTCATGGAGGGTCACACCAGAGATGAGCATTTTCGCCTCTCGAGACCGACCTCCTAGACCGCGCCGCGGTCTCACCCAGCCTACCGGTGACCGGCAGCAGCGGTCGGTCTCGCCGCCCTGGAGACCGGCCGCACTCGGGGAGTCAGGCCGACCGCCGGTCGGAGAGACCGCGTACGCGGTCAGGCTGACCCCCGGTCAGGCCGTGGAAAAGAATGGGAGGCTCGGGCGGCAGCGCTCTGAGATTGATGGGTGTGACTGTGTGGACAGCTGACCTGACCTGCGCAAACTGGGATGCTGCGCAGGTGAGGGGAGCGGGGAGGAGGGAGAGGGGAGTGCGTGCATTCGCCAACAGAAGACATGGGCTGCCAGGCTGCCAGCATCCAGCACTGACCGGGCGGCGGTTGCTTGGTGACCCGGCTGGCCGGGCCGGGCCAGGCGGTCGGAGACAGACCGCGCGTCCAGGCCAGGCCGCAGAGCCGATAGCCAGCAGAGGCACCTGCCGAATGCATTTCGGCAGCACCGAAGCCGTCTGAACTCTCTCGCTCGCACACTACGCTAGGGGCAGGCGGTCTGCATGAGACCGCGGCCCGGTCTCGGCGGTCGGTCAGGAGAGGGGAAAATGCTCATCTCTGGGTCACACTAGATCTGTCAGCGCGGAGGTTTACCGGGCGAAAAATTGCGAAACAAAAAGGCGTCTACGAATTGCATGAAAAGAGAAGGGTCGTTTTAAAGGTAATAGATTTTTCTACGACACTTAAATGATGTTTCTGTATTAATCAATGTCAAATTCGTTGTTTGGAAGCGCTCTTATCACTGTGAAAAATATACTCGCCCACTTCAACATACTTTGTAATCTACTACTTATAAAAAAAGTGATTTATTTACAACATTTTAGCCAAATCTACTCAAGCCAATTCCTGCTCGTCAATAAATTATAAGTACATTTAACACTCTTAATCCTAATGCATTAGGTTGCGCATGAACATGCAGAATTTTTAGCAACCAAAATGCACAATTTTAATGCATAATGATGTACGAATTGTTTATAACCGTGCACAAATTGTGCACAGTTTTGCATGAAATTGAAGATACTCTGAAACCTAAAACGTGTACATTGTACACTGATTAATCAGTGTACATCAATGATCACTGATTAATCAGTGTACATGCGATGTACACTGATTTATCAGTGTACATTGATGTACACGTTTTGGCCTTTTGCTTCTCATTATTCCCCAGCAGAAAATTAGCTCAAAATGAGTTACATTTCTATATTCCTCGTTAAAAGAGCTTTAAAACGAGATACCATGTGATAGGGTTCGTTGCAAAGGAATTCTGAATAGTTCGGTTTAAACCAGAAGCATCCTTCAAAACCCATTGGACCGTTGTGACATAAAATGAACCGAGAGAAAACCAGTATTTTCAGGGAGTACGTCTCCGTAGCAAGCTCAGTACCAGGGGCTGTTTTTTTTACAGTGAAGCCAGCTAAAACTTTAAAATTTTAAGTTACATTTAGGTTCATAGTGTAGGTGCTGTTTTAAGGTATCATTTGCCAAAAATACATGACTAGCTACATGCTATTTTTTTTTTATTTAGAAAATAGAAAAAAAAAGTCAATCTCGGACGCAAACAATCCGTGACGACCACACACCGCAAAACGGTGAGGACCACAATACAAAGAAAAAAAAGAAACAAGTGAGTACTTAAGCTCCACAAACTCAGAGTTTATTCAGTGCAAAGGTTAATCATCCGTGTGCAGGGGAAACGGAAAACGCCATTCTGGCACACGACGCAATCGAGTAGTTACTCTCCTGTGTGAGTTCGCAGATGGCGACGCAGGTGACTGGCATTGGTGAATGTCTTCTGGCAAACAGTACACTCAAAAGGTTTATCTCCTGTTTGAGTGCGCAGATGGACACGTAGGTGATAGGCTTGGGTGAACGTCTTCTGGCAAACAGTACACTCGAAAGGTTTCTCTCCTGTGTGAGTGCGAAGATGGCGATGCAGGTTACTGGCGTCGATGAATATCTTCTGGCAAACAGTACACTCAAAAGGTTTATCTCCTGTGTGAGTGCGCAGATGGACACGTAGGTGATAGGCTTGGGTGAACGTCTTCTGGCAAACAGTACACTCGAAAGGTTTCTCTCCTGTGTGAGTGCGCAGATGGAGACGCAGGGTACTGGTTCGGGAGAATGTCTTCTGGCAAACAGTACACTCGAAAGGTTTATCTCCTGTGTGAGTGCGCAGATGGTCACGTAGGTGATCGGCTACGGTGAACGTCTTCTGGCAAACAGCACACTCGAAAGGTTTCTCTCCTGTGTGAGTGCGCAGATGGACACGTAGGTTACTGGCGTCAGTGAATATCTTCTGGCAAACAGTACACTCAAAAGGTTTATCTCCTGTGTGAGTGCGCAGATGGCGACGCAGGTCACTGGCGTCACGGAATATCTTCTGGCAAACAGTACACTCAAAAGGTTTCTCTCCAGTGTGAGTGCGCCGATGGACACGTAGGTTTTTGGCTTGGGTGAACGTTTTGTTGCACAACGAGCACTCGAAAGCGCTGCTATTAGCGTGGGCGTCCATTTTCTCTGTAGGTGCGTAAAAATGGAGCTGTTGTCGGGTTCCTCGTCAATCAGCAAATTGGAGCTTTATTTGAACGTAAACGTAGCGGCGTCAAAAATTCTCTGAAAAGAAGAAAGAACGATATTACGATCAGGATGTTTGATTTTGATAAAGAGGTACATGAGAGGTCTTGTAGGGACCGATGATGGAAACCTGTATGTCGATAAATGCACTACGGACGGTCATAACAGCTGTGCAACGGTCGCACCGCCGTTCATTAAACACGGACATTTCATCCGTTGTTTGCTTTGCATTTCATGTAAAAATATGGGAAAGTCGAGTTGGTATGTTCATTTGACCATGTCCCCAGGGTACGCTTTTGGTGGCTGAATTCGATAGTACAAGCTAGGTGTAGCTGCCACCCTAAATTTCAAAGTTACACGAGCAAAATAAAAAAAAACGCTCAGTTAAAGTTTGATGTGAAAAATTAGAGTTACGGCTAAAAACTTCAGACAGCAGAAAAATAAATGGCACACTAAAAAAAATCACGGTCCCGCATACAGAAAAGTACCGTTAGTACTGACTACGGCCACTCCGTACCCGAGATACCATGTTTTAGGGTTCATTTTAAAGGATGCTCCTAGTTTAAACCGAACTATTCAGAATTCCTTTGCAACGAACCCCATCACATGGTATCTTGTTTTAAAGCTCTTTTAACGAGAAATATGGAAATGTAACTCATTTTGAGCTAATTTTCTACTGGGGAATAATGAGAAGCAAAAGGCCAAAACGTGTACATCAATGTACACTGATTGATTAATCAGTGATCATTGACATGTACACTGATTAATCATTGATCATTGATGTACACTGATTAATCAGTATACAATGGACACGTTTCAGTTTACAGAGTACTCTTATGGATGTTTAAAATAATACATGTTTATGCACAGCAAAATGCAGAAGCATTCAGGGTGTGCGGAGTGATTTTCAATTTTCAATTCCGACTTGTAATTCTTACGAATAAGCCTTAAAGAGGTACTTTCGTGTTAAACTTGGTTTCCACAGTCAAACATAATTTTGCAATATTTAAAATCGCGAGTTCCCTGCCACGCACAGACACGGTGGCGGCGGGGGCAGTGTCGCGCGGAGTGTAGCGTCGTGGCGAGGCACGGCGCGGAGGAGAGGCGCTGCAATTGGAATCCTATTTGGAGGCAAGTCGGTGAAATACAGCCCGATATTTGCCAAGCACAGAACATTCTCCGACACAGCGGCAATTAGCTGCACACCGACATGGCTGCGCAGCGCCGGGCAGGGCCGGGCAGGGCCGGGCGGCAGCATGCAGGGATGTGGCACACTGCCTACCGGTCTTTCTCGCTAATTCCCGGACGCGTATTCGCGCGGCATTTTCCCCTCACCGCACCAACGGCGGCGCGTGATATGAGAAATTGTAGCTGACGCTGCTACCGCTGCTACCACTGCAGTTGCTGCCGCTGTTGCTACTACCGCTGCAGTTGCTACCGCTGCTGCCGCGCGGACAGAAGCCGACCAAACGCCCCGATCGGCGGCGCGGGTAGCTTTAATCAGGAGAAGGTTCTAAAGTCGCAGGTGAATAAAAAGAGAAGCGTGTCCCTGCAGCACGCGTGCAATTAGCCACGGCGCTCGCTGTGCGACGAGGAAAAATTAAACTCGCTGCATTTACCAATGATTTTTTTTTCACGCCGAACTTTGTATATTTAGCTATTTCTTTAAAAAAATAAAGCATGGCGTGTTAAAAATAAAATGCATCACCTTCTGCTCTACACATTTTTTCCGGTACATCCAAGGTTGGGTCGGGGAAGTACGTCTTATTTCTTTCTTTGCAAACGTCATATTGGGTGGGAAATGCCATACATCGAAATATGCTTTCCCGATTCAACCGGGAGCTACCCGGTAAAATTTTCGCCGTGTACCTTAACTTTTATGGGGTGATAACTTTTTCAAGCCGACGAGGGTGGATTTTTTACCAGTTTTCCGTGCGCTTCACGGAAACGCAATCATTATTTTCGCGGCTTCTTGCGATTGAACTGTTCCGTCGGGGCTGATGTATGCAGAGACTCGGTCCGGCCAGCAGCCAGCGATCCGTCCGGAGAAAGAGGGAATTATAAGGAGGGCGCAGGCGTGGCGGCAGGAGGAATAAGAAAGAGGGGACATAAAAGAAAGAGAAAAATTATCCAGAAACTGCGAGGCGTGATTATGATTTCTACAGTTTTCGCGCAGCAAAATATCATCATTAGTCACTGCTAGTCTAATCACATTGAGCTGTACTAGCGTGCACGCGGGTTGCAGTACCCTTGAATTAATTTCCTACAGTTGATTTGGCCGTTGCCTCCAGGGCTAGCGCGCTCGCTCGCCTTTCACACTACACGCCACGCAGCTACCGTGCGATGTTTCCAGGACGCTCGGCCTGACATGTCGTTCTCTCTCTTCCCCTCTCTCTCTATCTATCTCACTCCGACTCCCTGCGGCTGCCCAGAAGCTCGACACGTCCCTCCTTCTCACTCTCTGGTATTTCGGGATTGTGGAATTGGTTGGCACGTACGCACTGCGCATACCGTCGCTTTATTGTGCGGCCGGTAGCGGTCCTCCCTGTACCCGTGACCCCCCCCCCCCAATCCCCTCCTTCCCCTCTCCGACCCCCTCCCTCCCGGAGGCGCCAACGCTCAAGTGGCGGACCAGCGCGACACCTGAGCTCACGACCCTGCTGCAGGAGACAAGCAAGTGTGCAAAAACCAGGCAAACCCATTCAGAAATTCACTAGAAGCCCGCACGATTGCACTCACAGAAATGAATGCCATAAGATTCAACCGTCTGATGCGTGGATCTCGCATTCGCATAGCCATTTCGATTTGGAAATCAGGCATCGGATGCAAGATTCCAACGAGAAAAACGAATCACGTAAACAAATCACGCATTATAGTCCAGTGGCCAATTTACGCACCAAATTCAGCTTGAGTCAAGCACACTCTTTTCTGTGTGTGTGTGAAGCACGCACACTGCCAGGTGTGCACATTCGAACTTTCTAGCCCCTGCCCCCTAAAGAGTTTGAAATTCTTATGTAAAGTCACACCTTCACTTGTTCATGTGTACAAATTAAAATTCAAGCAAGTGCTCGACATTCATACTCTGCGATTTCCGGGGTGTATCGCGATGTGACACGCGCGTAGACGCATGGGAAAAGCGGTACAGACGACAGAAGCGAACGACAATTTTCTTTAACAAACCTGACGCGCAAGTGGGGTTTAATTTCAATATTTTACTCTCCGAATTCAACCTGTGTGGAAATAATCAAAACGACACTCTCAGATAGAACAGTTGTCTAGAGTGCGCGCGCTGCGCGGCGACACGGACACTCCGGAGTCGGGAAGGACAAGACGGGGAGGGGGAAGTTCGCGTCTCCGGGGCCGGGCGCATGCATCTTCATCGCGAGAAACACGCAGAAATTTCGCGGTGTGTGTGTGTGTGTGTGTGTGAGCGCGCGCGGGTCGGGCCAGGCCAGGCCGGCGACGGCGGCAAGCGCGAGAATGCCTCTCTCTTTTTCATCTTGTCACCGGTTTTTCTACTCTTTTCTTCAGAGGCGGCAGCCAAGGATCCCTGCAAAAAGACGCGCGCCGCGCGCGATAGAAAGGGAGCAAAATAAGCTTCCGCCGGAGGAAAGAAAGAGAGAAAAAATCGGGACCGTCACGCTCAAGCCATTGTCTCCCGCGGACGGGGAGGGAAAAAAGGGGGGGGGGGGGGTGAAAAACTGCGGCGAAACGTATCAAATTCTGTGCATTTCTCGCGACGATTCATGGCCGCTGCTGGCGCCAGCCCTTTCGTCATCGGCATCACGCTAATGGGACAGACGAGTAAATCAAGCGAGCACGTCTGGCTGGACAACCTCAGGACGGGGAGGGGCACGAGGGAGCGCCCTGCGCCAACCGAGAGCGAAATGCAAGTGTATGAATGTTGCACTCTTGCACCCGAGTGTTTTTTTCTCTCATACTTGGATAGATAGGTATGTGATGAATTCTTCACACAACTGTGGGTGAGCGAATGCCTATTCGTCTCAAGTTCCAAAGGCATTTTCATATCTCATAGGGTACGAACGCATTCGCAAGTGTGAGGATAGTCGTCTGCCGCACATCAAGTAATGTGGGGAAAAAATCACACAAGCCGACATTCGTACAACACTTGGATTTTCAGAGTGAACACTGGTCCGCGGTTAGGATTTCCTTCCGTTGCGGAGAAGTCAGTCGAAGAAACACTTACTGATTAATTCCTCTCATCGACAGTCCAATCGTCCCTCACCCAATAAACGCTTAAGCCAATCACTACCCACTTCCGATCCAAATAAAAACGGAACTATACCAGAAACTGACATGAGCTCCACCCACCCGAACCGGAGCCCGGGACGGGAAGCTTTAGAGGCGACCTGATATGAGTCCCAGAGGATGCGGTGCCGTGGTCGCTTCCCAGGTTAGGCCTGACGTCGACCGCGAGCCTCATAGGCGTCCCGGGCCTAAGGTCGGGGGAGTTTCATGGTGGTCATGCCCGTGCCGAACCTTCTGCGGGCGCCACCACTACCCAGCAATAGCGGAGCACACGTCTCGTGCGCGTGCGCGCGTGTGTGTGTGTGTGTGTGTGTGTGTGTGTGTGTGTGTGTGTGTGTGTGTGTGTGTGTGTGTCGCGGGGCAGGAAGTGTCCTCCCCGCACCACGACATGCAAATCCACCACCCCAAATTAGTCCGCGACACTCGGCCAATCTGCATAAAACAGGAGCCACCGATCAGGGCGGGGCGGGGTGAGTTGGTGCGGGGTGGGGCGGGGCGGGGCGGGGCGGGGTGAGTTGGTGCGGGGTGGGGCGGGGCGGGCAGCAGCGTGTTTGTACTGCAGCGGGCCGCGCCGCTGCGTCTGCAAAAGCCGACCGACGTGTCAAGTCATATGCATGCATGGACAATGACGGCATATCAACTGCGCTTCCAAAGAAGTATGACAAACCTTTTGGAAGTATGACAAATTTTTTTCCAGCAGGAGGCCCTTTTTTGCACCATATGACTGGACTAACCGGGGTTCATGACGTTCGAAAAATCGAACGGGTGAGGGTTTAGACTTCGCACACTCGAAGAAGTAAAGGTGTGAATTTCCCTAGAAATTCCATACGTCATTTGAGGAAACAAGTCGAGTGCAAATAAAAATCAACCAAACCCTTACGGAAAATAGATGTCTATAGACAATCTAAACATTGTGTACGTCGTCTATTTTGCTAGACATCTACCGAAAGATGTTTAATAGACCCCTAATAGAAGAGTACATCTACCACTAGACATTAATTTACTATCTATATTGTTTCTAGCTCATCTACGACGATAGACGTCTATGTTTGTGCTGAAAATAGTCGGTCGTAGATAATCTAAATTCCGTCTAGCTCCTGCACAGTATAGACATCTATGTTTGTACTGAATATAGTCGGCCGTAGATAGTCTACAGTGTGTCTAGCTCATCTACGACGATAGACGTCTATGTTTGTACTGAAAATAGTCGGTCGTAGATAATCTAAATTCCGTCTAGCTCCTGCACAGTATAGACATCTATGTTTGTACTGAAAATAGACGGCCGTAGATAGTCTACAGTGTGTCTAGCTCATCTACGACGATAGACATCTATGTTTGTACTGAAAATAGACGGCCGTAGATAGTCTACAGTGTTTCTAGCTCATCTACGACGATAGACGTCTATGTTTGTACTGAAAATAGACTGCCGTAGATAATCTGCATTGTGTCTAGCTCCTACAGAGTATAGAAGTCTATGTGTGTACTGATAATAGACGGCCGGGGATAATCTATATGGTGTCTAAAAGACGTCTATACCCGGGCAGAAATGAAGTGGCGATCTAATGTCTAACTTATCGGGGAATAGGCAATGCTCGAAATTTTAGTATTTCGACAAGAATATTCCCACAGGGCCGTGACCCCTCCCTCCTCCCGTTCCCTGTCCGCTCTAGCATATTCGTTAGTCTTGTTATTTTCAAACTCTTATTTAAAAGCAGGTTAATTGCTAGTAATACACATTCTAGTCAGGTCAGAGAGTGAAACGCAAAACCAGGCATCAAAACAACTAGTAGGCAGTGGGCCCATCCCGCACTAGCCGCCGCCACCTGGCCGACCCTCCGGGAATAGCCCAGCGAGAGGCGACGCGCGGCTCTGGGATAGCCCGGGGCCGGTGGGGCAGGCCGCGTAGCACGTCCTGGTGGTCCAGTGGTCAGCATTGCGGGATTACAAGCCAAAGGTCCGAGGTTCAGCTCTTCATCCGGTAAGAAATGTCATTATCACTTCAATGTTCACTTACATGTACTGGTAGGCAGGAGAAAGCAAGGCATGAGAGAATGAAGGAAACAGCAAAACGAAGAAAAAAAATCTCCTTTTTTCTTAATTATAGCCCTTGCATCTAATAAACACCTAGAAAGTGAAAAGGTGTGGGAACAAACTGGTCAGCTAGTACCTACAGCACTCTGTTAGATGTAAAATAAATATTTAATAGACACCTAGCATAATCATCTATTAGATGTCAGATAGATCCTCTATAGACGTCTAATAGATGCAACGATAGCAGTCAACAAGATGATCTACTAGACATCTACTCTAGTCATCTAATAGACGAAAATCCATCTAGAGCTATACATCTTTTCGACATCTAAAAGACATACATTTTCCGTAAGGGAAGTCTGTGACGTTGCCACACTTGGACTTCTAGTAGAGGCGATCAATTGGCGGCCCTACAGGGACAGAGGAGGGTGGAGCCGTTCAGTGAATGAGGAAGATACTTTCTATGGGACGTTGTCCGCAATTTGCATCTTGCCTCCCTCTCCCGGCAGCGGCAGTCGGTCGCCTCCCTCTCATTCTCGTCCCCGCGGTCTCTCTCTCTCTCTCTCTCTCTCTCTCTCTCTCTCTCTCTCTCTCTCTCTCTCTCTCTCATCTATCTCTCCCAGCAGAGTAGTGGTCGGTCTGGGCGCCACTTGAGAGGCAGATTCATTCAAAGTTCGCACCCCGCGTTGGTGCTGGAGGTTCGCCTTTTACGCGTGCGGAGTTTTTGGAGGCGCGGCGGCAGCCGCAGCAGCCGCAGCAGCAGCGGTAGAGGTTTCAATTAACAGACTCTGTAACGCTCCCGGGGCGGAGTGTGGGGAGGGGTAGGGAAGGGGAGGGGAGGAGGGGAGGGAGGGGGAAGGGGAGGCGCCCCGCAGAACATTTGCATGAAATGGTGACTGCCACTGCCGCCGCCGCCGCTTCTGCGAGCTGACGCGGAAGTCCCGATGCATGGCGCGGCGCGGCAGCGGCGGTCGGTCACGTGTCGATCGCACTTCCGGACGGCCGGCCGGCGGGCGTTATGCAAGGACGACACCAAATTCGAAACGTCATTCGTCACAGTGTTAAATATGGAAATATTGGAGGAATAGCAGCAGCAGCAACAACAAATTGATCGCGATGTTGATAAGAAATGGGAATACGGTACAATTAACATTACATAGTATATAACTTACACCTTGACGATAGAAAATAAACAAAAGGCATATTGTAATAATTTTTAAGAAAAGAAACGAGTTTTTTTGTGCTATGAATTGTTTGATTGCAAACGCAGTGGTATCTCTAATTACAAAAATTGTAGAATTTTTTTAAGGGCCAAGTTTTGACAACAATTAGCATTCTTACTGGAAGAGACGGTTAAAGTTTGCAGTCAAAGATGGCTAAAATTGGCATTTAAGAAGAATGCCAAAATTTGGTAACCAGGGACACCACTCAATTTGTTTTACAGTGCCTGAAGGGGTAGCGTGCGGTCCGCGATGTCGCCTAGTGACATCGACAGGGTACCCAATGGATTGCGGCGGGTCGGCGCGGGTCAGGGCGTGGCGTGGCGGAGGGTGGCGTGTCCGCACCACAAGCATGCAAGCCTTCATGAATACATTAGCGCCTCAGCCACCCGCTCGGCTCCTAGCCCGCCCTGCCGGGCGACATTTCGTAAAAATAATGCAATGCGTCTTTCACGAAAATTACGTCGAGGACCATTGCCTACCACACTGTAAACGCTACGCGGTGGCCACTTTTAATGCCAAAATATTGGCGTCATTTTTTGAATGCATAATTTTGGCATCTTTCTAAAATAATGGCAAGTTTCGGCAACTTCTAAAGCAAAAAATTGGCATTCCTTTAGAAGGAGGCCAAAATTTGGCATTAAAGGTAGCCAAAAATTGACATTTCTTTACAAGGAGGACAAAGTTTGGTGTTCAAATAAATGGACAAAATTTGGCATGCAAAGAGGCCACAGCGTTTACAGTGTATAATAGGTATTTAAACTGTTTAAAATCATGAAGTCAATTGAAGTCGTGAGCCACCTTACATGTATATCAAGTACAAAAATATCAACAGAAAATTTACAGCCCTTATACGACAAACTCAAGAGGTTTATCTTCCTCCGGCTAACACTGAAGGTTGGGAATGATTTCTTTTGCTTAACGCGAGTGTGACATCACCGTCATATATGAAGTGTAAAAGTGTGAGTAAGCAGACACTCGCGAAGAGGCGCTCCCGAGGACGCCTGATCAAGGCGATCATCTGCCATCCCCCCTCCCCCCCTCCCCGCTCCGCCTTCAACCTCCCTCGCACCCTTCCTCCTCCCCTCGCAGTAAAAACCTTCCGCGGGTGGATGTTTAGCGCATGTTAGCGCACGCTCCATAACGCCCCCACCCTCCTCCCCCAGACACTGACCCCGCGCAGCCGTGTCACACTCAGCAACCCCTCCCCTCCCCTCCCCTCCCGCCGCGGCCGCGGTCATCCGCCCGACAAATTTTCCCCGTCCTTGAAGCGGCAGCGCGCGCGCGCGCGTCCCAAATATCACTGCCTGGCATTTTTCGGACCATTTGACGCTCCGTTTTTATGTGCCAAAATATTTTCATTGCCGGGCCGCGCGGGCCCCGGGCGGAGGCTCACTTCGCTCTGATTAGTCCCGAGATTTATGGTCCCGCTCCTCCGCTCCGATGAGCAAATAAAGTCACGGGCGTTGGATTTCACTCCCAATTTCCTTTTTTTTTTCTCTTTGGCTTGCTCTGCTCTCTTTCTGTCTCTATCTCTATCTTTGTATTTGTATATCTCTCTCTCTTTCCTCATTACTATTTTTTTTCCAGAATATGCTTCCCTCGGCAGCAAGCATGCGACACCGTGCCCGTGTGCTCTTTGGTGAAAAACCTGCCCCGCTTCTCCAAAGTGCGTTTAAGGTCAGGGGAAACTTACCCTCGCCAACCAACAGCTTAACAGCCACAGAGATAGAGAATCGAACTGCATCGCCAGGAGATAGAGACGGATAGAGGGGTAGCAGGGGAGGGGGCGGGCACTGGGGAATAATACGAGGCCCTCAGATGAGATTCCATCACTCGGCCCCCTTGGCATGATACTTCCATCTGTTCTGGTCAGACTTCTTATCTAAATATTGCACGGTCTGGCCGTCCCAATAAAATATTTCATGGTGGATTGCAAGGGGGTTGGGGTGGACGGGGGAGGGGAGGGGACTCTCTACACGGAGGAGGGTAGCTCAGCTTGACCGCAAGGAAAGCGCCCCGATATCCACTGTAATAACACCAATTTCGCGGCTATCTCCCCAGTATCAGCGTGCAACCCTCCTCCGTACGCGCTGCGTGTGTCTGAGATAGTGTGAGCGCGCGTGTGCGAGTCTATGTATGTGCATGTGTATGTGTGTGTGTGTGTGCTTGGAATTTCAATAACAATTGACAGTAATAGCAAAAATTGCACGCACGATTCGCTGGCATGCGTTTCGGATCGCCCGTGCCCTCGGCCCTTGTGTCCCACCCCACCTTACCCCGCCCCGCCCCACCCTGCCCCACCCCGCTCCACCTCGCCCCGCCCCGTCCGTCAGGAGGGCAGGCGAGCTATGCGACGTCCAGCAGCTTCATGCTGCGTATCCATCCCCAATCTTTCCCCCCTCCCCTCACAAGGCGCCTTCGACCATATGACAAACCAGCGGGTGTGCCAAAATTGCAGTCAAAATATCTGGGGGCAATATGTGTGTGAGTGTCGTGCATTTGAATTACGTAAGTGAATTCCCATTCAAAATTTTTTGATCAAGAAAAATTGTGAATTTTCTGTGGATTTTTAACACACTTGAAGGGCAACGTGTACGAATGGTAATTCACCTAACGTCGTATGTGCGACATTCACGAACTAGTTGCCAGTGCAGTCATTAAAGGAGAATCCACGGAAAACCTTTTTTCTTATTTTCGCAGACAAAATCTTTTTATTGTTTTGCTATTTTTTTCCCAATTGCACCCTGCCTGGAATCATGACAATTTTCTCCAGTAGAGCGCCCCCCTCTGGTCCGGCCGATGCGCTGCGGTGGCGCAGTAAGCCGCCTGTAAGCTGGCCAATCAGTTGCGCCCCTCGGCCAGGGCTCCCCGCGGCCGGAGCTTACCGCGCGGCGAGCGGGGCGCGGCGAGCGGGGCGTGGCGTGACGGGGCGGGGTGAAGTGGGGCGTGGCGGGTTGCGGTGGGCGGGGTGGGTCGAGAAATCATTTCCATCCTCCCTGAGGGGCGGGCCAAAGCTAAATTGTCCACCCCCACGAATACACTGAAAACCGAAGTGTTGCACACTTCAAGCCGTGCGAAATGTTTAAATAAGAAATGTGGCACCCTCTTACTTTGTTGGAGCGGAATGGGCAATCGCACACCTTTAAGTACAGTAATTGACGGACTTTGGGTTTCCAGTGTGACGGAAAAACTGAATAGAGTAACCTCCGCTCTCGCAACTTAAAACCACGCATCCTTATATTACCCCACATTCACACACAACAAAAAAAAAAAAAAAAAAAGGAAGATCGAAAAAAGAAAAAAAAAATTCCGACACAATCACTTTCGTTTCCGTGCAGAGCTACAGCCTGCGCAGGTTACGAGGCGGTGCAACAGAGACAGCAGCAGTGTGAGAGCGGAGCGGTCCACCGGTCCAGTCGTCTCTCCTTGAGTCCGTGCCGCCGTCGCCGCCAGGACGCACCGGGCCCACCCGCTGTCCAACTGTTTGACCAGCGCGCAGCCTCAGATTGGTTCGTTCAGCTCCGGAGAGAGAGAGAGAGAGAGAGAGAGAGAGAGAGAGAGAGAGAGAGAGAGAGAGAGAGAGAGAGAGAGAGATCGAAAGGTGGGAAATAAACAGAGGGAAACAGAGAAAGAGTGAGAGAGATAAAAAGAGAGAGATAAGGAACCGTGTGAGCTGTCCTTTATAGGCCGGGCGAGGCCCGGTGGGTCTTTAGTACCCCGGCCTCATCAGTGACTCATGCAAATGCTGACGACATTTTCAACACAG
Source organism: Frankliniella intonsa (assembly GCA_033675135.1). NCBI lineage: Eukaryota > Metazoa > Arthropoda > Insecta > Thysanoptera > Thripidae > Frankliniella > Frankliniella intonsa. The sequence continues at coordinate 516,086 of CM066248.1, read as the reverse complement.
CGCTCCTCCGCCCCGGCCCGGGTCCAGCCGCTCCGACTTCGACTTCCCACGGATCAGCACCGCCGAGCAGCCGCGTTAGTTTTGACTCGCCGCGCGCCAAGTGGGGTCCTAAAACTGGACGCAGCCGCGTTATAGCGCAAGGGGGGATACAAACGGGCGTCCGCGGAGACGAAAAAAAAGGGGAAAAAGAAACGCGCGCGGTTTTACGAAAACCCCTTGTACGATTTAACACCTTGCCCCGATCATTCCTTTCCCTTTTGCGCGTCTCTCTGTCTCCCTTCCGTGACGAATCACTGACGAAGGAGATATAACTGTCTTTCGTGAGCAGGCTACTAAATAATTTTACCAGTCGACTAACTCCTCAATGAGACCCCAAATTCACGGTTCGGTGCCATGTAGAAAGAACGTTGAGGCTTAACCAGACTACAGAACATTGGAAAAACAAGTGTGACATGTGTCACACATAACGATGCACTCTATGGAGAGAACGTTTCTTGATGCACTCCACAGGAAAAACTAATGTGACATGCGTCACGTTTCTTGATGCGACATGTTCACATGTCGCATCAAGAAACGTGACGGACGGCGCGTTTTATGGTTTTTCTACAATATCTTCCATATCATTGACTGTATTCAAATTCCGAGGTCACCATCATTTCCACCGGAAAATTCCGGTTCAAACGAGCATATATATGATGGGGTTCTGAGGAATCGTAACAAAGACACAGCAATGTTAATGAATTCCTGCGTCATCTTACAATGTGTTGTTTTGCAATAAGAACCCTATCATATGTATACTCGTTTGAATCGAAATTTTACGCCTGAAACGATGGTGTAACTAAAAATATGATTGCAGCTAACACCACGCTAATATTTAAGAAAGAACGGAAAGAACCATAGGTCACGTTACAGACGTTACATATGTCACATTTGTTTTTCCAGTGTCCTTCCCATGCAAAAAGATAGGGGCATCACACAGAGAGTGCAGCAAGAAACGTTTTCCTGAGAGTGCAGCAAGAAAAGTGACGCATGTCACGTTTCTTTTTCTATTGAAGAGACTGAGGCATGTGTCCCCCAGCAAAAGGGAAAGAGGCGTTGGAAAAATACAAACACCGATAGTCGAAGTTCTCAAAAGGTCCTGAAGTTATACGAATTTTCTTCATTCCTTCCTCAAGTTTACGAACTTCAATTGAGGCTCATGCAAGTTTGTCAGTCTGAAGTTACCAAGGAATTCACCATAAATCACGTAAGTTTGTCGAAGTTTAGCCCTGAAAATGTAATTACTTCGAATAGAAGTGCACGAAGTTGCTGGAAATGTATTTACACACTGATTTGATAGCCCATTTCTCCAAGCCTGCTGGCCAGCCCAGGTGGTAAGCCCTGAGGAGCTGCGTGCGTCCCGTCGGCCCAGCCGGGTGGCCAGACCCGTGCGCTCCGACACCGGACCGATAATTAACCGATTTCCTGAGAGAAAGGAGGGGAAGGAGAACGCGACGCGTGTAAGCCGAGATGAGGTCCAAAGAAAAGTTAACTGGCGAAGAGGAAGGTGATAAGTGACACCGCTAAAATGAGATTTTTCAGTGATTATGTAGACCAATTTCGTCCGATATTGCGTCCAACGAAGGGTTTTGAGTTATCTTCCATAGGGTCGAAGGTATAAGGGTTTAGTCTAAAATGATAGATGTCTGCTTACCTTGAGCTGTCCGAGACCAAATGAAAATGGGGTAAATTAACTTGTAACGAAATTTATCAAAAGTTTAAGGAAGAAAAATGAGTTAAGTCAACTTAAAACTTTTTGGAACAATATTTTGACGATGATAGGCAAACTTTAATCCTGAAGCATTTATCAAAAATAACAAAACCAGGATAATTGCGACCACTAAGCAGCTACACTCCAATTCCTCGACAGGTGAAAAGAGTCAAGTTGTCTTATCCCCGTATGTCACGGTGGCTAAAAAGAGGATAGTCCTATTTCTCAATGAAGGGGCGTGATATTACAAATCGTTAAAGGGCCAGTAATATCCTCAGCTGTTGTTGTACATCGCAGACACGATGTTAGACCGGGAGAAAATTCATATTCAGCGGGTTGTATCGGCGCCTGCCAACTAGGCAACACGTGGTGCAAAGCGTGAGAGAGGGGGCACATTCGGTCACTCTAATTCGCGGAAGAGCCCGGTCGAGCCCCCAAAAAGCCTCTGGGTCCCCGCGGCAGCGTCGTGCCCTCCCTCCAGCTTACTGGGCCGCGCCAGGCTTGGCCACCGAACTTCTTGACTACTCCACCCTTTACCCGAGCCTTTATCACTTTATAGGGAACCGGTTCCCGCCTCAGCCCCGGCGCTATGTGGGCCCCCAGCCCCACCCCGCCCCGCGGCACCAGCATATGATGAATGGATAAAGCTTTAAACACCCCTTAAAACGAGCAGGGAGACTGTATTAAAAATTCCTGCTACTGCGCTGCAGCAGGCTGGCAGGCTGGCTGGCTGCAGGCGACGCAGGTATTTACAGGGCCCGCCGGGCACAGGGAGCGAAAGGTTCATATGTCTGAACAATAGTTTGTTGGAAACCAGACACCCGGGCCGGCCCGGCGCGGACGGGCTGGAGGAGGTGGCGAGGAGCGGTGACTTATGCCCGGGCGGAGATGCTAATGTGTCAGGCGCCCGGGCAGGACCGGCCCCGGCCCGGCAGCGGCGGCGACAGACAGAAGCGCGAGACACGTCGCCGACCGGCGATTTATACAGACAGCCCTGCCTGCCGCAAACCTAAAGGACGTGGGCACCTCCGCGCCAGGCCCGGCCGCCGGCAGGACACATATTAAACCGTCATTTCCATGGAATCACCTTTTTTCTCCAGAAGCTCAGAGCTAAGTGTGCTGCGCCGACTGCGGGCGTTACTCTTGGCAGGATCACCCCACCCAGCCCTTATCTGTACGTAACACCTTAGCACCCCAGCTGTGTTCTCAATTCAATAAGTCCTGTACTTAAATTTTTGAGAACAATTTCTTTTTCTTTTTTTTTGAGGATCAAAAATAGGAGGTAAAGAAAGAAACGATACAAAAAAAATCGCATGTCACACATTCGTGGCGCGCGGCGTCTAAGAAGACCAACCCCTTCCGATACCCAAAACAAAACCCGGATGAATTATTCATGGTCATCAGGCTACTGTGCCGCTATGTCGCCCCTATGAGACGAGGAACGCCTCCGCCATTAATTCCTACAGGCTCCCCAATAAATTTAGCCATCGATTCCCGCTTTGGCACATGTCCATACGCGCGTTCTCGGAAGTGAGCGCTGCGTCTCTATCTCGCGCGAACGAGAGAGAGAGAGAGTGGGAGGACTGGGCGGGTAACCGCGGCCCTTGCAATCAGACCAGAAGGTCATTGGCGGGTAAAGTAACTTTCATGACGGAGGAGCACTGTTCATTTCCTACAAAGCATTTGAAAGCTCTGTAGATTGCGAAGCATGTGCTTCGCAGCTCACGAAAGCAAGAGCTTTGCAAATTGCAAAAGGTTTGAAAGCTTTGCAAATAGCAAAAGTTTGAAAGCTTTGCAAATTGCAAAGGTTTGAAAGCTTTGCAAATCGCAAAGGTTTGAAAGCTTTGTAAATCGCAAAGGTTTCTAGCAATTTCCAATTTGAAAAGCGATTGCTTTGTTAGAATTTGACAGGAAACATTTGCGAACGGCAAACGGCATTTTCGCATAGACGTTTGCTTACAATTAAGTTCTTAAGCTCTATTGTAACGAAAACTTTGTTCCACATATTTATTTCGTTGTTAACCAGTGTAATCCCATTTCCAAGGATCTCACGGTGATATACCCTCCGCCGCCGGTACCGGTGCCTGTATCAGTGACACAGGTCACGCTCCCCTCGCTAGGCGTGACAACTGTCACGCACGTGACCGAGCGCTAACGGGCGGTCGCGCCCGCAGGTGTCAGGAGGAAGCGTTGCTCCAGACCCACAGAACTCTCACCTAGACAGGGACCCTCGCGTGGTCCAATCGAGAAAATATAATACTTTACAGAAAAAAAATTTCCTTGTATTTGTAGTGAATTTAAGCTTCAGTCTTTATTTTGGATTCAATTGTCAGCAAGCTCTACAATTTATAGAGAGGTGCACCTCTCAGCATGCTGACCCTTATAGACAGACCACGAGTGTTTGCTCATGGCCAAAGGGTTGCAGTTCATGAGCCCTCTTTCGCGCGCATGACTTCAATAATAGCCACAAACACACACACACACACACACACACACACACACACACACACACACACACACACACACACACACACATACTGAAACGCACGCACTCGGATAACACGAGAATAATTCTTCATTTTTTTCGGCGGCACTCTGCCGACTCGAGGATGTCACGATTTTCCCCCCGTGCCTTGCCTGGGAGAATGAAGCGCGGCCGCGGCGTGGCGTGGCGCGGCGCCGCTCCCTCAAAGCTAACGAGCCAAACTCCCAGCGGCGGCGCTCGCCACACCACGCGTAAGGCCCTTGATGCAGATCATAACGGCTCCAGTACGCGGCTGTACTCGTTATTTTGGAAAATGCAGTGAAATTTCAGTAACGCTTCAGCGGGTGAACTACCCCGCGGCGGGCCCGCCGAGAACACACACACACACACGCACCCTACCAGCTACGCCCGCCTTGCTCATGGGGGCGAGCAGCAGCGAGGGGCTGAGTCAGAAAATTTGAATATGAGAGCAGAAATAAACAAGAAGACGTGACCCCCGGGCCGACCCCCGCGCGCCTGCCCGACACACACATACTCACTCTGCATCTTTTTGTGAGGTGAGATGCGCCGAGACGTGTGGGCGATACCCCGCGCTTCTCTGCGCCGCCGCCGCCGCCAGGGGGAGCAGAGTCACTTGGCCGCGGGGTATATCATCCCAGTTTCCGTGAGAAATTCTCCGCAAAGACCGAGATGGGCCTCTGCTCTGGAAATCCAAGTGTACGAATGTCGCTCACTTGTAGGTGAGCATATAAAGTCACTCACTTTTAGGTGAGCAAATGGTCAAATGTATTCACCTTGTGGTCATTCGCTCACCTACAAGTGAGCGAATAGTCATTTGCTCACCTACAAGTGCGCGAATAGTCATTTGCTCACCTAAAAGTGAGTGAATTTATTCGCTCATCTACAAGTGAGCGACATTCGTACACTTGGATTTCCAGTGTGCGGTATGCTTCTTTCCACCACGTACTATTTATTCCCCGCCCGCGATTCCTCGGTGGATTGAGCCTACGAGCACTGTACAACAGTGGACATTATCAATGCCAAAATTTTGGCGTTCTTTAACGAACGCCAATATTTGACCCCTTGTTTTGCCAAATTTTCGCGTTCTCCGGAAAGATTTCAAAATTGTGGCGTTAAATGCGAGGTCAACTGTGGAAGAGCGCCACATTTTTGCGTTAAATACGAAAGAGCGCCACATTTCGGCAAAAAATGTGGAAGAGCACCATATTTTGGCGTTAAAAGCGACCAAAACTTGGCGTTCTTTGGTATGAGGTGCCCGATTTAACAGTGAGCTATTAGTGTCTCTCGCAATATGATTCCCTGTTGCGCAGCTCTCACACCTGCGGCGGAGGCAGGGGTCGCGCGGGGCTTAAGTCGGTGTGAGTGACGACTGTGTCCCATCCGGCCAGACACTTTTACTTTTTCCACGAACCGAGCAGGCCAAGAGCACCGAGGTCGTGTCTGTGTATCCCGGGACCTCGAGAACACTGGAAATCCAAGTGTACAAATGTCGCTCACTTGTAGATGAGCAAATAAATTCACTCACTTGTACGTGAGCAAATAACTATTTGCTCACCTACAAGTGAGTGATTTTTTTCGCTCATCTACAAGTGAGCGACATACGTACACTTGGATTTCCAGTGAACGAAACCCTTGGAGGTGAAATAATCAAATATCCAAGAAAGGTCAGAACAGAGGACCCATTCTTTTTTACTGCCGCGAAGAAAAAACACAGTTTAATGAAAATTAGAGCGTTGTCCTATAGCTGGAGCATATGACATTCAGCATTTTTTTTTATAACCTGTATCACCCTGATAACATAAGGCTGCCACCCAGAGCACATTCGCCGAGGGCGCGGGAGGGTAAGCGGGCCGGAGGGCGGGCGGGAAAGCGGGCTGGAAAGGTCGTCACAGACATCCCCCGCCCCCCCAAAACACACACACAGAAAATCAAATAAGCCCAACACTATGCTGATCACTTTCAGAGGTACAGGTATAGTTTTGCTTGTTGGTTTTTATGGTCTTAACGATCCCTTCCCCTCACCCGAAACTTCTCCGCGCCATACGCACCTAAGGGGTTTCGGGGGTGGGTAAGGTGTTCGTGATTAATACGTATCGAGCGAAAATGGTAATGAGAAAACGAGACGGGCAAGGGGGAGGGGAGGGGGAGGGGGTAGTGGGGGGAGGAGGGGGGAGGAGGGGAGGGAGAGGGTTAAAGGGGGCGTGGCGCGACGCTCGATATAATAAACTAGTGGGAGGAGGACAGGTAGGATTTGAAACAATGGGGTTTGGGGCCCCCGACACCACAGCACAGCCCCCCACGGCGAGGATCCGGACCAGCACACATATCCCCAGGTAACAGGCGCCTGCCCGGCGGCACCAGGCGAGGCGGCGGCACCGCCGCGCACGCCACGGCACACCCACGCAACTCACTGATGATCTGACAAAGGGACTTAAGTCCACCTCCGGGTCATTTTCGTTTTATATGTGGGAAATGATGCCTGACACCTAAGAATCATGCCTAAAAAAACGGCATGTTGATATCTATTACGGTTTTGTTGCTACAAAAAGTGACAAACAGACGTAAGTCCACTAGTGATCTGACAGAGTAACGTAAGTCCAGGTCTAATCTGACAAAGGAACTTAAGTCCACTGGTAGAGTCTGACAGAGGAACGTAAGTCCAGGCATAGTCTGACAAAGAAACGTAAGTCCACTTGTGGAGTCTGACAGAGGAACGTAAGTCCAAGCATAGTCTGACAAAGGAACGTAAGTCCACTGGTGGAGTCTGACAGAGGAACGTAAGTCCAAGCATAGTCTGACTGAGGAACGTAAGTCCAGGTTTAACTTGACAAAGGCACGTTAGTCCATTTGGAACCCAACAATGGAGTCTTAAGGAGCACCTTGTAAAAAATATATTTGTTGGGGCAATATTATGGAGACTCCACCAGTGGACTTACGTTCCTTTGTCAGACTATGCTTGGACTTACGTTCCTCTGTCAGACTCCACCAGTGGACTTACGTTCCTTTGTCAGATTAGGCCTGGACTTACGTTCCTCTGTCAGCTCCACAAGGGGGGTTTAAAAGACGTAAGTCACACTAAATTCCATTCTAATTAAGTTAGAGCAGCACAAGTTTTACCGAAAGGTAATGCATGTCAAAGGAAATCATTCTGTGAAAGAAAAAGTAACCTAAATTCAAAACTGTAAGAGCCAGATCACATTTTGACACTCTTTTTGCCATCCTGTAAAATTTGCTCAGATGGACTTAAGTCCCTTTGTCAGATCATCAGTGAACTGTCGGACTCTCCGGGCCGAGTTACGAGGGTGTGCGACGACGGCCGTGCGCGCCACCCTCCCAATGACATGCGGGGCCGGCCGAGGCCACGACGACCTCAAACAGAGAGCGAATAAGAGGGAGAGAGAAAAAAAAGACAACACAGAGATATACTTTCCCTCACCATCGCCTTTGCCCTTGCCTCTTCCTCTGCGAGGGACGACGACGCCCGTCCCGCGCGTATGTTTCTGATTGTAAGTTCCTGCTGTGTCGGAGATTTTTCGTTGCAGATAAACGATAAAACCGTGCTGGCACCCAATTTGATATTGTTTAAAATCCGAAGCCGGCGAGACTGGCGGCCCTCTCCACACCACGTCACCTGACCCCTAAACTTTTATCTCCGCAACCAAAAAGGGCGGGAGGGAGTGAGGGTGGGCGGGAGTTGGGAGTGAGGGTGGGCGGGAGTTTGGGAGTGAGGGTGGGCGGGAGTTGGGAGTGAAGGTGGGCGGGAGTTTGGGAGTGAGAGTGGGCGGGAGTTGGGAGTGAGGGTGGGCGGGAGTTGGGAGTGAGGGTGGGCGGGGGTGGCGGGCAGGTCTAGGTGACGCATCCTCCGCGCCGCCACGCCACGCCACGCCCCGCGTCATCACGCGCGTGTCGAGCATCGGGTCGGGCGGCGAGCAGCGCCTTCAGAGTCGCGGCACGTTCCGCCCCGAGCGTGCGAGAGGCAGGCGAGAGCGTCGACCGACCGACCGACCGACCGGGGCCGACCGACCGGGGCCGACCGACCGGGGCCGACCGCGACCGCGCGACCGACTAGGGGGGAAGGGGGTAACGCGCGATGATGGACCGTAGATATGTAAACGTAACGCTATGACAAAGTAGAGCAGCTCATTGGTCGAGACTCATAGGAAGAAAAACCAACGCGTAAGGGGAGAAGCGCGTCCAAATATGTAACAATGCGAAGAAAAACCAGATAAAAGGGTGTTTTGTTTTTCTCTGTTCTTGGTTTTATAATTTAACAATCTTGATTCAATAATATTATTCGATAAATAAACAAAGGTGCATCAAAAATATTTTGCTGTTTTTTTGTTTTTTTTAAAGAAGTTGTTTTTGTGGGTGGCAAAACAAAGCAGAAGCTAAAAATTTAAAAGCGGAATCAAAATATATTGGAGCGCTCTTAATTTTAAAAATTCAGTCTCCTTTTAAAAAGATAAGAAAGAAAACCCATACTTTGAGGTACAGGGGAGATGCAGCGAGCAGCAGGGGAGTTCCCTCGCGGACACCTGGCCTGCCCTGGTGACTCACGCGCCTGACGCGCCCGCGCCACACCGCATCGCGCGGCCCCGATAAGACGAGGGCCCCGCCTCGCCTCGCCCCGCCCCGCCCCGCCCCAGCACGCCCCGCGAGTCTCACGCCCCGGGTGCCCCCGCTGAATGGCGATCACGGCGGCGCGGTGAGTCAGGCGAGGCGAGGTGCGGCGAGGTGTGGCGGGGCGGGGCGGGGCGGGGCGGGGCGGGGCGGGGCGGGGCGGGGCGGGGCGGGGCGGGGCGGGGCGAGGCGGGACGAGGCGGGGCGGGGCGGGTGTGGGGGCGTGGTCGTGCGACCGACCGGACGCCTCCAGACGCGTGTAAGAGGATTGAGAGTACTGTACGTACACGACACGGCGCAGTGCTACGTCAACACGGCCGCCTCGCTCTCTTTCTCCTCCTCCATCACGCCCCGGCCCCGGCCCCGGCCCCGGCCCGGCGCGCCAACACGTCACCGCGACGGAGAGGCCCAGGCAGTCACAGCACTTGGAGGAAAGCGCGGGCTGCATCCGCGACTGCAGCGAGGGGGCCTGAGCTCGGGCAATCCGGTGTACACTCACCCTGGCGACTGTATCAGAACATCGCTCCCATCCCATGCCTTTGTCCTTGTCGCACTCACGACGGCGTCCACTCTAGGATATGGAGCTGCTCTACAGGGTGGCCCATTTACCCCGGCGTAGGTGTAAGTAGGCAACTCATTCTACTCGAGCTAGGCGAGGGCAAGACGTGAAGAGGGGAGCGACTCGTCCCGATCCCCACCTCACCTCTCGCCCTCGCCCAGCTGAAGTAGAATGAGTTGCCTACTTACACCTCCGCCGGGGTAAATGGGCCACCCTGTATAAGTGCGACGAGGACAGAGGCATGTGAATCAGTCTGAATCAGCCTACTAGGCAACGTGTGTGCAAAGGCGTTGCCGAGCAGGCAGGTGCAGATATGCAGCCCGCTTTCTACCACTGTGTTCCGGCTTACTTGGTGCCTATTTTTCTGGCGACACAGCCCACACTGGAAATCCAAGTGTACGAATGTCGCTAACTTGTAGGTGAGCAAATAAATTCACTCACTTGTAGGTGAACAAATAACCATCCACTCACTTGTAGGTGAGCGAATAACCACTCACTCACTTGTTGGTGAGCAAATGACTATTCGGTCACTTGCACGTACAATTGAGTGAATGGTTATTTGCTCACCTACGAACGAGTGAATTTATTTGCGCACCTACAAGTGAGTAAGTTTATTTGCTCTCCTACAAGTGAGTGAATTTATTTGCTCTCCTAAGTGAGTGAATTTATTAGCTCACCTACAAGTGAGCGCCATTCGTACACTTCGATTTCCAGTGCAGGCAAGCCCGGCGCAGGCCCGCAGACGGTCACCAAAAAGATACGGACCATCGTGCTGAGCCGCGTCACCACCGACCCTCCTGGGCTCCCCCGGGGCGGAGACACGTCGTCGGCGACCAGCCACGTTTTGTTTCTCGGAGGGCTCTACTACAGAATTATGGCCGTCCCCTGCATAATTTCGAACCGCGCGGTGGTCTAATAAGGCCCCGGCCTGGCCCGGCCCGGCCCGGCCCGTAAAACGCTGCAGCATCGTCGTTCTGACGGGGAGCCTCCCTATGGTCCTGGCCCTGCTCCCTGATCGACCCGACCGGGGGGACTCAAACGAGCAGGGAGCGGGTGGTGCAGAGGCGGGGCGGGGCGGGGCGGGGCGGGGTGGAGTGGAGTGGAGCGGGGCGGGGCGGGGTGGGGCGGTGAGACCACAGGGGTGACCAAAGGGCCCGAGCCTTACACCTGCGACAAAGGGCGACACCTATAAACATACGCCGGCCCCATTGTGGGGCGCTGCGGGGCTGCGGGGCGGGGCCCCCTGCGCGCGGGCGGCGCGGCGGGTGCAGGGCGGGTTGGGCGGGCCGCCCAGGGCCACAAAGACGGGGGCGACGACGTCGCCAGGGCGGCAGACGAGGCGCCCTAACGGGCACATGCCGCCACCCAAAACTAATGCTATCCGAGAATGACTCATGAAACACCCGAAACTTACGTCGTTATTCCGCATTAAGTGAGCGCTATAGACAATGATATCTCGCAAAGGCACTACTACTACAATAATCTAAAGCTCGTCAGGTCTGCAATTTTCTGTCAGGCGTGTTGCATTGGTTGCCTACCCCGGAGGCGGCGGCGGGGCGGCGGGTGCAGCAGCAGTCGTTATTGATATTGCAATAGGCAATACGTAGACCAACAGTAAAGCCGGCTCAACTTCACTGAGTTTGAGCTACTTATTGCCTACCTATCTGGCAACACTGCAGTGTACCCATGGGCAGCACCAGCATCGGCGCGGCGACATTCCAAAGGCAATCGTCAAGCGCCATCCTGCTGCTCCCAATCGAGCGTACCTACCCGTCCTCCAGGAGTCCGGGCCGGAGCGGGCCGGAGTCCGAAGTGAGGCCCCCCCCCCCCCCCTCCGGTCTAACTGCTGCTCCCGATGCCTTATCTCCCGCGAGCATTATTGTCTCAGAGACTCATCTTTGTCACCGCACCGATCGGACCGGAGTCGTCCAGCTCCGTGTGATGCGAGCGGCGCCGCCGGCCGCAGGGCCCGAAGAGGGACCCGGAGGGGGGCCCGGAGGGGGACCCGGAGGAGGACCCGGAGGAGGACCCGGAGGACTCGAAGCAGGACCCCGGGGAAGACCCAGAAAAGTACCCGGGGGAGGACTCGGAGGAGGGCCTGGAGGACCCGAGGAAGGGCCCGGGAGAGGAACATGAGGACCCACAGCAGGACCCGGAGGAAGGACCCGGAGAAAGGACCCGGAGAAAGGACCCGGAGAAAGGACCCGGAGAAAGGACCTGGAGAAAGGACCTGGAGAAAGGACTTGGAGAAAGGACCTGGAGAAAGGACCTGGAGAAAGGACCTGGAGAAAGGACTTGGAGAAAGGACCTGGAGAAAGGACCTGGAGAAAGGACCTGGAGAAAGGACCTGGAGAAAGGACCTGGAGAAAGGACCTGGAGAAAGGACCTGGAGAAAGGACCCAGAGGAGGACCTGCAGGAGGACCTGGAGGAGGACCCACAGCAGGCCACGCACCCCGTCCCATTCGGCCCGCTGCGTCCACAGCTAATAGCCCCAAATAACGCCGCGACAGTTGGCCCGGTGTTGCCGGAAAAGTAAGCAACAAGTAGCTCAAACGGCAGCTCTGCGCCAGCCTTCTAGGCAACAACACTTGTCCTGCGTTGCCTAGTAGGCAGTCGCAGATGCAGCCCATTTTACTCTACCGTGTTTGCGTGACTTATTGCCTACATTTCTGGCGGCGAGGGGAGACAAGAAACTAGTCAGGTTAGCTCAAGGAACGGCCCTACGAATGACGGCAAACGCTTATTACAATCCACTCGCACACGTGGTGTAAACGCAAGCAAGAAACGAGGAAAAAATAATGAAAAATAAAAAAAATAAGATTTTTGTGACTTTTAGCATACGAATTTTTCATTCGCTGTGCTGCCCGCCCCGCTGTGGGCATTAATACCTCGAACAAGAGTTGCACCATGTCAGTCGTACACATGAACATCGGTACACCACCGATACAACGCGCCGCCCCGGTGTCGGGCCCGGCCGGGCCCACGACCCACGACGACGCCAAATTCTCTTATTCTTATTGTTTTGATGCGCGCGGGGCTTCAAACTTATTTTTCCTTCTCGTTAAACGGCTTTGCTCGTTTTGGGTCCGGCTGGGCGGGCAGGGGCTGAGCCCAGGCCAGGCCGGCGCGACGCGCGGACAGTCGCAGTAGGGGGTCCCCCCAAGAGTGGCGCTTGAGAGAGAAAAAGATAAAGAAAGCGGCAGGGGAAAAAAGGAGGCATGGCGAAAAACCGAAGATGGCAAACAGAAGAAAAAAAAAAAGAGTCAACAGGACAGAAGGGAGCCGAATTGATGAGAAGGTAGAGATATGAGAAGGTAGAGGCAAAGCGAGCAGCCTCTTCGTCGTCGTCGGCGGCGGTGGCGGCGGCGGCGGCGTCACCACCCCGGAAAAGTTGAAAGTTTTTATTGACAAAAAAGCAGACACGACCGAATATAATGTACTTGACGCATTAAAAAAATATGTATAAAATATTAAGGCCATTTAGATGTTTTTATGTAAATGAACAAATCGTTTATTGGCGACCCATTAACCGGCGAGGAGCGAATGAAAGGTCATTATTTACACCCCAAAGGTGAGGGAGGGGGCGGGGGCTCAACCCCAGCACCACTATCAGCGGTCCCCATCGCGTCCACCCCCTGGGGGCCCCCCGGGGCCCCGCGCGGGGTGGGACCCAGTCCCAGGGCCTCGCCAAGAGGCGGCGACAGAACCGATATTTCATCGCCGTGCCCAGACGAGTCCATCATAACTCAGGTTAAGCGCCACCTTCGCCTCCTAGACTGTGCTGCTGCTGCCTCTACCTGACCGTGCCCGTCCCCGTCCTGAGAACGCTGGACGAAATTCCAGAAACACCGGCGCCCCCGAGTGAGTCACGGGCGCACGGGGCCGCTTCTCGCATTGCGGACACGTCCGTGCTAGGCACGTGTTGTGAGTGTGTCGCGTCACCCACACTGGAAACCAACGCGCGTCAACACATGTGTGTGTGTGTGTGTGTGTGAGTTTGTGTGTGAGGTTTGCCTAGGAATTTCACTCGCAGTTGAATTCGCGCCCAGAAAAATCCTTTCTTGATCCAAATTCAATGTGGCCCAAGATCAAATTTGCTCTCGAAACAAAGCAAAATTGTTGTTCTTTGAAGGAAAATTTCTTGATCTGAGTATAATTTCCTTGGTAATCAGTAGTCTTGAGCATGTACTTGGATTGAGAAACGATTTTTCTGGGTGAAGGGACCAAAAACAAAACGAATCGATATTCCGTCACACCTTTAAGTGTACGACATTTACACACGCAAATTTCCAGATCAAATCTGAAGTTTCAGAGAACCGCATTGCATCACATTGATGATAGCGGTAGAAAGAGCCTTACAGTGTCATGCAGCCCCGACACCAACGCCAATAATAAAGGCGAAGCTCACCTGCTGAGGGCTGACCCGCCCCGGGCGCCAGGACAGAGATGGCGGCTAGGAGTATAGGATGGCGCTGGTCTCCTCGGCTGCTACACCCGTCGGTATCATGCCTGCAACACACACACAGGACAAAACTTATGGCAAAAAAATAAATAAAGGAAAGAGCATTCAATAGGAAAAAAACGTGCTGAGAGAAATCAGCATGAAGTAAGGGAGAAAACGGGGGAAATAAATAAAATAAAAAGGTACGTCGTCGCGGTGAAGAGCCAACCGTTATTACTCCCAACCCTCTGAGAGTCCTTCCCCGCCCTTTCCGTGTGAGTCCCGCCCCGTCCCGCCCCGTCCCGCCCCGCCCCGCCCCGCCCCGCCCCGCCCTACCACGCCCACGCTGATAAGCGCCCCACTCGCGACGCTATTATTTATTTATTCCCCTATCCTTACTCTGCACCCCTCTTCGACCATTTACCTGCTGCTTCTTTTCTCTCTCTGTATTTCACTTCCACACCTACGTAAAATTAAATTGCTTATAAAAAATTGGAAAAGTATTGTCAGTATTGTCATAACAGGGTTTGGATTAATTAAGAAAAACAACGAAGTAAACGTGCACCAAACAGATTTAAAATAAGGAATGCCTGATAAAGTGTAACAAAAAAATTATAAGAAGATCAATAACACGCACGACAACACTCCTCTTCCACAGTGGTGTCCCAGCGCGTGTGATCATGATCGTTGCCGGGAATCTAGCGTCGCATCGATCATCGCATCGACCGATAGGTCCCGGCAACAAAAGAGGACCAATTACTAGTCCCAAAGTGTGACTTCGGTTCCTTTAGCGCATGTGTGTGTGTGTGTGTGTGTGTGTGTGTGTGTGTGTGTGAGGGCCAGGTGTTGAGACTAGGCCAGAGGGTGACAAGGCGCGCCCTGATCTACAGCCGGGATAACCTTCAGCTAGCAGCAGGTGAGCGAGGCCGCGCACCACGGCGAGAAACGCAAGTCAAAAATGTGTGAATGTCTCACACTTCTAGTGTGTGAATTTTCACCCGCACGCTGCTTCTTGGCCATGCAGGTGTTCGAAATCCCTGAGAAAAACTCCTTTACTTGTCAGAGTGTGCAAATAAAAATTAGGAAGATTTCGAAGGATAACAAAAAAATCAAAGAAATACGCAAAAAAAAATGAGAGAAATTCAAGAAAATTTAAAGGTTAAAATGCAAAAAGAAGAAAAGAACAAATGAAATCTCACAAAAGTTGTGGCTAAATTCACAAAAATTAGGAAAAATCGACAATCACGCACCAAATTGTGAAGCTGTGCCCCCCTACTCTCGCCCACACGCTTATTCCCCTCCTCCCAGCTCGCTCTCGAGTTCATTACGCCCATCATATGACAGTAGGGGGGACGCGGGGGCGACCATATTACAGTCCACGCGGGGCAACCGTTGCGTCGTGTAGCCTGCATAAAACGAAACGCCACCGCGCGAAAAGGAGACAAAAGCAATCCACACCAGCAGGCCAAACACCCAACGCATAAACTCTCTCTCTCTCTCTCTCTCTCTCTCTCTCTCTCTCTCTCTCTCACACACACACACACACACACACACACAGCGGAGGCTCGCGCACCCAGTCCGGTACCACACGGCACACACGGTAGCGGACGCAGCTTCTTGTCCACTTTAGCGAGTCCCTCAGACACCTTATCCCGAGGCGTAGCAGACCATCAAACGGCCATAAACTCCCCGCATTAGACAGAGAGATGCCCCGTCAAGAGTAACGCCCTTCTGCTGCCGCTGCTGCTACTGCCGCCGCCGCCGCCGTGATATTATAAAACCGCCGCGCGCGAAAGTTGCAGGCTTTGGCGAAGGGGTAATGGCTTTCCTTAGTACACACATCACTTCATGTTTGACGCGGAAACGCAATACATGCAACGTTTTCTCACGATTTCTCAAAAAAATAAAAAAGTGAAGGGATTTATTTGGGGTAGTATATACGAACCGGCTTTCGGGTGGCGCGAGTGCCTAACGCTTTAACGCCGACAAGTCCATATTTAAAGAAAACCAAGGGAAGAAAAAATAAATCGAACAAAAAATGGACTTATAAGCCTGGGGCGGTGATATCGCGTACTGACCACCTCGTGAACACCACTCTTACACGCATTAAGAGCCGCATTCCGACATATGGTTTCTAATCTTGCATTCTCGCAGAGCAGAGTTATCGTCCGTCGCGGTAAAACAGACAGCAAATGACAGAGCGCGCTTATTCTAAATAACGTGTCACTTAGAAGAACGCGTCACGCGCTAGAAGGGCGCGACTCGGCCGCGCGCGCGCGTCAAAAGCGACGCATCTCCGTGGGGCTGGTCGCTCAGTTACGCGCGGGGGAGGAGAGGAGTGGGGGGAGGAGGAGGACTGGACACCCCGACCAGCCGCGCACGCCACGCCACCACCGATTAATTACCTTTTACTTTTCTCGGGAATTTCACACCGGTACGGTATAACAAGGTGGAACAACATTTGTTTCCCAACAGGCGATACCCATCGCAGCGCTGCAGCAGGCCAGGGGACGAGGTCATCGATTACCCACGTGACATCAAGCAGACCAAAACGCAAGTGTGGCGTGTGTGTGTGTGTGTGAGCGCACACGCGCGTGTGTGTGTGTCACGGTAAAAACTATGTCTGATTTTTTGAGGAAAAGGGGAAAGCTTTGAGGAGCTTTCATAATTTAAGGGAACCACCTCAGATTTTGAGGAAGTCTCCTCCAAAAATGTGGGAACTTCCCCCAAGTTTTTGGGGGCCGTCCTCGAAATCTAAGGAGGTTCCCTCAAATTATGGGAATTCCTCAATGTTTTCCCATTTTTCTAAAAGAAACGAGCATTGTTTTTACCGTGGTGCTTTAGTATGCGTGCAGACATAGTGACCCGTGGCTGCGAGGACACAAGTTCAATGGGATTTTGTTGACCCCCAATCGACCTGCGCGGCATACCTTCAGGAGAAAATAATTTGTATTTCTCGCGCACGTGAAGAATACTTTATCCTTTTCTTTTGTTTTAATTTTTTTTTTTTTTTAAAGTAGGATTTGTTGGGTTGGAAGGCGAGGCGCTTTTGTACAAGAAGGGCCCGGGCTGGTCGGGCTACTGGGGTTGACGCTACCGTGGGGCAGCGATACCCATCGCCTCACGTAGCCGCCCCGCCCCGCCCCGCCCCGCCCCACGGGCGGCACCACCGGCACCACGCTGGGGCCCCCGGAGGATTTACCACCCATCTGCATGTGAGCTGCGAGGAATAACAATCATAATAAAAGTAGTATTTTGTCCAGCTCCGTATTAAGTGCATATCTCTCGGAAGACGTGTGTGTGTGTGTGTGTGTGTGTGTGTGTGTGTGTGTGTGTGTGTGTGTGTGTGTGTGTGTGTGTGTGTGTGCGGGGGCGTGTTACAGGAAGATGTTCTCGGTACTCGTGTGAATATAAGTCACGTGCAATACAGCCCCCCCCCCCCCCCCCCCCACACACACACACTTTTGTTTTACATGTTGCAAAACTGTAATCACATTGCAAGACCACGACGGCGGCCAGATATACACAGTGAAGAGTGCGCAAAAAAATGTTTCACATCAGCGGGCTGGCCCATAGGCGTGTACATAGAAAAGAACTAGGGGTAACGCTATCGCGTCTCCCTCCCCCCCCTCTCCTTTCCGAACATCTTCCTCCTCCTCCGCGACACGCCACTATGATACACGCGCTTTATGGCGTGTGAATACAATGCCATAACAAGGGCATTGTGTCGAGCCGCGATGTACAAGAAAAGAAAGAAGAGAGAGAGAGCAGAGCTACGCGGGGCGGGGCGGGCGGCGTGACAATATTGCGCGCCAAAGCGCTAAAGCGTTTAACAGCGCCGCTCCCCGCTAAACGGCGCGCGCGACTTTTCGCGAGGCGCGGGGCTGCGCGTATAATATATCACAATGCCTTATTTGTCGCACTAAACTGCGACTGCCCGCCCTTGTCGCCGTAGTAAAGACCCTCACTGTTGAACAGTAGCAATTCGTTATTTGAGGAATAATTCACTGTTAATTCCTCTACATATAAAGACAGATCGGTATTTTCGTGTACAAAAAGTATTTGGGGCATTTGGGTGCGTCCCTATGCGTCTATAATGTTGTTTCGTACGTTGACCTTCCCGTGGCGAACAGTATGGTTGTCTGATTATTGTCGATAAATATTTGTCTAAGGAGTTTAATCGTGCAATAAGAAAACCGAATTTTTACATTTTTACAATTGGAGTTAATTTAAAAAAAAAATTAAAATAGTATTATATGAGAATATTTTGCGAAGGAAGAGAGATGCTGTCAAGTTCCGGGGGAGTTGAGGAGGAGGGGAGGGGGCGGTAGGAGGAGGAGGAGGAGGAGGAGGAGGAGGAGGAGGAGGAGGAGAGGGAGGAGGGAGAGGAGGAGAAGGAGCAGGCAGAGGATACTGGAAAAACAAAGGTAGCACATAACACCCATTTACAAGTGCTAGTCGTAATACAGTAGTGCCTATACAAAGGCATTATTAAAACAGCACCCCTAAAGATACACTAATTTAGCCGAAAAGTGCTATATTTGAGTGCCTTTGGACACAATCGCGCCTTACTAAAGGCACTTGAGTACAGCACCTTTTAAAGGCATTAGGTCCTACCTTTGTTTTTACAGTGGAGGGCAGGGGGTTGGTTTTTCTGGGAGCGGTGATCCGTCTCGCCCTGCTCCTGGCAGGCCCGAGCCGGGGAGGGGCGGGGGCGGGGGCGGGGGCGGGGGCGGGGGCGGGGCGGGCGCGGGGGCTCCGATCGTCCGTCAGCGAGAGGGAGGGGAGGGGGCTGCTGGCTGGACCAGAGCCGCGCCGCTGCGCCACGGCCAAGTGAAAGGGAATCCAAAACAAAGTGACGCGGATAAAGTGATGCGCCCCCCGCTGCAGGAGCCCCGCGGCGGCCCGGCGCGGGGGAAGGAAGATAAGGGCGCGTCCGGAAACTCAAGACGTCACAGATGAGCCGAAGAAGCAGGGGGAGGAGAGGGGGGCGTGCTGTTTTCGTGCGACGCGGTCTAGAAGTTGAGGTCAGGTGGTTTAGGAACGCCCCCTGTTTGTTTAGCGGGCGAGGGGTGGGCGGCGCCTTGCCGGCGGCCCCGAGCCGATCGGACACCTCCCCCGTACGGGCCGCGCCTCCGCCCCCTCGGCTATCGCGCCTGACCCACTTAAGGGGCTTACGCCCTCGGGGGGCGGTCCGCCGGCCGGCCGCCCCTCGCCCCCGGGGGCGGGGCGGGGGAGGCGGCTATATGAGATAGGCCCCCGGCCACGCCCGCCCCGCCTGCAGCGCCACGCCCCGCGGCGCCTTGTCTTCGCACCAGGAAATTGACCCAAGGTCCGAGCACACCGGGGGGGGGGGGGGGGGGTCGCAAAATCATTCGGTGCAGGCCAGACGCACCGGTACAAACCACACTGGAGACCCAGATGCGTAAATGCCGCACACTTTTAGGTATGTGAATACCAAATCGTGCACTTGAAAAAGTAACTGTATAAGTTTTAGATACGTACGACTGCTATAAGAAAGAGACAGAAATCCGAATGAAAGTTCACACATCGATAAAAGTCTGCGGTATTCACATTGGGTTTTCAGGGCAAATTGTCAAGTAGAGGGCGTCTTGAGTCTTTTTATTAAAAAAAACAGAAAAAAGTGTGTAGGGGGCAAAGTACATTCCGCCTCGCACGGCGCGCGTGGGCCAGGCCAAGCCCGGCACCGAGCTGGCACGTTCTGACGTACTGACGGTACTGACGCACTGACGGTACTGAGGCACTGACGGTACACTGAAAATGAACGAATCCTGATTCTCGCTCCTATACGGGCGAGAATTTCAGGGCAATTTTCTTACTCTCTAGAGAGTGAGAATTTTTTTCCTCACTCTATTTGAGAAAGAATTTTGTGATCTCGCCCGAATAAAGTGAGAATTCTTGCTTAAATAAAGTGAGGCTAAGAAATCCTTACTCATAATAGAGCGAGGC
Organism: Frankliniella intonsa; assembly: GCA_033675135.1. NCBI lineage: Eukaryota > Metazoa > Arthropoda > Insecta > Thysanoptera > Thripidae > Frankliniella > Frankliniella intonsa. The sequence goes on along the minus strand of CM066248.1, from coordinate 496,239 downwards.
TTAAAAATATCTCGCTCAAATAGAGTGAGGTTTAAAACTATTACGCTAAATAAGCAAGGAAAAGTGTCCTTTCCCTTTTCGGGCGAGAATCTGGATTCGAATATTTGCAGTGTACTGACGGTACTGACGGTACTGACGGTTCTGACGGTACTGACGGTACTGACGGGGCGGGGCGGGGCGGGGCGGGGCGGGGCGGGGCGGGGCGGGGCGGGGCCGGGCGGGGCGGGAGCCGCAGCAGGACGCACGCCGCGCGAAAATGCATCGCTGCTGCCGCGAGACTGTAACGTCTCAGTCTTTCTTTATAACACCTCATTATTATCATTATTATTATGCTAAGGGGGGAATCTGCATACAGAGCGAGCCATTAGATGCACTCGGATCGCGGCGTCGGCGTCGGCGCGGTGCGGCGCGCTGTCAAAACGCTTTATCTAGTCTTTTACCCCCCCCCCCTACCCCCACCCCCACGAGGCGCCTGAGCCTACTTCCCACCGCTCACTGCGTATCCTCCTCCGTATTACCTCTCACCTTCCACCCCCTTGTTTCCATCCTCCTGAAAATTGGAAGAAATACATCAACAGGAGTAGCAGGAGCAGAAGCGGCAGCCAGAGCAGCAGGGGGAGCAGCAGGGGGGAGAGGCCGCAGGGGGGAGAGGCCGCAGGGGGGAGGGGCAGCAGGGGAGGGGGCAGCAGGGGGGGGGCAGCAGGGGGCGCAGCAGGGGGAACAGCAGGGGGAGCAGCAGCAGGAGCAGCAGCAGGCAGCAGCAGTTCTCAGCTCGTAGTGCCGCCCCTGCCTACCTACCCCCTTTCCCACCTTCACCCTACACTACCTCGCCATCCGCAACACGACTGACAAAAAGGAGCAGGACGGCGCCGCGGCGCTAGCGCTATCCGAAAGTAATCTACCCTCCCCCCCCCCCTCCCCGGGTTGGCACTAAACTATTTTCTATGCAGCCCAGGGGAAGGAATGAAGCGCGGGAGGGGGGGGCGTCGGCGCAAAAAGAACAGCGAGCGGTGAGGCTTGCGTCGGACAATTGTTATTAACTCGACGGAGACACGCCAAGCGCAGCGCACGACAAGTTTGTTTTAATTATTGTCTTTCTCCCCCAAACTTACCCCCCCTCCACCCCCTCCCCACCCCCACCCCCCCCCCGCCCTCCCCGCTAGCCCGTGTTGTGCGGTGCCAGTGCTGGCTGACCTGGGAGCAGGGACTTAGAAGGGCGGGGGAGAGGGGGTGGGGGTGGGGGAGGGGGTAGGTAGAGGTGGCAGCAGAGAATCAAATCTCAAATCTCACCAATATCCACTAATAGGCCTGCAGTTGGTTCCATGAGGCAAGTAACCATCAATAATGTCGGAGCATCAATGATATTCTCGGTAAGTAAAACTCATGGCAGGCGTGTTTGCACAGACAAGCCTGACAGTTGGTTCGGAAAGCAGGTAGCAAGCAATACTGATAGGGACACGACAATATTGTTTGTAAATAAAAAATTACTTTCCATCATAATGTAATTCAAAACAATTTAATTTATTCATACTGACCCAATTGATTGTATTGGTTATCCACCAAAGTTTATTCTTATTGACGTAATTGATTGTATTAGTTATCTGTTGTTGCTGTAATGTCCCGATCATTATGAAACCAATAGCATATGCGAATGTTGTAGAGTGAAAACAAAGCACACTTATATAAGTGTATGCAATGCAACTTTACACCTGTTCCCTCAACATCACTTCAAATTTGAATATTATTTATTCAACCTAAATGATACTTTTGTAATACTTTTGTAATTTTTTATTACAACCAACAAGTTGCCAAAATTTTTAAACAAATACGTTACCATATAGGAAATCTCAAGACCTGTTTTGTAAGTCGAACAGATTCCAAACATTTTACGTTGACTCCCAAAGTGCTATGTAAAGACATCTTTACAATATGTTTATACTCAATCCAAAGACTTTAAATTTGGCCATGAAAGTGTTTCAGCAATTTTAGGATTTCTTTTAAAAGATAAATCACTCACACATGTTTGTTAATATTGGTTGATTTGGATAAGGGAATGACTAACAGCCAATTCAGTACTTCTATGACAATACCGGTACTAGTTCGAATGTGCGACTGACATAACCAACAATGGGAAGAGTGGGTAAATTTTTTGATTCACTTACCGTAATAATGACATCAGCACGTAAAAATCCACTTGAGACTTTAGTTAGGTCGGGAATCATAACCTCGATCTCAACACTATTCACACAAATTTTGATTTTCAAAAAATAAAATTATGTTATCAACCTTGAAAACTTTTGCCGCAAGGTCTCCTCTTTTTATCTTCAATTTCGGATGAATTAATCCTTTTTTGCGAACTCGCGCGATACGAAAACTTGAAACGCAAGTTTTAACACGAAATTTCCGCCGCGATGATCCGCTCGGCCCGGCCTCGGGATCAGAACTGGTCCCTGTGGTGTAAATTAATTTCAGGGCTGCCACACTTGGATAATAATTATGTGCGAACTCGCGCGATACAAAAACTTAAAACGAAAATTTTAAACACGGAAAATACGAAATTTCCGCCGCGATGCTCCTCTCGGCCCGGCCGTGGGATAGGTCTTTCAAATTTTAAAGTTTTCAAGTGTGGCAGTGGCAGCCCTGAAATTAATCTACACCACTGGGACCAGTTCTGATCGCGAGGCTGGGCCGAGCGGATCATCGCGCCGAAAATTTCGTGTTAAAATTTTCGTTTTAAGTTTTCGTATCGTGTGAGTTCGCAAAAAAATATTTAACCATTCGAAATTGAAGATGAAAATAGGAGGCCTTGGGGCGAAAAGAGGAGAAAGCCTAAAAAGATACGGGAAGTTTGGAGGAAGAGAAGAAGGGGAAGCAGGAGGGGAACCGAGAACCTCAACAGGTAAGAGGTTGTACGTTTTGAACCCGTGTGGCTACTTAGCGTTTGTCGCCGCCATGATCCATCCAATTATTTCCCATTCAGATCGATCAGTATTTTTTGTTTTCGCGTAAGCTAACCTCACTCCCCCCTCGCGCTCCCCGCCCTGTGCAAATTTGTGTTCGCACATATGTTGACCGCTACTCGGCTAGGCCCAGGCCCGCGGGCGGCGCCGTAAAAAGCGTTGGAACGACGACGACGGCCCTGCACGCCCTGGTAGGGCGGGGCGGGGCGGGGCGGGGCGGGGCGGGGCGGGGCGGGGCGGGGCGGGGCGGGGCGCGGGACGGGGCGGGGCGCAGCAGAGCAGGGCCCAGAGCGTTGGCGGTTGACGGACCACTAAAACACGTTAGTCACCCCGAGCCCAGCGGTGTGGCGGGGCGGGGCGGGGCGGTGCGGGGCGGGGCGCTGCTGCAGCGCCACGGCGCCGCGCCACTCCGGCACTCGTAAAATGTTGCAGTTCTGGGCCTCAGCTGGCGCGCGGGGCGCGGGCACCCAGCCCAGCACTGCCCGCCGCGGGGCGCCTTCCTTGCCGCGAGGTGGAGGATGTTGTGGATGTTGAAGGGCACCGCGGCGAGAAGGCCGCGGAGGGCGGCGATGTGGGGTGGCCGTCGTGGAGGCCGCATGGCACCAAGGCCGTGGTGGAGATGGGCTGGCGGCTGCAGCCGGGGGGCGTCACGGATACCGTGGAGGTCGCCGATAAGGCTGGCGTGGTCGGCGCCGTCGTAGAGGCCTTGGAGGTCGTCGAAGGAGGTGGCCGTCGTAGGGTCGCCTCGCGCTATTGAGTTCGGCAAAGGAAGTGGCCATCGTAGGGCCGCGTCGGAGGTCGCCCAAAGAGGTGGCCGTCGTAGGGCCGCGTCGGAGGTCACCGAAGGAGGTGGCCGTCGTGGGGCCGCGACGGAGATCACCCAAAGAGGTAGCCGTCGTAGGGCCGCGTCGGAGGTCACCGAAGGAGGTGGCTGTCGTAGGGCCGCGACGGAGGTCACCCAAAGAGGTAGCCGTCGTAGGGCCGCGTCGGAGGTCCATGATGAGGGTTGCCGTCGTAGAGACCTTGAATGAGGCCATCGTAGGGGCCGTGACGGTAGGCGTCAGGGAAGGTTGTCGGGCTTTCCCTCCCCCCGCATCTTGGGCGGGTTGGGGGGCGTAGGAGGATTGCTGGCAGCTGCCGTAGGGTGTCGAAGGGTACGCCTTTCTGACACCGTAAAGTGATTTAGGCCCCGGCGCCGAGCAGACGTGGTTGAGGGGGTGAAGGGGGCGAGGAGCCCGGTACCGACGGGTGGGGGTGCGGGGGGGGGGGATGGCGTCTCGTGGCCCAGCACTATTAGCCATGCACACGTTAATAATTCGTGTGCCAAGGAAGTTTCTGGTTTCGGCCGCGAGGGTCGTTGGGGGTGGAGGAGGAAAAGGCAGCAGGGGCGATACGGAGGGAATGTCCAAAGAGCAAAAGGGGGTAAGAGAGAGAGAGAAAAGGGTTGGTACAACCCCCTCCCCTGCCACCCCCTCCCCGCGCTCTCCCCTCCGAGGATGGTGGGAGAGGGAGGCGAAGAGAAGTTATCAGAGCGATAACCGGAACTGTCGTCCGGATAGGGCGTGCCTTTGATTTGTGTGGGCGGCCGCAGACAGTCACGTACCTGCCCTTCACCACCACCCTTTCCTTCATCATGACCTCCCTTCTCTCTCACTCCATGTTCTTTCTGCCCCCTGCTTCTGCTTTAAAGGCGAGGCTTTGGTACAGCTTTGAAATACTTTAACAATGCATGTTAATGGTCAGAACAGGAAATTTTTCGAAGGACTGCCTATGCAAAACTTTCACAGTCTGCCCTATGGTGTGGAAGTTACCACTGAACATTTCCGATGGTACAACTAACTGAGTGTTTCCACCCCAACGGTACAGCCGAAAAAAAAAGTTGTCACCGAACCCGACCAAATTTTTTTCTTGGCTTCTACTACAGATTTGTAGTTAACCCTGAAAATTGCAGCCCTCTAGCAGCTCCCAGTCCAGAGAAAAAATTACTGTAGTTTTAGTACATTTTAAGAAATTTGAAATAACATGTTGTATGTAAAAGTAGGGAAAGGGGAGTGGTAGGGACTTGCCACTTGGCATGTAGGTCCTTACTGATAAAGAGATTGAAAAAAAAAAAAAAAATTATTTAAAAAAAAAAAAAAAATTTTTTTGTGGATTTTTGAAATATTCAACTTGAAATATCTCAAATGATGTCATCATGGATTTTGATGAAAATTTTTGTGAAAGTATCTCATACCAACTAGTAATTTCTCTGAAAGTGGTTTGACACGTGGACTTTTAGTTTGGGAGCTATGGAGGTTGCGCTTTTGTACTCACTGAATTAAGAGTCGCAGAAACTGGTTGACACCCCAGAGACTGCTCCAGAGCTCTGAGATTGATAGATATGAACTATTTTTGAGTAAATAGACTCTCTCTCAACAAATATAAGAATACCTTGTATTAACTTATATACCTTCTTAGTTTTAGGTGGTGGGCTCACAGCTTGCGATAATGCTGCTCATCTTTTTCTCTTCAGCAGTACTGAGTCAACATCAAGCTTCCACATTTCCAGGTTTGAAATAATACATGAGTATTATAGAAACAAGTACAAGGAACAAGACAAGGATTTTCTTGTAGATTTTGTTAACTTGGGTGTCAGGGCTTCAATAAGATTTTATCCGTTTGTTATCAAAGCTAACGTTTGAAAAATAGAAAGGTAAAAAAAAACAATACAAGTGACAATGACTGTGATTAGGAAGTGTTAGGAAGCCTAGCCCACTTGTGGTTGGGAAATATGGCTACGTGAGGCCAGGCTAGTGGGCCATATTTCCCAACCACAAGTGGGCTAGGCTTCCTAACACTTCCTAATCACAGTCATTGTCACTTGTATTGTTTTTTTTTTTTTCCTTTCTATTTTTCAAACGTTAGCTTTGATAACAAACGGATAAAATCTTATTGAAGCCCTGACACCCAAGTTAACAAAATCTACAAGAAAATCCTTGTCTTGTTCCTTGTACTTGTTTCTATAATACTCATGTATTATTTCAAACCTGGAAATGTGGAAGCTTGATGTTGACTCAGTACTGCTGAAGAGAAAAAGATGAGCAGCATTATCGCAAGCTGTGAGCCCACCACCTAAAACTAAGAAGGTATATAAGTTAATACAAGGTATTCTTATATTTGTTGAGAGAGAGTCTATTTACTCAAAAATAGTTCATATCTATCAATCTCAGAGCTCTGGAGCAGTCTCTGGGTGTCAACCAGTTTCTGCGATAATTCAGTGAGTACAAAAGCGCAACCTCCATAGCTCCCAAACTAAAAGTCCACGTGTCAAACCACTTTCAGAGAAATTACTAGTTGGTATGAGATACTTTCACAAAAATTTTCATCAAAATCCATGATGACATCATTTGAGATATTTCAAGTTGAATATTTCAAAAATCCACAAAAATTTTTTTTAAATAATTTTTTTTTTTTTTTCAATCTCTTTATCAGTAAGGACCTACATGCCAAGTGGCAAGTCCCTACCACTCCCCTTTCCCTACTTTTACATACAACATGTTATTTCAAATTTCTTAAAATGTACTAAAATTACAGTAATTTTTTCTCTGGACTGGGAGCTGCTAGAGGGCTGCAATTTTCAGGGTTAACTACAAATCTGTAGTAGAAGCCAAGAAAAAAATTTGGTCGGGTTCGGTGACAACTTTTTTTTTTTTCGGCTGTACCGTTGGGGTGGAAACACTCAACTGATAGTTTTATCTATTTCCATCTCTCAGTTTTCATTCTAAACATCATTATAATTCTTCTTTCTTGCCTTGCAAAAGTTAGTCTAAGTCATAACCTGCTACAATTAACAGGTATTTTTTTTTTCTTCTTTTGCTTTTTTTTAAAAATAAGTTAGTGGTTTGCTTGTTGCGTTGAAATACTTTTGGTGGCGTTTGCTTGTTGGCTGCTTTTTCTGGCCGGTGCCGGGCAGGGCCCACCCGCCGGGGCAGTGGCAGGGCAGGACGTGCGATACCCAGTTGACGAGGCGCAAGCCGGTGCCGGCGGGCCCACCCACGGCCGCCCCACCCCGCCCCGCCCCGCCGCACCCCGCGCCGCGCCCGGGGCCGGGCCCGGGGCCGGGCTGTGCCGGCCTCGGTGAGATTCGCTTCCAACTTTAATGGCCTGAAACAACACATCCTGCCGCCGGGTCCCGGGCCGCCGCCGGGCCGCGCCGCCGCGGCCGCCGCTATCACAGCGGGCCCGCCCCGCCCCGCCCCGCCCCGCCCCGCCCCGCCCCGCCCCGCCCGGCCTCCCGCCCTGTTTTGGGCGCCCGGACTCCGTGTTATTCCCCCGTTGCACGAAGACCTGAATAGATTTCATGTCAACTTTGGGTAAATTCCGTGTGCACAAGTAGCAAGAGCGGGGCGAGCAGTGCGCCCGCGCCAGCGACCAGCGCGACTAAGACAGAGAGAGAGGGGGAGGGGGGGGGGCGGGAGTCCTCCCAGGGGGAGAGAGACAGATAGAGGAAGGCAGCGGTGCGGAGACAACGCCGCGCCCGGCCTGGCCCGACCCATAACGTCTGCGAGTGATTAGACTGGCCCGCCCCGGCCGCGTAATGGATAACGATTACAACAGCGTGCTCCAGATCGGGGGGGGGGGGGCTGCAATAAATTGAAATAAAAATAGACCTACAGCGGGGATGTCTCCCCGCCCGCCCGCGGCCGCAGCGAGTGCAACAAGGGCACGCCCTCAGGGCGGGGCGGCGCTCCGGTGCATCGCAACGCCAATCAGCGTTGCCCGAAAAGTAGGCCAAAACCGCTCAACACAGTACAGCCGTGGTGAACGGTCGGTACCAACGCCTGCGTGCTAGGCAACATCTTGATAGCTGCGCAGAGGGGGTGGCCTAGTTGGCAGGCGTTGATACGGACCGCTCAACACGGATGTGTGTTTGGCGGTTTTTGCCTGATTTACTTGCAACACCGACGCGAATCTCGTCGCGCGAGTTACCCACCCGGCGGCAGGGCAGGGCAGGGCAGGGGCGTTACGGTCCGAAACCCTTCTGTTCCGTGTCGACGACGAAGCTGTCGTTGGCGGTGACGAAGACGCGCGGCCGTGCCACCTGCGTCTGCGTATGTGACGGTGTTCGTCACACGCGGTGAACGTAGCGCAGCAACTCCCCACCGCCCCGCGGGCGACGAACGGCCGCGCCTTCACGACGCTCTACTCCGTGACGACGACGACGACCGCGGCGTCGAGGTGGGTGACGGTGTCCGTCAAACGCGGTGAACGTGGTGCGATGTCGCCCCCGCCCGCGTGCCCTTCCCCGCCACGGCGCGGGCGACGGCCGGCCGCGCCTACGCGACGCTGTACTACTCCGTGACGACGACGTGGGTGACGGGGACGACGCGACGACGACGGTTCCGCGTCACCGCGCCACTTGTGCGTGTAGGTGTGTGTGTGTGTGTGCGCGCGTGGGTGTCCCCGCTCAGTTGCAGGTGGGGGAGGGGGGGGGGCGCTGGGCGTGCTCCAAAGTGAGCGACACACACACACACAGCTGGACGGCGGCGGCGGGGTGCTCACGCCATCGCCCAATTCAATAAGGCAAACAGGTCCTCGTTATGCTACTTTCTCATGCAATAAAACTTAAAACTGTCGTTACGTCAATCCGAGCGTGGCGGGGTGGGGGCGGGGATGAGGTGGGGCGAGGCGGGGCGGGGGCGGGGCGGGGCGGGGCGGGTGCGGGGCGGTGTCGCGCGCAGCGCTCTCTCGTCAAGGCCGGCCGCGGCGAAGGGGCCATGATGGTCGTCGCGTAGGCCCACCTCCTGCGGGCCTACCGCGACACCGCCTAGGTGCGCCCCACCCCGCCCCACCCCGCCCCGCCCCGCCCTAGTAGGTAATGTCGTGTGATTTGATGGATCGCCGGCACGCATGCGGACACCGCGGGCACACCGGGCGCGTGTCGCGAGGAGGAGGCGCCGGCCGGCGCGGCCGAGGAGCAGAGCGCGCGGGTGTAAGTGTGTGTGTGTGTGTGTGTGTGTGTGCGCGCGGGCGCAGGGGGGCGGGGCACGCGATAATACCTACGAAACATGCGTCATTCGTCCACGTTTCGCTGGTACAGAGTGGTGCACTGCAGTTCCTCCCCCTTCCCCTCCACCCCACCCCCGCCTTGTTGTGCCCCCCTTTTTTTCTCGTCCCGGTCCTCCCCGCCCCCCTCCCCCTCCCTGTCGGCGCTAGCCGCCCCTGGTGGGCGGCGGCGGCGGCGTTTAAATGACCGAAATAATTGAAAACGCGACCAAGGGGAAAATGGTCGCGTCTCACTTGCAGGCAGAGCGCGCGCGCGCGCCGGCGGGGCGGGGTGGCGCGGGCAGGGGCGGGCGGCGCGGGGCACGTCCACCGCTAGGGGGTGGGGGTGGAGGGGGGGGGATTCACGTGGAGTAGAGACAGAACGCGTAGTCAAGCCACGTGTGTCACAGCCATAAAACAAGCGACAGTGGGCAGAGTGGGGCAGGGCGGGGCCGGGCCGGGCCGGGCCGGGCAGACAGCGATGCGCCTGAAAGTGACAGAGGGGATGTGGGTTTGATACTTGCACAGTGCGTTGCCATGGGGAGGTGCGCAGTGCGCACGCCTAGGTACTGGGCAACTTTTACAATGAAATTTATTCGCATTTTTTTATTATTATTTTTTTTACATCAATTGGTGGTGATCTCCAGGTTTATCAGAGAGGTAACAAAACCAATGTGACAGTAAAGCAAATTCTAAATGCTGGCCGTTATAGACAGATCCCAAAGTATTCAGCAGGATAATTTTACTGTTCATTTTTTTTTCTTGTTTAATTTCTTCTTTTTTTTAAATCATGTGGTGGTAGTGAATTCAAGTATGCACCACTGTTGTGTACATTTTCTATGTCACAAACATTAGAAAGCCAACAATGCAAAGGTGATGTATTACTACATTTGAAAAATGTGATGCAATCTTTTTAACGTCTTGTTCTTTACTTTATTAAAAATAACACAATTTGTCGATATGGTCAGCTTTAAGTTTACCAAGGTAATGAGGGTCCTTTACCCATCCAATTATTCTGTAGTTATTAAAATAACAGCAGATAAACACAAAAACAAAATTGTGAATTCTTATAAAGTTTCATCTGCTGTTCTACAAAATATAAATTACAGTCTATTAAGTCTACAAATACTGCAAGTATATAGCAAAGAAAATCATTGGCCAAGTGAAAGATCAGTAATGCTTGGCCGCAACATAAAAAGCAAGAAAATGTGTGGTGAACGGTCACCTGGTTGAAACAGTAATTTAGTGGGGTGAGACCATTATCTTCTCAACAAAACTGTTAAAACAAATTGTAAGATTGACATATTAAAAGAATCAGTCTAAAGCATTTTGGAAGATAACAGATAGATATTTAAAAACACAACAATTATTACAAGATTTGAAAAGAATAGTAAATAACTTTAAAACAAAATTACAGGCACAATGAATCTATCAACCCGTTTTGTACACAGAATCACATGGTCAAAATGGCAATCTAAACGCCACCTTTTCTCTGAATGCAACTGGCTTTGTTGTCCTCCAGCCTGAAAAATAGACTTAAATTCGTAGTCTTTTGAGGTTTACCAGATTCATTAAGAGTCGGAGGAACTTCCCATGCCACGTAAAGATTCCTCTGTAATAAAACCACACAGAAGAGAGCAGGAATGCAATGTTCACCATCAAAAAGAAAATACTGTACGCATAAACATAAAATATTAACTTTAAGTGGTAAAACCATCTTATTGCGTATACACAATACTCTTTGGTATAAATGAATAACAATTAAAAGAAAGATAAGGTAGATAACATTGTATGTACACAACAGGTTCGATCATAGTCACCAAATAAAAGTCAAAGAGAAAACAAACAATACGTTCATTAAACGGTGATATAATTTAAATGATATCATAGAATTACAAGTGATAGGTATATACACTCTAATAAAAATCAGTAGTTTTGATAAAATTTCACACCAGATACAAATCATTGATTTAACTAATATCAGCACCAAAGTTAAAATTTCTAACCGACAGTTCTGCTGCCATGAGCTATTTCTCATACACTCGCTGATAATGTCAAGGCAGCACATTATCTTTGCCCGCTTGAGCAGTGTATGTTTGGCCCCAGGTTGTCCAAATCATGGATTGACTTGTGACCAGCGAAATTCTTCACATATTGCAGCTTTCGGTGGGGGGTCCGAAACATTTTCACGAGCATTCCCACAGAGATGTGCGCAAACGAAAAAAGAAAACTTAAATAAAAAACAGAAAACATTATCACAAACGCGACGATATCGTGTGATTGTCTTACGACTTGGAGCAATAAGGGATTGCCCGCACAGTCTACACATGAGGAACTCTCAAAACGAAACACCCGTACAACTCTTCCTCCACAAGGTAACACTGTTTCCGCGCCGCCTCGGTGGTTGGCATCCTAATGTCATCGCACACGGCACTCTAGCCGGGGCGGGGCGGGGCGGGGCGGGGCGGGGCGGGGCGAGGCGGGCCTCTAGGACGCGGTCCCGGGCGAGCTCGGCGCGCTCCCCGCCTTGCTCCTGGCCGTGCCGTCCAGCCCGTTCACCATCCGCTCGATGCTGCGGATCTGGCTGGAGGGCGACGACGCCGTGGTCGTGGACACGGGCTGCGCGGCGGGCGTCGCGCTCAGCCGCACCACCTCGAGGCTGGCGGGCGACGGCGACCGGCGCGCCGGCTGCTGCGGTGGCCCGGACGTCGGCGACGTCCGACTCGACGGCGAGGTGCTCCGGCTCCGCGGGGTGGACGGCGACCTCCGGGCGGCGTGGTGGTGGTGGTGGTGGTGGTGCAGGAGGTCCCGCGCGCCCGGGAAGGCCGGGTGGTTGTGGTGGAGGTGCGGGTACCCGGGCGGCGGCGGCGGGCTGGACGGGCTCCCCGACGGCGGCCGCGCCAGCAGCGAGGACCCGGGCGTCACGGCCTCGAAGGCCGAGCCCAGCGGCGAGGACCCCATCCGCGACGGGCTGAGCGGCGAGCCGGCGCCCGCCCCGCCGGGCCCGGGCGGGCCTCCCGTCAGCGGGTACGGGCTGAAGCGGTTCGCGTGGCCGCCCGCCACGCCGGCCATGGCCGCCTTGAGGTGCTGGTTCAGCGAGCCTGCGGGCCAAGGGCAGTCAGGTGGTTTAGCTTTTTACTGCTACCCCAGATGAAAGTACGCTGTAAAAGTAGCAGGTGGTGTCGTTGAAAGTTAGTTTATTTTCGTGCTGCCACTGTAAAGACTGCCAACTTTTATTGCCAAAATTTTGGCGTTCTGTAAGGAACGCCAATATTTGGCCAGTTTTTAATGCCAAATTTTGGCGGCCTCCGATAAGAAGGCCAAATTTTTGCATTAGATGCGGAAGAGCGCCACATTTAGGCGTTAAGCACCACGTTTTGGGGTTATTAGTGGCCAAAAATTGGCGTTTTGTGGGAGGAGCACTGGAAAAACAAAGGTGCTAAGTCCTACCTTAAAAAGGCACTAACAAAATTTAGTGCCTTTGGAAAGGCACTAAGATTTAGTGCCCCAGGAAAGGCGCTAAATTTTGTTAGTGCCTTTTAAAGGTAGGACTTAGCACCTTTAGCTGACCAGCTGCGTATACTCCATACAAATTTAGTGCCTTTGCAAAGGCACTAAGATTTAGTGCCCCAGGAAAGGCACTAAACTTAGCACTTGATTTTAGTGCCCCAGGAAAGGCGTTGCTTAGCACCTTTGTTTTTCCGGTGAGGCCACTGAATTAACCGAGGTCGCTACTTTCCATGTCAGTAGGCACATTTCAAACCCATAGACTGCAAATCCCCAACCAACGTACATTAGATTTCCACACCTAGTGGCTGGTTGTATTACTAATATTTTTTACAGTGTGCATTTTGTCAATATTGCTTCCTGTGTTGAAACAGAACCTGTAATAAGTTGCTATGGGCGGACAGTGATCAGTATCATTTCTGTCTCCAGGTTCGGGGGGTTGGCTCACCTGCTGACTGGCCGAGGTGGGGGTAGTGGCCGAACTGCTGCGCGGCCAGGGCGAGCTGCGCGTTGAGCAGCAGGCTGGGGTTGACGCCGTGGCCGCCGGCGCCGAACAGCGACAGCGGCGGCGCCTGGAACGCGGCGGCGGCGCCCGGGTACAGCGACGGCGGATACAGGTAGGGCAGCAGCGGTGGCGGTGGGCCCACGGACACGTTGGGTGTCGGGCAGTCTGCGGGGCAGAGGTGGCGGTCAAGCACAGTGGAGACACAAGTGAGGGAATGTCACACACTTTGAAGCGCGTGAAAGTCGTAAAAAAAATCGTGCCTCTTCTTGATTAGCTCATTCACTGTGGCATGACCACTGTATGGTCACGCCTCCGTGTTAAACCATAGGGGATAGAAACGTCCCGCCCTGAATGTGGTTAGTGTGCGAATGGGAATTCACACACCTGCAAGTGTGCGACATTCGCACACTTGCGTTTAGAGTGCGGAAGATGAAGTCATGGGTATCAGTACTCACCGGCGGCGGCCCTCTCGTCGCGGTCGCGATCCCGGTCGCGATCCCGCTCGCGGTCCTCGCGATCCCGCTCGGCGTCCCGCTCCCGCTCCCGCTCCCGGCTGCGACTGCGCTCGCGCACCGTCCGCGAGTCGGCGCCCGAGCCCGAGCAGCTCCCGCTGTCCGAGTCGTCCTGCTGCTGCTGGTGCTGCTGCTGCAGCAGCTGCAGGTGCTGCTGGTGCAGCTGCTGCATGTGCAGCAGCTGGCGCATGGCCTGCTCGGCCGCCGACGCATCTGCACAGAGCGAGAGGGAGTATGTGAGTGAGTGGGTGGGTGGGTGAGCGAGTGAGTGAGTGAGTGAGTCAGTCAGCCAGTCAGTCAGTCAGTCAGTCAGTCAGTCACTCAGTCACTCAGTCAGTGGCCAGAGGCGGCGGGTGACTCCCTCCCTCCGTTCTGCGTGTATGGTAGCGTGTAGATGTCATGTATGTGGCCAGATGGGGGTGCTCACCTCACTTCACTACTTACCCGAGGAGGCGCCCAGATGGCGGTAGTGCGCGCCGGGGTCGTCCTGCACGCTGGAGCCCGCGGACGAGGGCGGGCGGCCGTGCGCCTGCAGGTGCGAGGGCGACAGGTGCGCGGCCGTCGAGTCGGGCCGCGGCCCGCCCTGGTGGTCGTCTGTCACCCGCTGGGCCAGCAGCGACTGCCTGCAAGCAGAGAGACTGGAACCATTACCGGCTGAGCCGAAACACGCCCGCCGTACCCGCCATACGTTGTGTGTGTGCACTGTTAAACCAAGTGTGCAACTGCTCAACACTTGTATGTGTGCAACTTCCAGCCTAGCGCGTGCAAGCTCGGCAGTTGTGCAATTATTGCAAGTGTCAAACTCGCCAGTTGTGCACCTGTAAGTGTTCAACTCGACAGTTTTGCCCTTCCAAGTGTTCAACTGCCCTGTGCAACACAACCCTTGTTGAACACTTGCAAGTGCACAACTGTCAAATTAAACACTTAGAGGTGTCCAACTGGCGAGTTTGACACGTGAAATTGCACAATTGCCGACTGTACACTTACACGTGTTCGGATAGGAGTTGAACACATACAAGTGTTGAGAAGTTGCACACTTCCTTTCACAGTGTGGTGGCAACAGTTTCCCGTGTTGTTGGCGGAAGCAATAATACTGCGTGTTGATGGGGTTTGACTCTTTGCCGGCGCTCTTGCCTAAAGTGCGAATTAGGTTAAGAGTCGCCGCGGGGCGGCGGGGCGTGGCACCGCGGTGACGCCAGTAGGCGGATCATAAAATAACACTAATAGACGTGAAAAAAAAACTCGCGTCGCCTCCCGCTTTCAATTCTTTTGATGCGAGGTGACGACGCGGTGCGGTGTGGCGGCGCCTGCTGGCGTGGCGGCGCCGGGCGTCGCTCAAAGGTTAAACCGTAATGACAGGGCGCCGCGACGCACTGCCCCGCCCCGCCCCGCACGGCCCGCGACGCTCCTGGCACACCCCCGGGGTGTGCCGCCGCCGGGCCGGGCCGGGCCGGGCCGGGCCCCGCCAGCCCCGGGCGACACCCCCGCCTCCAATGCGCCGCCGTCCGCCCGCCCCCGCCCCCGCCCCCGCCCCCAGTCCGCTCCGGGTGACGAAAGGGTCGCCCGCCACCGCGCCTAGCGAGCGGGCTGATGACAGGGACCCGGAGCGGCTCCGGTGCGTATTCACCCGGAAAAGTGAGCGGAACTAGACGCGTTAACACGGTCGCGCTGTCGGGCCGAAGGGAGGTGGGGGGGGGGGGGGGGAGTAGAGGGTGACGGGGGTCACCGCCACCGCCGGGAGGGGAGGGACCGATCAGCGGCGGCAGCCCGATCATCCGCTCCAGTAGCCTCGGCACACTACGCTGACCCACAGCCGCCCGGAGGACTCCGGCAGGGGTCCTCGTGGAGTCCCCCTAGAGTGGAAGGAAACCGCGAACGGCGGCCACCTCTGTACGAGCGTAACATCCGTTATACTTATTGCCACTTCCGGTCTCCGACAGGTCAGGTTAGCTAGCTAGACCTGCTTGCTGTTTATCCGGTTTCTTAGCTTATTTTTGTGCTTCAATGTGCCTGATACTTCTATACTTCTTATTGCTGTACCAAAAATTTTTTAAATCTGGCCGATTTACTTAAGGTGGAGTTGTCTAGGCTGGCACTACTATCCGTGACCAGGAGTGGCGAGTATGAGAAATCACGCGTAGCATTTCGGCTGTTCGCAGCAAGACTCTAGCAGGACTCCTGCGGGGCTGCGGCAGGCTCCCCAGCAGGACTCTGACAGCAGGACTCCGGCGCGACACTGTATCGGTGGCGCCTGCTGCCTTTCCTCATCCTCCTTTTCTCCCAGCAGCCTTTCCGGCAGCAGGGCTCCGCTCAGTGCAGCAGGGCTCCTGCTGCTCCTGCTGCTGGCGTTTGAATACCAAGTGGCGCGCGGCGCGACGGCGGAGGAGGTTCGCCATCATCGCTTTTCCTTTGAATGGGGCCACAAGTCGCCCCCCCCCTCCCTCCCTCTTTTCGCTTGCCCCTGCTGCTGCTGCCTGTTCATTGTCGCCGTTTGGTTCCACACTCACTGTTCGACGAATTTTCTCTGTCAGTGAGTTTAGTTTCTGCGAAAGACCGGATAACACACTAATTACGCCGGCCGACTGCGGCGCGGCGCGGCGCTGCGCTGCGCGGCCTGTACTGCCTGAGCGGCGGGGCGGAGGGTTGCAGCACGGCGGCACGACTCTTCTTCGAACGGCGCCAGACTCGTCTCGACCAACCGCCTGGCCAGGCCCGGCCCGGGCCGCACCGCGCCCGCCAACATCCCGTCTCTCTCCCTCTCCCTCACACCCTCTCTCTCCCTCTCATTCTCTCTCTTCCTCTTTTCCTCTCTCTTCCTCTTTTCCTCTCTCTCCCTCACCGTCACTCTCTCCCTCTTTTCCTCTCTCTTTCTCTCCTTTTCTCTCTCCCTCCTCGCCGGCGTAGCGTGGGGCTCAGGATCACGACGGAGAGTATTAATTGTGAGCCCGGTCGCGGTAGGTCCGCGAGGGCGATGTGGACCCGCCCACCCGCGCGCCCTGCGGTTATGTGGGCGGTGTCCACGACGGACACGTGTAGCCTGCTCCGTACGGGTGTGTGGGCGGTGTCCACGACGGACACGTGCAGCAGTCCTCTCCGTACGGGTGTGCGTGTGGGCGGTGTCGAGTACGGACAAGTGCTGCTGCCTGCTCCGTGCGGGTGTGTGGGCGGTGTCCACGACGGACACGTGTCGCCTGCTCCGTGCGGGTGTGTGGGCGGTGTCCACGACGGACACGTGTCGCCTGCTCCGTACGGGTGTGTGGGCGGTGTCCACGACGGACACGTGCTCCTGCTCCGTACGGGTGTGTGGGCGGTGTCCACGACGGACACGTGCTCCTGCTCCGTACGGGTGTGTGGGCGGTGTCCACGACGGACACGTGCTCCTGCTCCTTATGGGTGTGTGGGCGGTGTCCACGACGGACACGTGCTCCTGCTCCTTATGGGTGTGTGGGCGGTGTCCACGACGGACACGTGCTCCTGCTCCTTACGGGTGTGTGGGCGGTGTCCACGACGGACACGTGCTCCTGCTCCTTATGGGTGTGTGGGCGGTGTCCACGACGGACACGTGCTCCTGCTCCTTACGGGTGTGTGGGCGGTGTCCACGACGGACACGTGCTCCTGCTCCTTACGGGTGTGTGGGCGGTGTCCACGACGGACACGTGCTCCTGCTCCTTACGGGTGTGTGGGCGGTGTCCACGACGGACACGTGCTCCTGCTCCTTACGGGTGTGTGGGCGGTGTCCACGACGGACACGTGCTCCTGCTCCTTACGGGTGTGTGGGCGGTGTCCACGACGGACACGTGCTCCTGCTCCTTACGGGTGTGTGGGCGGTGTCCACGACGGACACGTGCTCCTGCTCCTTACGGGTGTGTGGGCGGTGTCCACGACGGACACGTGCTCCTGCTCCTTACGGGTGTGTGGGCGGTGTCCACGACGGACACGTGCTCCTGCTCCTTATGGGTGTGTGGGCGGTGTCCACGACGGACACGTGCTCCTGCTCCTTATGGGTGTGTGGGCGGTGTCCACGACGGACACGTGCTCCTGCTCCTTATGGGTGTGTGGGCGGTGGCCACGACGGACACCTCGAGCAGCCTGCTCCACGTATGTGTACGGTGTCTGGGACGGGGCAGCGCTCGCCCGGGCCCGGTACGTATCGCACAGAGGCGCCCTTCGTGGTTTTCTCGCCCCTTTCCGCCAGGCATGTGGCCGCGGGCCCGCGGCGCCCACCGGCCGGGCCGGAACGCTCTTTTTCGCCTTTTTGAAAAGTATAACCGCGTAATGAAGAGCTTATTCCGGCCACTTTTCTCCGCCTTCCCTGACGCCGCGCTCTGCCGCTGTGTGCTCCCCGCTACGGTGGCGCGCCCGCCTGCAGTGGTGGTGGCGGCTTTGGTGTGCAAATATTTTCACCACGCGCCTGCCGCCCCGCCCCGCCCCGCCCCGCCCCGCCCCGCCCCGCCCCGCCCCGCCCCGCCCCGCCCGCCCCGCCCGCCCCGCCCCGCGCAATATCTTTATGCCGCCCATTACATTAGAATATGTAACATTACACTTGTGTCCGGCGCGGCTCTTTTTTTTTCCACTCTTCTTTTACGCCCCCGCGGGCTGCGCTCTGCATTTACATGGAAACGAAGTGTTTAACATGATCCTGCGGGATGCGCCGTGCGGAGGTGGCTGGGCGGGCGCGGCTGGAGGGGCGGGGCGGGGCGGGGCGGGGCGGGGTGGGACGGGCGCGGCGGGGCAGGGCGAGGCGGGGCGGGGTGGGGTGGGGTGGGGCGGGGCGGGGCGGGGTGGGGCGGGGCTGGGCGGGTGGGCCCGCAGCAGAACAACCCGGGGTGGGGGCGGGGGGAGGGGAAGCTTGAAGCTTGTTGCGTAACATTTTTGTTTTTTCGAAAAGTGTCGCGCGCGCGGCCGGGACGGGGCTCAAAAGAAAAGAGGTTGTGCTATGGCGATGTGGCAATCTGAATGCTGCAGCAGCAGGAGGTGAAAATCGTTTTGACGCCGAAGTGTACCTCTACGAACCGCTATATCTAAAGTTACAATCTGGACCGACAACGCGTTGCAGCAGCAGCAACAGCGTGAGTCCCGAAATCCCTCCAGCGTGGAGGCGAGCACGGTGGGCCACCTAACTACTCTCCCCGCCGCACCCCGCCCCGCCCCGCCCCGCCCCGCCCCGCCCCGCCCCGCCTCGCCACTCCTCGGCGGACACGAGGCGCTGAGTGCAGCGTGCCCTCATATTTTACTCGCCAACTAGACCCGCAGGGCCCACCCCGCCCCGCCCCGCCCCGCCCCGCCCCACCACCCCCCCCCCCCCTTCCCCCTCCTCCTCCAAAAAAAATGAAGGAGGAGGGGCAGGAGAATAACCCACCACAGCCTGACGAGATGAAGAAATAAGAGAAAAATTGAACCTCATCATCTGGATCCGGTAAAACAAACATCTCCTCTCAACGAGCCGATAATGACAGCAGACCACCGGGGCAGCACGCCGGCCCCCCCCCCCCCCCTCCTGCCCCCTCGCCCTCCCCCTTGCCCCTCCCACCTCTAACGCCCTGTCACCCAAATAGAGTCTTCCTGCCCCAAATGACCGTGTTGGGGCTCATTATGGCGCGCCGCGGCCGCGCCACGCCCCTGGGTCGATACATCGATATCGAGTCGATGTGGCGCGGAATCGATTACTCGTAAGATAACGCCGTGTACATATTTTTTTTTTTTTTCACGGTAATTGGGCGTAATATTGATTGTATCGCAATTTTATGTAATTCATATTGACGGTGTAAAGTTATGGAACAGCTTTGTTCTGTTAGTATATTTGCTATTATGACAGCCGGTTTGCCTTAAAACGTCTGCAAAATTCCTTTTCCCCACCTTTTTTTCGCTTTCTTTTGCTCCTTGAAGTGACGACTGTATTTTGGCGGAGCCTCCACCCATCCTCCCCTGCCCCTTTTTCCTCTGCGGGTCCGAAGGGATTGCAGTTCGGAGATTTATTTCGGTTTTGTCCAGCGGAAACGTGCAGAGATGTGGGCCCCCCGGCCCGGCCCGCCCCGCCCCGCCCTGCCACGCCTCAACTCACCACCACCCAAAGGGTCACCCGTATACGCCCCGCCCCGCCACGCCCCGCCACGCCCCTTAACTCGCAACGTCCCAAACAAGGGAGGCGAGGCGAGGCAGCGAACAGGTTCCCCTCGAAAACGAGAAAATACTTTAGTGGTGATGCATCGGTACGCTCCGTCCGACTGTCAGGTGTTTCGGCCGCCCACGCGACAGACTGCTGTGCTGCTTCTGCTAGGTCAGGGAACACATGTGTGACCTCGAAAATGGACGAGAGCATAATTATCAAAACAATTAGCACCAGCCAGAGAGGTGTTTCTTTTTTCTACTCTTTTCGGTGCGTGTTTCTTTTTTTTTTTTTTTTTTTTTTTTTTTTTTTTTTTAACTTTCTGTTACGTGCAGTAATTATCGAGATTTTTCTGTTTTCTTTGCACCTGCAAAGGGGCGCTAGAACCCAAAGTTTAACTTTATATTATCGCTTCAGGAGTGTGAAATTCCAAGGAAGGAAAACTCTCACGAGACACTTAACTGTAGTTCAAGTGCACTGTAAGAAATGTTTCTAAGGATTACGGAAAAATTTCCATGACAAATGTCGTAAAGTTACGATATGAATTTTGTCTTTTCAAATTTCCAACTTCATTTTTGTAAATCACAACTTACGAAAATGTTGTAACTTTACAAATGTATTTTCCACGGTGATGTACGGAACACACACGCCTGCAAGTGTGCAACATCCACCCACTTGTGTTTCTAGCAGGGTGAGGGTGGCCGCGGTGAGCGCGCCCAGACTGAGCCGCACGCTGTTGGCACATGACTGTTTGACTGTTGCGCTCGTCTGCCCGTCCTTCCCTCCCAAATTGATGAGGTAATGACTAGCGTGGCGCGGGAGGTGTGGCGTGGCGTGGCGCGGCGCGGCTGTACCGCCCGGGGGCTCACCCACTCCGCCCCGCCCCACCCCGCCCCGCCGCACCCCAACCTCTACCCCGCCCCGCCCCGCCGCGCCCCGCAACGCCACGCCCCGCTACCTGCTGCTGCCGACAGGCCGGTCAACGTGGGGGGCTGCGGGGGCCGCGGGGGCCACGCCCTGGAATCCGACACGCACGCCCCACACGCGCCCGCCCCGCCCCACCCCGCCCCACCCCGCCCCACCCCGCCCCACCGTGCCCCACTCCGCTCCATCCCGCCCCTTCAGCGCGCGCGAGAGTGCCCGTGTTGTGATCCAAAAGCGATCATCATGTCCTCAAAATATTGCTGTCCCCGACGGGGTGGGGTGGCGCGGCGGCGGAGGTGGGTGGTGGTGGTGGTGGTGTTGGTGTTGGCCGTGGTGGTGGTTCCGCCCAGTGCCGTCCGCAAGAATTTCCCTGACACGCGCGGGATTTTGATTTTTGTTGCTCCAATATGATGTGTATGTGCGTGTGGGCCGTCCCGTCAGCCCGCCCTGCGTGGTCTGAGTACTAGAGAAGAGTATACCGCTTTTACTCTTCCACTCTCTGAATCACGAATCGTCCACTTCTTGTGTGATCCCGTACCGAGTTGCGCCTCCTGTATTTTTGTAGGATGCCGTAGCCCAAGCGCGGATCCGAGGGGGGGCAAAGGGTCAATTGCCGCCCATGGCTTGGCGATGGCGCAAAAGGCCATACTTTTCACCTGTAAGTAGGCAAAAACTGCTACTTTGCCCCTCCCAAAAGACAGCCTCTGGATCCGCCACTGCCGTCGCCGGGATGCGAACCCATCGCTCTGCGCAGCGCAGGCTGCTCGCACACCGCTTCTTTGCGCCCGAAGCAGACAGTTCCATCCCGCTGACGTTCCGGAAACCAGAGCAGGTGATTCCACCCCGCCCCGCCCCGGCCGGGCCCGCGCTGCCGGGAGCGGTGCAGTGCTGCTATTGGCAGTTTGTTGTTGCGGGCAGAACATCGCCTTCCGGCTGATCTGCGCGGGGTGGGGGGGGGGCGGTAATCCAGAGAGCTGGGAGGTGAAAGGGGGGGGGGGGGGCTAGAAAGTTTTGTACTCCGCTTGGAAGTCGCGTCCGCGCTACCTCTACAGGCTGCGGGGCGCTGGCGAGCACTCCCCGGCGCCTGACGGGCCTTCTGTCGGCGTCGAACGAGTACACTACAGGAGCGTAGAGGACTGTACGAACTTGTTAACGGCAGTAAGGGCGAAAACTTTAAAGAGGTCTCATTTTTTCAAAGAGAAGACGTCTTCCAGCTCCTGCCTGCAGTGATCTTGCAGCGGGGCGGGGCGGGGCGGGGCGGGGCGGGGCGGGGTGCGCCACCCGGCGCCTCGGCAGGTCCCCGCCTCGCCGCGCCCCGCCCGTCCCGGCCCGGCCGGGTCCAGGACCTGCTGCTGGCCCGCTCCGCTCCTCTCTAGCGTGCGAGATAAAGATAAGGAGCGCTTTGAGGCTGCCGACCAGACCGCCGCACCCCGCCGCACCCCGCCGCACCCCGCCCGGTCCTGCCCCGCCCCACCCCGCCCCACCCGGGGGTCCCGGACACGCTGGCGACAACGACATGGGGGCGTTAGCGAGGTCGTCCTCATTGACGCCGGCCGGCAGGCGGCTAGCTGGCGTGGTGGAGGTAGTGACGACGGCAGTGGGCACCGGCCCCACGCCGCCCCGCCCCACCCCGCCCCGCCCCACCCCGCCCCGCCCCGCCCGGCTGTCGTCGTCGTGCTGCTTGTTTGCAGAAGGGACCCGGGTCGCGCTGGCTGGGCTGGGCCCGGGTCGGCCCGGCTGGCCTGCCCTCAGACCTGGCGCCCGGGTCCGGCCCGGGCCGGGCCGGGCGGGACGGGGCGTGCCCGGGCCGGAGTGCCCGGAAAAATAAAAAGTCAGAATGAGTCCGGCTGAGACAAAGGCGGAGCAGGAGACTGTATGGACCATACACACACACACACACACAGAAACACACAGAGCCTGCCTCCTGCCTCGGCCACTAATTACACTTCTTGTGTAAGTAGTAGTGCCGGTGGTGGCGCGGTGCTCCCGGGAGTGACCCATGCACTTGGAGGTGGCGGCCAGGCTGGCCTGCCCTGGCGCGGGCTGCGCGCGTCTGCCGGCGGAGCCCCCGACAGCCTGTCGCTAATGCTTTTACCGCCGTCGCAATTACCAGCCTCTTCTCACCGGGGATATTGTTTCGTCGCCACGGCTTAAGGTGCGGCCCGGCGTGGCGCGGCGTGGCGTGGCGCGGCGTGGTGCGCTGACTGCAGAGTGGTTGGTGGCGCCAAACCCAAAGCGATTGCCCGCCGGTGTGCGGACCCGGCCCGGCCGGGCCCCGGCGCGGCCCGGCGGCGGCGGCGGAGACATGGTGATTGTATGAGCGACCCGCGTACATGCGACAAACGCGCACACGCGCGCGCACGGTAGCAAAGTGGGTGCGATAATGAAGAAAGAGGCTGACAGTGTGAGTAGTCGGGGAAGCAGCTCGCCACCGACCCTCTCACTGCCGCCCCGCCAAGCCACGCCACGCCCCGCCCCGCCCCGCCACGCCACGCCCAGCCCCGCCCTGCCCCACCCCGCCCCGCCCTGCCACGCCCCGCCCCGCCCCGCCGCGCCCCGCCCCGCGGGTGACACCGGCTCTGCTGCTGGCGACGGGGGACCCCCCCCCCCCTCCCGTAACTTTTGCGTCTCGAGCACCTTGGGTGGGTGAGTGTGAGTGGGGTTGTTCCTTGCCATCATCTTCTTCCTCTTCTTGCCCGCTGCTGCTCCTCAACCTCCTGCCCTAATAAAGGCCGCCTGCTGCTCCCTCAAACAGAGGCACTTTGTCATCGCACAGCGGCGGCAGCAGCAGCGGCAGGCAAGGAGGACAGGGCAGGGCGGGGCAGGGCGGGGCGGGGCGGGGGGTCATCTCGTCGTCCTCTCGGCGTCACCCGGAAGAGCTTTTCCGCAAAGCAAGCTCCGCCGCGCCGGGGCCCTTGTGTCCTACACAGCGCCATCTGGCGCCACGGCGCCTCTGGGGCGGACCCGGGCCGGGCCGGGCAGGGCCGCCAGTGCCGCCAGTGCCGGGGGGTTTGGCGGTGCGTCCTTGTAAATTGCCGCTAACAGGACCTGTCGCCAAGTCGTCGGCGACGGCGGTCGGAGGCGGCTACCCCGACGGCGTCGGCAGTGGCGTAGGTACACGGTGTTAGGAGCGAGGGAGCGGGGGTGACTAGAGCTAGTGAGAGAGAGAGAGTGGGAGAGAGTGAGAGTGGGAGAGAGAGAGGAGCGAAAGGTAACGACCTCTCCTCTCGCCCCCCGCCCCACCTTACCCCGCCCCTCCCCGCCCCGCCACTGGGCGCCGGCCAGACGCGGTGGTGGGCGATGAGGGCGGGGCTGGAGGGCTTATCTCTCGTGTACCCTGCTGCAAATATAATTTACGCGCAGGCCACCGATATAAATCAGGCGAACTGGGTGGGGCGGTGAGGTTCAGGGGCGGGGGAGGTGGAGAGGGGGGGGGGGGGTTAGAGGGACGGACGGACAGGCGAGGGGGCGGGTCTGATTTGGCGCCCAGCAGCAGCAAAAGGAGAGTGGATTCCGTGGTCCCGGTCCGGTGTCAGTCGGGAGCATGGGAGCCGGAGAAGGAAGGTCGCCGAGTTCATAAAGGGGAGCGGGAGGAGGTGGGGGGTGCGTTTGCGAAGTCATAGCGATAAAACAACGGCTAAAGTGGTCATAATTGGACCCAAAAAGCGCGCGAGCACGGAGAGACTCTTGTTTTTTTTTCGGGCGGATGAGGGTTGGTGCGCACATGCGCGGGTGCGGAGCGCGGCGGACTAGTTGCAGGATATTTTATATTCGGTAGTTCCGAAATTTTTCCATGACTGGCGTGCGCGGGTATGTGTTTGCGTGACCGGGGAGAAGCTTCTAGTTTGACGTTTGGTGCGGGTAATAAGGAAATGTCTCTAGTGTCGTATGTGCAGGCCGCGGACGCGGTCGTGGGCTCGGCTTGTTAAAAGTTTCGGATCGAAAAGGCTTAGAAAGGGTTCCATCCCGTTCCCCGCGTGCCTCCTACCTCACAACACATAAGGGTAGGAAATACACACACACACACACACACACACACACACACACGCGCGCGGACTTGTCGCGACCGTCTTGACTCGGCAATGTGCGAACAAGCAT
This sequence comes from Frankliniella intonsa, assembly GCA_033675135.1. Taxonomy (NCBI): domain Eukaryota; kingdom Metazoa; phylum Arthropoda; class Insecta; order Thysanoptera; family Thripidae; genus Frankliniella; species Frankliniella intonsa. The sequence continues at coordinate 471,603 of CM066248.1, read as the reverse complement.
CAGGCTAGTTTGTCGGGGCAGTGCCAGCGGTGCGGGCGACAGAGCGGGGCCGGCCGGGGCTGGCTGCCCCGCCGCCAGCAGAACTCCGGCGCGGAGGGGCGGGGCGGGGCGGGGCGGGGCGGGGCGGGGCGGGGCGGGGCGGGGCGGGGCGGTGGCTGGGGCGCCACCGGGGCAGGCGCCAACCTAAATGTTCGACAAACAAGACCGTATGGGCCGGGCCGGGCCGAGCAGCGCCGACAGTCGAGTCCCGGAGCTATCCGCTCCCAGGGGCCTCGCCACGTCCCGCCCCGCCCCGCCCCGCCCCCCGGACGTTTCGGAAATTGCACAACGACCTGCTGCCGTTTCGCTCCAGCAAGTGACACTAGCAGGGCACATCGGCTATGGGGGTTTTAAATAGGAGAGAGAGCGAGAGAGAGGTAGAGACAGAGAGAGAGGAGAGAGTGAGAGAGTGAGAGACACGCTGACAGCGACAAATGGACAGACAAACAGATAAAGAAAAATCATAGCGGAGACGTACAGATTGGTTCAAGTTCCGGATTTTCCTTTTGCCGCTTTTGCCGCTTTTGCCGATGTACTTTTCTTTCCCGCTCTACATAAGGTAGACGCTCGCTAAAACCGTGTAAGGCTGGGCTAAGGGCGTGTACCTTGGCCCGTGGCGTGCTCAATCTAAAATAGTCGCCGTTTCATTCATCCCGTTTCGTTAAGTTGGCCAACTTGTCACGGCCAAGATAACACCTCTGACGCCTCACGTCAGCTTCCTGTCCGCGCCTTCTGCGGATTCTTTCTGACGTGATGAAGCATTTTAAGTTAAATTTCAGTTTCAATTCAGCCCGTAGCCAATACTGTAAAGCCAATGGACGCATCTTTGCAAGTGGCGTTGACGGAAAGGCGGGTGAGGGTGGGGGGGGTAAGCGAGGAGGAACGGACAGCTTTACGGGAGTTTGAGAAATAAAAGGGACTGCCGTAAAGAGCGGGCGGGGCGGGGCGGGCGGGGCGGGGTGGGGCGGGGCGGGGCGGGGCGGGGAGCGGGGCGCCCGCGACGCGACGAGGTGCAGTCGAGGCACATTTGCATGGAGGCCACCGCCACGGTGGCACGAAAGTGCGACGGCTGCTTGCACGACATAGAAGAGCAGCGAGAACCTCTCCGGAAGGGGCATTTTAGACTATGGGAGTGTGGGAGTATTGCGGAGAAAGCTGCGAGGGGTTGAGCTTTAGGGATGAGATGGGGGCCAGGCGTAAGCCGCCGCCGAGTAAATGTGCGAGTGTCTCGAGGGGGAAACAACTCTAAAATTTTTGTACACCTAGTAATTCAGAAAAATTTACAAAAACTCATAAAAATGCACTAAAATTTAGGTAAAATTCGAGCAAAAATTCACAAAAATTCAATAAAAATTCAGAAAAATTCACAAAAATTCAACAGAAATTCACAAAAATTCATGACATTTTGTACACCAAAATTCAGAGTTGTTCCCCCCTCGGAGTGTCTCCAGGATTATTATGCATCGGCCGAGCCGAGGTCTCACTTACTTCTTTTCCCGCTTGCCGGCGCCGGTGTCGCGGAAGCCTTTGGCGAACGGGTTGTTGTCGATCTTGAGCTGCGTGATCTGGAAAGCAGAGAAAAGCCACTTGCTTTATCGTGGGCCGCTTTGCGCTGCAGACATTAATGAGCACTGAACCTCTCCGTCCCCCTCCCTCCCCTTCCCGCTTACCCGCCCTCCCCCCTCCTCCGCCCACCCCTCCCTCATCCCAGTTTGGCACACAAAACCGCGAAGGCTGTCGCGCAGCGATACTCCACGCGTACCGGCGAACCGGCCGACCCGTCCCGTCCAGGAGAGAGAAAGAGTGTGTGTGTGTTTGTCGTGGCCGGCGGAGCGCGAGGGGTATCGCCGGACAACCTGCCGCGAGGCGAGGCGGGGCGGGGCGGGTACCAGATGCGCTTGGTCTTATCGCGAAATCGCGTGTCGCCAGTCGTCGCCCCGCCCCGTCCCGCCCCGCCCCGCCCCGCCCCGCCCCGCCCCGCCCCGCCTGGCGGCGGCGTTCTGCGCAGCAAAGCGCCCCCCCGACAGGACACCCACCAAACTCAACTCGAATTTTAACGCCATCATAATGTTACTGCTCTTGGTGCGAGGCGGTTTTGTTTCGGTCAGGTACCTTTTCGTTCTGGTAGGCGGTGACGGCGATGAACTCGGTCTCCTTGAACACGTAGGTGCGGAACGTGCTGTAGGCCAGCTTGAGCACGTCGTGGCCGCGGACGAGGTGGAACCGCGGCTGGTACTTGTGCATCGAGTTGAGGATCGTCTGGAAACAGGCAAACAAAAATGTCGTGTCACGTCATGTAAATGCCAGGAATGAAAATAAATACTAGTTTAAAATCGTTAGAAATGGAAATTCAACTCTGGAAAAACTTATGTGACATGCGTCACACTTGCAAGTGCGACACCTGGAGAGGTCGGATCATATGGTGTGACCGTAGTTTTGGTCACGTTTGCGATGCGACCTCCAATGTGCCACGCCGTATAGCCTGGAGCTTGCGTCGCATCATATGGTGTGACGTAAATTTTTGCTCGCATTACGTGGTGTGACCAAAAATGGTCACACCAATCGACGCGACGCACGTCACGTTTTGTTTCTTCTAGTGAAGGGATGCGAGTCTGTGAATGATAACTTGTCGTACACCTACAAGTACAACCATCCACCTCCACGTCAGCCACATTCGTTCACACTCGGATTTCCATAGCGTCCCGTGTTTTGTTTCAATCGAGTGCTTTTCGGCGTGTGCGATAGTAAACCGCGCAAATAATGTCGCACACACATTATGGTCCAGCGGCCGCCCACATACTGTACGTGTTAATGAGACCATTAGTAAATCAGCGGCACATGCAAAAAGCGGGAGTGAGAGAGACAGAGAGCCCGTGATGGCCTTACAGCGCCGCGGGAGTGAGAGAGACAGAGAGCCCGTGATCGCCTTGCAGAGCCGCGGGAAATTAGAATGGTGCCCTCATCATCGACACGAGCGGCATGAATATGCAGCGCTGGCAAAAGAGCGGGCAGATTTGAAATTCCCGCTCTAAAACGAGTGTCGCTGATTACGCAAATGTGCCTGTGTCGTAGCGAATCACACTATTGGCAGCGGCCACGGTACGGTTGTTCGCACGATGGCGTGTTATACGCAGGCGGGCGGTCAGCGCGGTAATGACCACCACCGTCGCCTCCGGTACTCCCGATCACATACCGCGCTCGCAAGGGTGCGGGCGTGGCCCGAGGGGGACCTGTTTCCGTTTGAAAGTCCCACCGAAAAAAAAAAAAGGTGGAAGCACTGTTATAATAATAATAATAAACTACACAACAGCATGCGCTGGTGAATAGAGTCTCTTACGAAACGGATAGGCGTGTCTGCGGTCTGCCCGCCGCACCGCACCTCGGCCTGGCACGCTCCGTAGGCATTTTATGGAACGTGCCCCAAGCAGCCCCGCCCCACCCCGCCCCGCCCCGCCCAGTACGTAGCGCGCGCCCGGAACCGGCCCATTACGCCGGATACAGAATAAGGGCGTTTCCGTTTGTAAATATATCCGGCCCAGCTCCGGCCGGGGCCGGACAAACGGAGGATGCGTTTTAGGCGGGTCCAGGCGCGGCGCCGGCCGAGCGAGACACGGCTGGTCCCTCCTAGGCTGGGCACGCGCCCGCCCGCCACGCCCCGCCACGCCCCGCCACGCCCCGCCACGCCCCGCCACGCCCCGCCACGCCCTGGACCAGCACGGCGACAATACGGTTTAAAACCAGAAAAGCCAGAGGTTTAAAGCCAGAAGGCTTTTAAGCCGCAGAAGGTTTATAAAAGCCGCAGAAGGTTTATTAAAGCCGCAGAGGGTTTTTAAAGCCAGAAAAGTAGGCAATAATAACGGGCCAAACACAATGGAGTAAAGCGGGCGCTGCATCTGTGCCTGCCTATTAGGCAACATTCACGCACCTTTACTGGGGTGCTGCCCAGTATGCAGGCGCGGATGCAGCCCGCTTTACTCTACAGTGTTTGGGCTATTTATAGTCTACTTTCCTGGCAACACTGTCTAAAACTGCAGACCCTTCCCCATGTCGTGTTATTGAATTTTCAGTAGCATTTTCCGTTTTTCTAAACAAAAACTATAGATTTGTCATTTTTTTATGAAGATTTGGGTAAATCTGTGAGTACGCGTACCTGCCTGGACGGCAGTGCCTGTGATGCGCATGCGCGCGGGCAAGATACCAACCACGTGATTACGATCGAAATGTTATAAGTGGTAGTTTCCGAAATGGTTTTATCCACACCATAACCCAAAGCCCGGCGCGTGGATGGGTAATGCCGGGTGTAATGCCCTGGTGCTGCTGCAGCCGCAGAGGCTCTCATTCACCATCTGCGGTCAAGACGTCCAGGCCGCGGCCGGCCGTGTAACCTGGACCGGAAGAGCTCGCGGGCCCGGGCGAGAGGAGGAATCCCACCGCTGATTGCGTTGACCACGCATTTTCACAGCTTTTTTCCCCTCATATATATACATTTTTTTTTATATCTGCCACCTCGAATCCCTATGTTCCTCTACGATCTCGCCGAAACGATTCCCGTGCGGTTGTGAAACGGGAACGGTGACGGCTCGGTTGGCCCGGGTGCTAATTTACAATCCCTTGTCGATTCCACACTAACGGCAAATTCAGCAGTACGCGACCACGGCTGCGGCCAGCAACTTTAGGAACTCGGTAGGTCTACTTTGATCAGACCCACGCAGCGACCTAAGCTAATCTAGCCCACATATTGGTTATAGGTTAGGTTATGACAAAACCTAACCCCCAGGTAGCAGAACTGCACCCTAACTGCATTATATGCTACATCTAAAAAGCGCATTTCAGGCGCCTTAGGCGCATTTTATGCGTTTTATACGCATTTTAGGCGCACTTCAGATGGTAAATTGAATGCAGTCGGGACGCAGTTTTGCTGTTTTTGCTACCTGGGTAACGTGCAACATGCGTCCTCCAGGCTGTACGCAGCAGATGCCGCGTCGTAACAGCTGACTTTGCTGTGAAGTGCTTAATCGGCAAGGGATTGTAAATACGCGCCCCGGGTCGGGCCGCGTCCTGGGAGCATGCTGATGTCACTAAATGCAGGCGCAGAGACAGAGGCGCTGTGTCGTCCCCGGTCCGGCCTAACCCGGCAGCCGTCGTCACAATCTCACACGCATCTGAGCTGAGGCCTGATAAATTTGTAAGGTAACGCAAAGCCGTGGTGCAGGCCGCCGCGTTCTCCAGCAGCAGCTCCAGCTCCAGCTCCAGCGGCCGCCTGGGAGGCTCCTGGACCAATGAAGATCCCGGGGTCTTAATTATGTCACCACCCGGAGAGGAAATAAAACCGAAACATCTCTCACATTCCTGCCTCCCGCCCGTCTGTCCGCCCGTCGTCAGTCCGTCCGCCCTGGCCCGGTCTCTTTCTTGATAATACCCGTTTTCCGTTTGAAAAAGTGCATGAGGCCCCGACCTCCTGTTAATGGTGTTTGGTTTTATGGCGCTGGCCTGGGGGGGACCACCTTGGTGGCTCCTCTCCGCTGTGCTCCGAGCTGCCTGCTGCCTGCCTGTTCATCGGGGAATTCACTGCTGTGGGTGAGGTGAGGTGCGTGTTCTGCACCTAATTATAATACCTCTTGGAGATAAAGGTGTTTTTTTTTTCGGCGTCCTTGATACGGCCTGGTTTTACTAGCCGTTTGCGAAAATTAAGAAGAAACGGGAAACTAGTTTCGCGCGGTGGTTTTGAACGCGTCGGCCGCAAGTTTGTATACAATGGCCACGTGACACCTGCAGCTCAAAACGGCAGTGACGTGTGTTGCCAAAAATTTGAGATCAACATGGAACACTGTGTAGGCCATGGTCGCTTTGGTTGCCAAATTATTGCCATTTCTTTTTAACTGACAAATTTGTTGATATTCTTTCAGAGGAAAAATTTTGGCATTCAAAAAGCCATGATAATTTGCGGTCTCTGTAGAAAGAGGCTAAATTTTGGGAATGCCAAATTTCGACATTTAAAAACGAATACTAAAATTTTGGTTTTCAATGCGACCACGACGTTTACAGTGAAAGCAACAACTAGTCTACTGACAACCCAAGTATGTGAACGAATTTCAAACGAATTTCCATTTTCCTACTGGAACTCGTAACGTTGTGAAGCTTCCCAGCGCTTTCACACACCTGCAAGAGTGCGACATTCACATTCTTGCTGTTTTCTAGTGTGATATTTTGGACAGAGCTCCTGTAGCACTCGCGCCATACAAGGCCGCAGGAGAAATAAAATACACTAAATAAGGAAACAAAATGTTCCCGAGGGTCCGAGTGAAAAAAAAAAAGTGTCGCGCACCGTACGGAGGAATGAGGGGCAGGCTTTGCCTAATTAGGTCCCACACGGCCGGCCGCGTCGCCCTCACACTCTGTCTCTCGCGCCAGCCCGGTGTCTCGTCCGCTAAGGTCCGCGCGCCCCCAAAAACCCAACCGGGCTGGGCGACGAGCACCGGTCATCCTGGAATCCGATTTGATCGAGCTCCTGCCGGACCATAATGATATGCGTGTTTAATTAATCAGGCCCGGCCTGACGCTTTTACATCCACACGGGAGCCTCTATAGGAAATAGGCGAGGTTCGGGATGTTTCTTCCTGTAGAGGCGTCCAGCTAGCTGGCGCGCGTGTGTGTCGGGCAGGTGTGTTGTGACCTTCACGGAGGAGGAGAAGAACCACCAACTAAAATACTAGTTTATTTCAGGGAAAGAAAAGAAAATTTCGTACCACGAAACGAAATTTTAGGCGCGATTTTAGGTGTAGCAGCCTGGTTGTGATGGGGTTAAAAGCGTTCGTTTTAAGGGGATAAATCGTCCATAAATACGAGTCTTCTTTTCTTCCCTGGGACTAAAACGAAGAGTTTCGCGTCTGCTTTTAGGCTCTCGCAACTAAAATTCATCCGAATGAACTTTTATTTGCAGTCTTGAACCAAACAATATTTTAGTTGATGCAATGAATTCATTTTCTCCGTGTTCTTATCAGATACCGTTTTACAGTACTCCCCCGCTGGAAACTTAAGTGCGTGAATGTCACGCCCCTGTAGCCTAGGTGTTCCTACAAAGTGTGTGAAATCACACCTTTACTTGTCCAAGTGGGAGAATGATAATTCACGCACCTATAACAAGTGTGCGACATTCACACGTTTGGGTGATGATTCGTGCTGGGAGTCTTATGAGTCAGCTTGCTTTTCTGAGCTGTATACAAGAAATTCCCCGATCCACTCAGAATCTCCAGATTAGTAGCCGTCGTGCCTTTGGGGCGCTGGGCCCGGGCCGGGCGGGGTGCGATAAGCCATCGGGAAGGTGCTCACTTTGTCACCAGGAGCAGGAGCCCCTCCGGGGGCAGCTCGGGGGCGGCGTCGGTGGCCCCCGCACCCCGCTCCCTAATCACCGTCGGCACCCCGGGCCTGCCGACTGATTCCGAGGATCGCCCTCGTACTTCTGTCCTTGTCGCACTCATGTAGCGCTGCCATGCCAACCATGGGGGACCGCCATAGGTGCGACGAAGAAGGAAGAACGAGAGCGATCTTCTGAATCAGTCGGCTGTCCTCCCTGCTCTGCCGCGTCGGCCGAGAAGGTGAATCTGATTATGTCAGAGTCGTTAGTTTTAGCGCCTTGTGTGCCCAGGTCATTACTACGCCGCATTTCCTCTGCGGGACAGAGGAAAGGAGTGGGAGTAAGGCGGAAAAATGCAGGGCCATATTTAGATAGCTTTACCGGTTGTGAGGATTTAAAAAAAAAAAAAAAATATATCTGACACCAACATTCCTATTAGTGCAAATGTCCAATATCCATTTCTAATAGTGTTGTGACCAAATTGATAGTATGCGCTCCACACTAGAAAGCCCAACTGTGTAATTGTCTCACACTTGTAGATGCGTAAATTTTCATTCGCGCGCACTTGTTTCAGAGTGGGAAATTCGAGGTAAAGTTCCTAGCCAAAATTCTTATACTTTTCTGTTGAAGTCATATGAGCTTTAATGGGAATTCGCTCATCTTGAAGTGTGCGAACGGAAATTCACACATCTTCAAGCGTGCGATGACGCGCACACACTTTGCCGGCGCATTTTCGTTCCCACGCTGCACTGCTGCAGGACTGGGCACATCACCTTCATGGCCGGGCCCAACGGCAGCGCCGGGTGGCGGCAATAAGAGGACAGGAGAGTGCGCGTCGGGCCGGGCGCCTCTGTCAGGTACCCAGACCCCCGCACCACCCCGCCCCACCCCGCCCCACCCCGCCCCACCCCACCCCGCCCCGCCCCGCAATGCGCAGCACGCATTACGGAGCCATTCAGCGGTGCGAATGAAAAGCACTTGGCGACGCAGGAAGCGGCGACAGACGCATCGATACCTCCCAGGGCGTGGCGGGGCGCGGCGGGGCGGGGCGGGGCGGGGCGGGGCGGGGTGACCAAGGCGCCGCTTATCGAACATGTTACTTCGCTCGCAAGACTGCTACCGTCCGGGGCGGCGGGGCGGCAGCAGTCCCCCAGAACAGCCTCGCCGGTAGCTGGTTTCGATAAGTCCAAGTAGGGGGGGGCAGCAGCCGTTGTCGTCCGGGAACCCTCTTCCTGAGATTGGAATTAATGCGCTCTCCGTCGTCGGCCTGCACCCGTGGCGCCCTCTCTCGGGAGCTGAGAACAGTCAGTCGTTGTATGCAGGTCCTTCGCGGGCTACGTTTTGAATTACTGCAGATTTCGATTGTCGTACACTTTGTGGGTGGGTGTTTACTTCCGCATCTGCAAAATTATCCCCTTAGATGTGTAGAATCCCTTGGGAAATTCACACTTTTACTTCGTGAATTAGAAATCACATACCTACAAGTATTGGACATGAGCACACTTGGGTTTCCAGTGTGAAATCGTTCACTTATGAGTGTATTACCTGCTGTTTAACTTGTGCCTGTTCAGCCGGAATTATCTTAGTTTTTTTCTCTTTTTTTTTCTGGGGGAGGGGGGGGGGTGTAGTTGAGTCCCGAAATGCCGGGGGCGCCGCGTACCTCGACAGACTGTAAATGTCACGGCCGTAAGAGTCGCTCTGAATATGGCGAAAGCCAAGCCCCCCCTCCCCCCTTCCTCCTTCCCAACATGGGGAAACGGCCTCCTGGACCTGCTGCCCCGCGCTGCTTCTAATTAGCCATGCCTTTTGACGCGGCGCGGTCCTCGAGGTGAAAACTGCAGAGAACACGGAGAGCGGGGAGACGGGAGGGACACTTACGTCTGGAGGCGTCGCGTCGCGCCCAGTCCAAGTCGGGCTTACGTCATCGCGCGTCAAAACGAAAAAGAAAAAAAAAATCGGGAAAACGGTTTTTTCGTTTCCGCGGTGGAGCAAAAATCTAGAGCGAGGTGATCATGGGGATGTATATCATCTGTCCCATGTGCATTTGTCCCACCAATAATTTTTTTAGTTAAAAATAGTATAAAAAGAATAGTCGACTAAAAAAAATAGTGTAAAAAAAATAGTCGACTAAAAAAAATAGTGTAAAAAAATAGTCGACTAAAAAAAATTAGTGTAAAAAAATAGTCGACTAAAAAATAGTCGACTAAACAAAATAGTCGACTAAAAAAATAGTCGACAAAAAAAATAGTCGACTAAAAAAATAGTCGATTAAAAAAATAGTCGACTAAAAAAAAATAGTCGACTAAAAAAAATAGTTGAGGAATTCGCACTCGCTCGCATCACACTGTAAAAAAATACCACGGTGAGCCTATGGTCCGTACCGTATTTTTCACGTACGGTTAAACCGTAACTGTACGAACTGTACTTTAATGAGTAAGATTTTGGCTGAGCCTCCCCAACATGTTTGAGAAATTACGGTCTATCCTGTAATGCACAGACCGTAAGCAAAAATTACGTTCTGGACCAGGCAACAAATTGACGGTGCGAACCGTGTGCGTTTACCGTGCGTTTTTCTAACAGTGCACGTATATGTCGCTGGAGCAATATCGCCTTGCGGAACAACCAGTGTTAGCTTGGTACAGATAGATGGTGGCGGAGAGCTCGAATGCCTGTGGAAGAGACAGTATTGGGGACTGTCTAAAAAGTTGCCATTATCGTAGGCACTTATCGAATTGGTTGTCTCGAAAACGCGAAGCAGAGTGTCTTCTCATTTACTCCAGCGCCCTACCCGACCCTACCCTACGCCCTTCATTATATTTAGTCGACTATTTTTTTTAGTCGACTATTTTTTTTTGTCGACTATTTTTTTAGTCGACTATTTTTTTTAGGCAACTATTTTTTTAGTCGACTATTTTTTTTTAGTCGACTATTTTTTTTAGTCGACTATTTTTTTACACTATTTTTTTTAGTCGACTTTATTTTTATACTATTTTTTTTAGTCGACTTTTTTTTTACAATATTTTTTTTAGTCGACTATTTTTTTAATACTATTTTTAACTAAAAAATTTATTGGTGGGACAAATGCACATGGGACAGATGAAACCCACCGGATCATGGATGGGTAGTATATTTAGATCCTGTTCGGAGGAAGGAATTCAAGTTGCATTTTTTAGATATATATTTCAAATTGCTTGAGGAATTGGCCCAGACTAAAATTACCATGGAGGTGGCCATGGCCACAAGCTCGGCATGGCCACTCATGGCGCTCCATGGCCGCAGGCCATGGCCAAATCCCCATGGGCATTCACGGCCATGGCCATGGGTCTGGTTACCGTGGCCACTGTAATGGACGTCTTCGAGCTATGTTTACCATGGCCAATGAGGCGGCCATGGCAAATGTCCTGGTGGCCATGGTATAACCTGTTAAATTTTGCAAAGTTTAAGTTTTCTTCCTTATGAGTTTAATTTAATGTAAGTAACAGTAAACGAGTACTGTTTAAGGGTGTCTTGAGCGAGGCGGATCCAAATCTGGTGTCAGTTTTGTCCTAGCTCAAGCCGTTTTCAAGATGCCAGAAAAAATATCACGGATTTTAATTATTTTAAAATGGCCTTACTAAAATACCTCAAAGAAGCTTCCTACCAAATTTCAGGTTGAAATTCCAAAAATTGTAGATTTTAGAAAGTGTTGAAATTACATGGCCAGTAAGGCCATGGCCAACAACATTATCGTACTTGATGGCCAGGGAAGCCATGGCCACCGTAACCATGGCCATTAATGGCCAAACAAGGCCATGGATATATTTACCATGGCCAAACAAGGCCATGGTTATATTTACCATGGCAAATGAGGTGGCCATGGCCAATGTCCTGGTCGCCATGGTTAAGTGACTCGTGTCCATGGTAAGTCTTCGAACGTGGCCATGCCGTCCATGGTAATTTTAGTCTGGGGGGCGTGTACAGTGCTGCATGTGATGCAGCAACAACCACATGGAGAGGTACCAGCCCTTTTTTTTAGGGTTGGTGGGGCTGGCTGTGCACGAGGCCTCGCACTCTAAAAAACGGCGAATTTCACTGAACCGTATAGCTCTGTAGCTGCTTACCGGGAAGTTGTACTGTAAGCTACGGTAAATGTCACTGTAGGTCACGGTGACATCTATACGGTGAATCGAAGTGCACGACTTCTGCTTACAATACGTGTCGCCGTAAGCTACAGAGCTGCAGGGTTCACTGTAGATTACAGTGAAATTCACTGTAGATTACAGTGAAATTCACTGTAAAGTTTTCTTAGTGCGGGTCTACTAGCCCGGAAGTGCCCCCCTCCCCCCTTCCCTCGGCAGCGCAACGGCTGTCGGTTACACCGTCCGGCCGGACCGGACCCGGGCTGGACGCTCGCGACATCGCGTGAGCCGAGACAAAAGGCTGCTCAATAATCATTCATTGTATTTGCCAGGCGGCCGCGACGCCCGCCGCCGGTTCGCCAAGTGACGCCGCCGCCGGGACGCCTGGTGCGGACCCCGCCCCGCCCCGCCCCGCCCCGCCCCGCCCCGCCCCGCCCCGCCCCGCCCCGCGCGGCCAGGCCGGAAGAGGACGAAACCGCAGGGGTAGGGCGGCGGAGTAACGCTCTGGCTGTGCCGCCGTGCCGTGGGATACACACACCGCACGAGGCGACGGCTCGTGACGAGTTGTGACGGCGCCGTCACGTCACGCCAAGGCGTCCGGCCGGTGTGACAGCGAGTGTGACAGTTGGCACCGACAAAGGTGCTGGCGGCGGCGCCGCTCCCCGCGCCGGGGGCGTCAGAGGGACAGGGGACGGACAGACAGACGGGCGGGAGGATGGGCGGGCGGATGCGGACGTACTGCACAGATGGACAGGCTGTCCAGCGGCTGTCCGCGCTGCTCGCAGCAATTGTGCGAAATATTTTCGTGTGTACCCTGGCAACATACCGGAATAGTGTGTCTTCTACGTAGGAAACTTGTGTTCCATTCGTGTTTGCGTCCCATTCAACGTTTCAAATTTATAAGAAAATTCACACCTTTACGAGTTTAAGTGTAGGCATCGGAATTCGCACACCTACGAGTGTACGACATTCACGCACTTTGGCATTCCAGTGTAAAGCCCGCTAGACAGGCGGACGTCTGGGCAAAAATGTTTCGGGAAAAATTTTACACGAGAATCTCTCTTTATATTTTCAGCACGCCGCTCGTTTGGGTGATTTGCTGAATTTTACCTTGTATGTGCCGCACACCGCACAGTAGGCAGTTTTATAAAAAGTAGTTTTCGCTCCCCGGCAGCACGTGCGGCGGAAGGGCTTTTTGCACGGCCCGCCTCGCCACATGATGATTATTCAACAGACTTATTCCAGCATTTTGCTCTTCGCCGCCTGCCACCCCCCCTCCCCTTGGCCGGCTACCGGACCTCCGCCGTTACCTATTTTTCATTCCTCTCTCGCCCCTTTCCGCGACCTTCCTCTCTCTCTCTCTCTCTCTCTCTCTCTCTCTCTCTCTCTCTCTCTCTCTCTCTCTCTCTCTCTCTCTCTCTCTCTCTCTCTCTCTCTCTCTCTCTCTCTCTCTCTCTCTCCCCCTCTCCCGCTTATGTCCTTTCTCCTTTCCTTTATTCATGTTTTTTTTGTTTGCCGTGGAAAACATCTCATTTATCACCTCTCACCACGACGCTCTCCTGTCGTACTCAACACTTTATACGCAGATTTTCTCTCCACCCGCGCCGGGACTATACCATCACTTTCAGGAGGGCAAAATATGTACTCGCTAGATTTGAGCAATTTACAAGCAGGCGGACGTACTGTACTGCAACGCACGTTTCTGTGCATACCTCATACATACGACGACCATAAGGCACAAATTCGCTTCTAAACCTCTCTCACAAAAAAAAAAAAAAAAAAAAAAAAAAAAGACAGACCTAGCGCTTTATTTTTTTTTCTGCCCTCTCGCACGCCGCGGGCGCCGCGCACCGTCCGACTATATGCGTGCCCGTGCCACGGGGCTCATTATATGGACTTTCCTCCTAAATGGACTTCCCTGGGCGGGAATGGCCACCTCATTATCGCCGGAGAATGCACTTCAATTTCAACGAGGTGTCATGGAAAAAAAATGGAATATGCTTTAGCGAGCGTGCGGTGCTGGCCTGGCGCGGGGAAAAACGCCCGGAGCCCGGAGCTATACGGCGGCGGTCGTGCGAGTGCACCAGAGAGGCACAGCAGCGTCCGAACCGGGTCATCTGGCTTGACACTTGTACCGGGTATTTTTCTCCCTTTTTTTCACAGCATTACAAAATACGATAATATTGATGGAAGACTTTTTATTTTTCTCATTGTACCGTAAACGGTGCTAAAATATGGATTCCAAACAAAAGGGACTTCGGAGGGACTTCATGAATGTAGGGCTTCTAAACGATCGAAGTCCCGTTGCGCGGCCAAAGTAAGAAATTTGAGGGACAACTTTGGAACATTCTCGGGAGAAAAAAAAGGACCTTGGTTTTCTATTAGGGGCTGGGTTTCTCATCCTTATTGAACAAGACACTCAGCCACGCCTATGAGACAAGGAGCGGCCAATGACGCATTCTTTCACATCTTTTATGCTTTTGTGACCCCTCCCCTCCCCTCTCCCCTTCCCATCCTTCCTGCCTTACTCTCTCGCGATGAGCGCGTCACGGTTCATTTTTTTTTCTGCACGGGGACTCAACTACAACCGCTGCAGTGAGCGTCGCGAGAGTGGGAGAGAGTGAGTGAGAGAGAGAGAGAGAGAGAGAGATAGGTGTGGGAGGAAGAGAGAGGGAGAGAGGGGGGTGCGGGAGGAAGGGAGAGGTAGAGAGAGAAAGAGAGAGGGGAGGGTGAAAAAAAATTGGTGTCAGGGACGGGGCGAGTATAATAGCAGAAGAAAACGGCGTCACGATAAAGATGGGCTAACGAGCCGGGACATGCGTGTGGAGTGAGAGGGCGCGGGAGAGAGAGAGAGAGAGAGAGAGAGAGAGAGAGAGAGAGAGAGTGGGGGTGGCGCGCGCGTGTATGTGTGTGCGCGTGCAATGCATCCCCTTCCTGTGTTTAACCCCGAGCAATAGAAGGGGGAAAAAAACCGGCCTTCACCCCCACACAGCCGCATGACACAAAAACATGTCACTGGCAGGAGACGTACGGAGTCTCTCTGTCCCCTCCCTTTCTTCCTCACTCTCTCTCGCTCTCTCCCTGTCTCTATGTCTCTGTCTACCTCTCTCTCCTCTCTCTCTCTCTCTCCCCCTCTCTCCCTCAGGCGGCGTGCCTCCTGTGAAGTGCGTCTCCTTCCTTGGGCGGCGGTCCCAAGGAGGCGCCTTGTGCCTCTGCTAATCCAGCCGTCAAAAGGTGAGGACGGGTCGGGACGGGGCGCGGGCCGAACGCCAAGAAGGGGACTCATCAGCCCGGCACGAGTACGCGCGTACTACACAGAAAGAAACTAAGACTGCGTTTTTATTTTATAATCGCTCGTCCCTAGAAACACAAAACATACGAACAGCTACTTCAGTCAAACCAGGCGTCACAACGTTTGGTCATTTCTTTGGAACCTTAAAGGTACGGATATCTCCAAATCAAAATAAGTGTGGTTTTCAAAAAAAAAAAAAAAAAAAAAAAAAAAAAGCGATACGTGACCGGCTGTGGTTTGTGTTATTGTGTGAGGGACGAGTGATGTATATATTTTTTTAAGAACTCTTCTGCCCCATGCGCCTATGATGCATTTTGTGACTTTATTTTCTTGCTCTTTAAAATATCACGCAAAGGGATATTATAAAACCTTGAAAACGATTGCCGGTTGTAGGCCCTTCACAAGTTTTTCCCTCTTGGTTGCGCCCGGTTTGGAGGCGCGCAGCGCGGACTCTCGAGCGGCGAAAGGAAGTTGGTCATCTGGAAGTGAGAGTCCTCTCGAGTCCTGCGCCCTCCACCGCGCCCCGGCGGGAGAATCAATCTCACCCCCGCCCCGCCCCGCCCCGCTCCGCCCCGCCCCGCCCCGCGGTGGATGACGGCAATCTCGCAGAGAAGGCCGGGCCAGGGGCCGCACGCGGAAACGCTTGTGAAAGCGAATTAGGCCGCCGCAGATAAGAAAGGGGAAAAAGGAAAGAAAAGGCACGAAAAATAAAAGAAAGAAAGAAAATAAATGGAAATAAACCCTTTCACATCGGCTTCAGAAAGTTTAACTAGTGGCTCGGCGATAACGTCTGTGGTCTGCTCCCGCTGGTCCCGCCTCCTCCCTTCCTTCCCTTTTACGGATGCAGGGCGCGAGGCTTAGGCAGACCCGCCGCGCGCCGGGGAGGCCTCGTTGCCTACCTCTCAGGCGCTGGGTCCCTGCTGCCCGCCGCGCGCCGGGGAGGCCTCGTTGCCTACCTCCCAGGCGCCGGGTCCCTGCTGCCCGCCGCGCGCCGGGGAGGCCTCGTTGCCTACCTCCCAGGCGCTGGGTCCCTGCTGCCCGCCGCGCGCCGGGGAGGCCTCGTTGCCTACCTCCCAGGCGCTGGGTCCCTGCTGCCCGCCGCGCGCCGGGGAGGACTCGTTGCCTACCTCCCAGGCGCTGGGTCCCTGCTGCCCGCCGCGCGCCGGGGAGGACTCGTTGCCTACCTCCCAGGCGCTGGGTCCCTGCTGCCCGCCGCGCGCCGGGGAGGCCTCGTTGCCTACCTCCCAGGCGCTGGGTCCCTGCTGCTTGCCCGCTGCACCGGGCCGTCCCGGGCCGCGAGCCCCTGTAGTAGCCCGTATACTGCGCCGTTGGGGTAAATTGACCGTGTTGGACGCCACGGGATTATCCCTTCTACACTGTTAAACCAAGTGTTCAACTGCTCAACACTTGTATGTGTGCAACTTCCATCCTGGCACGGGACGTGCAAGTGCGCAATCGGCAATAATTGTTCAAATTACGCGGTTAACTCTCCAGTTGCGTTGTGTTCAACAAGGGTAGTGTGACGGGGCAGTTGAACACTTGCAAGTGTACAATTGGCGAGTTTGACCCTTGCCATTGCACAACTGCCGAGTTGCACACTTGCAAGAGTTGATCAGTTGAACACTTGGTTAGATAGTGTAGCCGGTCCGTAGACCCCCCGCCCCAAAAGAAAAAAAAGTAAAAAAACCTCTGTTTATACACCGTATGCCACCGCGTATTTCAAAGTGCTCCCCTTTTTGTAGAAATGATTAAAGTGACGTACTGCCCCTTGACTGAACACATTTAGCGCGCGGTCGCGCATTAACGACCAATAACTTAACACGCGATCGTGACCACATTGTGATCATGCAGCACATAATGTGTTGAACGGACGACTCTTCAATGACCGCAGCGAAGCGACGCACTGAAACGGTCTGGCAAGTACCGGGCGCGTGAGGCTGTTCTGCATGCGTCTGCCCATGCCATGCCATGCGGACCCGCACGGGCCATTCATGCATTTTTCATCATATCGAATTATGCTAATAGTGATTCCACCGCGGCATCACCCAACGCTCTCTCTCTCTCTCTCTCTCTCTCTCTCTCTCTCTCTCTCTCTCCCTCCCTCCCTCCCTCCCTCCCTCCCTCCCTCCCACCCCAATCTTCCCGCATCGCTTTGCTGCTCTCCTGTTGTTGAAACCGATTCGGGGTGACTATTATCGAAACAGTAA
Organism: Frankliniella intonsa; assembly: GCA_033675135.1. Classification (NCBI taxonomy): domain Eukaryota; kingdom Metazoa; phylum Arthropoda; class Insecta; order Thysanoptera; family Thripidae; genus Frankliniella; species Frankliniella intonsa. The sequence goes on along the minus strand of CM066248.1, from coordinate 454,593 downwards.
AGTAAATACAGACCCGATTTGGTCGCCGCCACCAGCCACCCACCCCTAACCCCTTACCTTTCTCTCCCCCCCCCCCTCCCTTCCTCACTTCGATGGTGGCGTGTCTTCAAGCTTGAGAGAACGCCAGGTGGAGAACATTGTCGCCCAACCAATTGTGCTAACGCGACGAAAAATAACTGTCTCCTTAAATCTTAGGGTCGTTGAAACACACACACACACACACACACACAGTCACCGACACACGTACACACACGCAGGGTCAGGGGGTGGGGGAGGGTAGAACGAGCGCACCTGGTACCCTTCCGCAGTAGTCCAAATAAGGCCCTGGAACTGGCCCTCTTTGTCTCCCTCCGCCCCTGCACTGTGCACTGCACCCCCTCCCCCTCTCTGGCTCCCTCACTGCGCCTGCTTCCATTTGGGCGGGGTGCGCCAGGCCCGTCCCATCCCCGTCGCCAAGATTGATGACTTGGTAACAGGCACTATAATCACGCACGGTCTCTTTCCCTTTTAACTTGATCTTCCTTTATCTCTTTATATACGATGCTTTGCCGTGTGTGACGGGGGTCGTTCGGTGACATTGGCGTGAATGCTGAAATGACGAAACTGTATAGCCCGCTCTAGAATCGTTCTGATCGTCCTTGCGGTCATCATCAAGGAATATAGTTTTGAACGTCAGCAACCTCATAGGCTTACAAGTGTTGGGCATTCCTCCTTCCTCAGCGAACGTCCAGAAACGAGAAGTCTTGGATCAAGACTATCACGGTAAAGCGCCCAAGACCCATGAAGTCTTCAGACTTCAATCAAAGAAAAATGCACTTATTTTAAGGTAGTGTAAGTCTTGCATAAGGCTATGATAGACTGTAAACGCTGTGGCTGCCAAATTTGGCATTCTTTTTTAACGCCAAACGTTGGCATCTTTTTAAAGAAATGACAATATTTGGCCACTTTTGCTGCCAAATTGTCCTCCTTGTGAAAAATGCCAATTTTTGGCATGAAGGGTGCCCTTAAATTGGCATTTCTCCAGAAGTATGCCAAAAATTTGGCATTCAAAAAAGTATGCAAATATTTTGGCGTTAAAAGTGGCCACAGCGTTTACAGTGGACTATTGTTTTCTGGATGCACTTCGGTCTCCAGTACGTATGGAGTGTGCGGGAGCTGGGAGCGGCCCGTCTTGAGTTTTTCATACATCCGCCCCTGGGCCTGGGCGTCGTCCCCGCAGCGCCGAGCCTTCGAACGTTGCGGTTGGCCGCGCCGATAACAGCCGGGCGGGCCGCACGTGTGAGGTGGGTGGGGCGTGGCCCGCCTGCTGGCGTCGCGACGCCCTGCCGCTGCAGTAACGCCCTGCAGTATGGCGCCGCGACGCCCTGCCGCTGCAGTAACGCCCTGCAGTAACGCCCTGCAGTAACGCCCTGCAGTATGGCGTCGCGACGCCCTGCCGCTGCAGTAACGCCCTGCAGTAACGCCCTGCAGTAACGCCCTGCAGTATGGCGTCGCGACGCCCTGCCGCTGCAGTAACGCCCTGCAGTATGGCGCCGCGACGCCCACCGCGCGACGCCCAGTAAATCACCTGGGCGCAGCGCGACGCCCGGCCGGGCCGGGCCGGGCCGGTCGGCCCCGAGCCGCGCGCCGCCGCCCGCCCCACCCCGCCCCACCCCGCCACGCCCCGCCACGCCCCGCCACGCCCTGCCGCCACGCCCTGCCGCCACGCCCCGCCGCACGCCTCGTAGACTCACGTTTTATGAGTCACATGAATTGTGGCAGAAGAGAGCGCTGCAGCGGTGGCGCGCTCGTGTACACGGCGGCGCGCGAGCCCGGCAGACGCGGCGCTTAAACTTTGGAGCGCATTAGTGCAACAGTCCTATTCCGCCGTGTGCGTGGCTACCCGCGTGAGCGTCGCAAATAACGCAGCAGCTCTCACTGTAAATACCAGAGCGAGGATCCTCGCCCTCAGGAGAGCGAAATATTTTCCCTCTCTCTTTGAGAGCGAGGTGTGGTGGTTTTCTCGCTTGATTAGAACAATAAATTGAAAACCCCCCAGAAAACTCCACCCAGAAAAAGGAAGGCCAGAATCTAGGCTGTAGCCTTAAAGCGCTCAAGACTCATTAGCTTGAATCAAGTCATAAGACTTGAATCAAGGCAAATATACTTATTTGAAGGTGATTTAAGTCTTGAATCAAGTCCTTAATACAAGGCAAAGACCATTGTTTTCTGGGTGTCGCCCTATTTTAGCGAGGATTGGGAAACTTCGCCCTTGTAGAGTATGGATTTTTATCCTTAATCTCACTCAATTTGAGTCCATGTTACAGATTCTTATCAATAAGAGCGGGGTTCCTACAGTCTCACTTAAATGGGGCAACGGAAAAAAAATCTCTCTTTTTAAATCAGACATCCCACTCTTGCATTTCAGTGCTACCCGGAGTAATAGTTTTGTTTAGTGCGAGTGTTGACGCCACCGACACCTTATTCGGGTATGACAATAATTTTTGTTACTTGAGCGTACTGTACACAGAGAAACCATATGAGAGACAAAATATTAGGCAATAAGTAGCTCGAACACAATGCAGTAGGGCTGCATGTGCGCCAGCCGGCACCAGCCTACAAGGCAACATGCATGCGCGACCCTGTGCTAAGGTGTTGCCCAGTAGGCAAGCCCAGATGAAGGCCGCATGACTCCACTGTATTTTGGCTACTTTTCTGACGATTCTGGCGGAATGAGAAGAGTAGCCGCGTAGAGAAAAGCAGGAAGAAAAGAAGCAGGCTCCAAGAGCACGAGAGACGTCAACGGCGGCAACCTTTGAGACGCCGAGAGAGAGAGAGAGAGAGAGAGAGAGAGAGAGAGAGAGAGAGAGGGAGACGGCACCGTGCGTCGCGGCGCCGGCAAACACCTCGACATGACCTAATTCTGTGCGGCAGAGTGCGAGCGCGCTGGAAGGGGAGTGGCGCCGTCAAAGACGGAGGGGACCTTCTTATTGGCCACCTCACGCTGCCGGCACGCACCTCCAGCTCACCGCGTACTCGCCCAGCAGCTTCCTCTTTCCTGCTTTTCTAACGTAGTTTTTTCACTCTTCTTACGCCCTAAAAAAAATAATTGATATCTATATACGCGTTAAACAAAAAACAAAAAAGACTAGTTTCGTAAGACCGAGTATGAATGGACTGGTGAAGCGTACGTACGTGGTATCGTACCGAGCAGTTCGAAAATTAGGTGGAAGAAGGGCGGATAATGAATGGAGGTGGGCTGACGTTGGGTTTACGCTGTATAGTAAAGTAAAGGGGGAGGGGGAGGCATTGGGCTGGGGGTGTCACCGGATAGGGGCACTGAGCGGTGCCGCAGCGCGCGCGCGCTCACACACACGCCGCCAGGCCAAGGCGATCACTTCGTCAGATTAGCCGAGGTAACGAAATTAGCATCGTCGTATTCCTTGAGGAAGCGGGGAGAGAGAGAGAGAGAGGGATGAAAGTAGTGGGTATGGGGAGGGGCCGCCCCACGTCAGCGTGAGCGGCCTCAGGCGACGACCGACCGACTCGCGGGACTTGCGCGAGGAAAAATAATAAGTACGAGTCAAAGTTAGAGGAATAACACGTTTATCCCAGTTTGTCAGACCACTTTGTCCGTCCGCCTCGTACAGCCCGAGCCATAGCCTCGTCATAAGTTTAACAGTGCACATTATGCATGGCATGCACATTATTGCCCTCGCGAGCACGTGTGTGTGTGTGTGTGTGTGTGTGTGTGTGTGTGTCGGTGTGTTGCCTTTAGAGGTGGACCCGAGGGTGACAACAGTCACGGGCCGTCACGCTTGCGTCCCTCCGCCCACATAATGGAAATTTTGAAGAAGAAAAAGAAAAGAAACTTCGCACACTCACTGCCAGAAATTTCCACGGTAATTACTACGGTTATTCCCGTTAATTTTTTACCAGGTCTGGACCGTTTTTAGTGGGTACGGGACGTCCGTAGTACGCATGACCGTACTGCCTTTAATTTAACTTTTCCCGAAGTTTGATGAAACTTAACTACGGAAGTGGTCACGGAAAACACCGTATTTTTAGAATACGGCTGTTCCGTAATCAATTTTACCGTAGTATCTGTGGAATGGGGTACGGGATTTTTAACAGTGCTATAGGTTAGTGAAAGGAAACGCAGCTCAGTTGATCCTGAGTAAAAGCCGGGCTGAGGTAGAGGTTGACGATGAGGGATAAAAGGTTCAAGCTTCGGCAGCCGCAAAAACAAGTGTTAAAAAAAGTCCGTGTGTGTGTGTGTGGGAGGGGGGCAGCAGCACTCGGAGGAGGAAAAGAGGCACGAAGAAAAACTAGCCAAGCAAGAGGAGAAAGACTGCAGGATAGGGGTATCGTGGACGTGTATCTTCCCCTTCTTTCTCCCCTGTCCACCCTCGCGCGCACACACACACACACATGCACGCTCCCTGTCTCTGTGCGCGTGTGTGTGAGTGTGTGAGTGTGTGTGGCGTCGTGTACATGCGCCTTTCTTCCTACCACGTTCCCTGGGCCTCCCGTGAGTGTGTGTGCGCGCGCGCGCGCAGCCTCCGCCCCGCCCGGTCACCCCCGCACAGTAGCGCGCGTCGTCTGCTGTAAGGGAGGCTAATTTTCCGCTCGACACTCCACCACCCTACCGAAATGTGTCCTCTCTCCTGTGTGTGCACAACACTAGGCGCCGCGACGCCCAGCGACGCCCGCGCCGCCCAGCGCCGCGCCGGCCAGGGGTCGGACCAGGCCGGTCCAAGGCAGGACTCGCTGACGGGTGGAAGCACCCGTATTATGCGTTTTGTTTGAGATGCGACGAGTCATCTGTGTTCGTTATCGTCCAATCACACGGTAAAACAATGCCTGTTTTTTTTAGGAAAAGGGGAAAACTTTGAGAAACTCACATAATTAAAGGAAACCTCAGATTTTGAGGATGTCTCCTCAACATTTGAGGGAAATTCCCATATTTTTAGGAAACTCAATCAGAGTAGGTTCCCTCAAATGACAGGAGTCCCTCAAAGTATTCCCATCCTCTTAAAAGAATGTGACATTGTTTTTATCGTGCATTTTACTCGTACTCACTCGGCAGGAGTCTGTTCTGTCCTTTAGCATCCACCCGTGGATTCGGCGGGGCTTACCTGCGGCATCTGAAACACAAGGAAACAAAACGCAATCGTTAGTATGACTGTTCTGATATACGTGACGGAGAACAGGAAAAGACCACTAGGCCATACAGAGGGGGGCGAGAATTGAATTATCGTCAGCAAGTGGTCTGGAGTTGTAGCAGCACCGGCGAACTGAGACAATACTCGCACTACCGTATTCATTCACAGCCTATCGAGTATCACAATAAGATTAAAAAAATATGGTATTTAAAAAAAACTTGTGACATGTCGCGAGCTCTCCGTCCAACAGGAGAGAATTGCTAATTTAGCCATACAACCACGCACGCGCAGCAGCTGGGTGTGCATAAAAAAAACTGACATTTATAAAAAATATAAACACTGCAGGGAAAACAATTGTAAATGGTAAAGAAACGCGTGCCGCGAATGACGAGTGCCCTTGACCTGGTCGCCTTTTCACCCGGCCGAGCGGGGCCCGGCCCCGGCCCTTCACTCCCTCTGCCTCTCCGCTGCTAATCGCGGCGACATCTCTTCACTTCCGGTACGCCCTTCCCCGCTCCACACAGCCTCAGGACCGTGCGTGCGCGCCAGAGAAGAGTTACTGCACGTGAAAAGCTTCACGAGGCATTAGTTTTAAAAAACAAAAACTTGTTTGAAACTTAAAATTTCTATCGATCTGGACCCAAAACTTCGATTTGCACAGCACTACTCTTGATCGTGCACGGTGGTAGGTTCACTGAAAAAACAAAGGTGCTAAGTCCTACCTTTAAAATGCACTAACAAAATTTAGTGCCTTTGGAAAGGCACTAAGATTTAGTGCTGCTTAGCACCTTTGTTGTTCCGGTGTTCGTAGGCTTACGAACTCTTTTTGTGTATACTACAAACATTTTCTTTATTTTCAAGCGTAGGGCGTACTTTGACGGAAAAACACGACCCTAACCCTTCCCATTCCCCTCGTCTCTCTCTCTCTCTCTCTCTCTCTCTCTCTCTCTCTCTCTCTCTCTCGCTCTCGCTCTCGCTCTCGCTCTCTCTCTCTCTCTCTCTCTCTCTCTCTCTCTCTCTCTCCCTCTCTCTCCCTCTCTCTCTCTCTCTCCCTCTCTCTCTCTCTCTCTCTCTCTCTCTCTCTCTCTCTCTCTCTCACACACACTTTTGCTCACCGGCGCTCCGGAAAAAGAGACGCGACCATGCCCCCGCAGTCAGTGCGATAAGCGAAGGTGGCGGCAATGGGAGACAATAACACACATTAGCAAGAGGACGGCCTGGTCCGGCCGTGCCGTGCCGCCGCCGCCAGTCAGTCCGTGGGAGGCGAGGAGGGGAGGGGGGGGGGGGGGACAAAAACCTGAGTGGAGTTCTCTGTCATCTGATAACGGCGCGGCTACCGTAGGAGCAGCAGCCCGGCCGGGGCGCTATAGGGTCGTTTGCCCATTCCAGAAAGAAGTGATTGGAAATCGCGGGGCCGACCGGGCGGGCGGGCGGGCGGTGCGCGGCGCGAGGTTTAATTTTAATGGCCGCTGTTTATGGACCGGACGTCCCCCCCCCCCCCCCCCTCCCTTTCCCCCATCTCTGCGTCGTCAGGGTGGCCACCGCGCGCCGCGGCTACTGGGAGGCCGAACAAGGAGGGAAGTCCATTTCGGTTTATACCGCGCATGATTAGAACTCCAGTTGAGAGCCAAGTGGGTGAATGTCGCACAGGTGCGGGTGTGTAAATTTCCATCCGCGTACTTTGCCTTTTCTTAGGCAAATTCTTAGCTTTTTCAAGTGTCGAGATTTGTAATTCACCTACCTACAAAAGTAGTGCGCGACTATCACACACTTTGGTTTCAAGAATGTTATTTTGCGGCGTGGAAATAGACGCCTGCTGACCCACCCGCTGAAATCAGGCCAGGGTGACGTAAAGTCCTCTGCATATATTCAATAATGTTTACCGTAATGGAATACGGGGCGTTCTGTTACATTACTGTAAGTTACTCTAAATACTTGTTACGATTTATAATCATTCATCACACTCTGATCATTATCGATGGGTCCCGATGCGCCTCGTCACGTGCGCGCGGGGCGGGGCGGGGCGGGGCGGGGCGGGGCGGGGCGGGGCGGGGCGGGGCGGGGCGGGGTGGGGGCGACGCACCTTATCAGACTTTTAACGAGGCGAAGAGGAGGGGGGCTAATCAATTAACGGCTACTTGCGCCACACATAGCACACGCCAGAGCACACGCACAGCCCGCCCGGGCAGCCCACTGGGAAAACGAGTGAGTGCGGAGTATTAGGTCTCACACTTGTAGGTGTGATAATTCTATCTCATACACTTTGACAACAGGATAACAGTTAAGGGAAAAATGTGATTTAAAAAAAAACCTTTAAAGTGCCAGTCGTATATATTATGGGAGTACTCTATTTGTGCATCAGAACATTTTTAAAAAGTCGAATGCAAAAAGTTTCTTTAAAAAAAAAAAATGAAAACAGCGGCTTTTTGAAATACGCTTTACCACTCAAGTGTAGTGCCATACACTTGCGCTTCGCTTGCGGATTTTCAGTGCGCTGTTCATTTTTAAACCCCTCCTCTTAGCACCACTAAAGTAATGGGAAGTTTTTTGATTTCGGTGCATTGTACATTATAAGAGATGAGGTTCCTTTCACGGTACACGTCCCGGGCCCGGCGCTCTGGCCTGTCCGGCGTAGGTTAGTTTACCATCCCCCGCCCCGCCTCGCCCCACCCCGCCCCGCCCTGCCCCGCCCCGCCCCGCCCCGCCCGGGCCCGGGTCGGGCGCACCCCAGGAGAGTCATCCCGGTGGTGGTGTGTAATCCTGTTTGCGGGGCGGTGACCCGCAGGAGCCGGCGGGCGCAGCGGGCGCACGCGTAGCTACACATTAACACAGCGAGCGAGGAGACGCCAACATTTACCGCGTTGAAATTTGAAAAGACTATCTCAATAAGTTGAAAGGCAGTAATTTTTATCGGCTGATCTAAATTTAAATTTAAATTTAATTTGAACTGGAAATGCTGACCCCTGCCAGAAGGCGCCAAGGGGAAACCGACGGGAAAGACGCACTGCAAAATTCTAAGTCGTCACACTACGACAAAGTCAGTGCTACTTTTGAAAGGTTCGTCATATGACAAATGGTTCATCACAGTGTGACGAAATATTCATGTCATGTGACGAAAGATTCATGTTAAGTGACGAAATGTATGTCATGTGACGACTATTTCATCACAGCTCTTGTGACGAAATATTCGTAGCAATATTTATCGTCACATGACAATTCGGTTTACAGTGTGGCGTGAAGTGAGGCGCCAGGCGTGAGACCTGGTATGAGAGATGTCGGCCTGGCTTGCCAACCACCAATGCAAAACTACCAATTGTAAATTATCGGTGTTTTAGCTTCCAGCATCAGCGCGCTGCAGGCCAAGGTAGACGCACTTTTAGCTCAGCCTCACACGGTTTTAACGGGCGTCTATCTTGTTATTAATTTTTTTTTTGGTGCGCGCGGTGCGGAAGAGAGTTGCTCTGGGATGCCCCACCGCCTGAGGGGTGGGTGACGGACCAGCGCCATGCCCCGCTCGGATTGGTTACGGCTGCCGTGCCCCGTGCGGTGGGCGTGGCGTGGCGCGGCGTGGCGCGGCGGGCCCGAGGTGCCAAAAGTCCCACCCCGCCCGGGCCTAAGCCCTTCAGGGCCCGGTCCGGCGTGGCCCGCCCGCCCCCACCACCCCCACTTCTGGCGGCGCGGGGCGGGGCGTATGACAGGGCAAGAAAAACGCGACTGACTATATAGCAGGAAGTAGGATCGAATACTGCACTATACAAACTAACGTGACGTGCGTGATGTCAATCGGTGTGACCAGTTTCGGTCACACCGCGTTCTGCGACCTAAATTTACGTCACACCCTGTGATGCGGCGCCAGCTCTAGTATACTGGAAAAACAAAGGTGGGGCCTAAGTTGGCATTCTTCTCTGAACGTGCGCACACGGTTTTAAGTAAGAAGTTGTGCACGGTAAAGAAGAAACACTGTTAAACCAAGTATGTGCAACTGTTCAACACTTAATGTGTGCCAGTCTTACACGTCCAAGTGTACAACTCGGTATTTGTGCAATACCAAGTGTCAAACTTGCCAGTTGTACACTTGTAAGTGTTTAACTAGACATTTGTGCACTTGCATGTGTTCAACTGCCCCGTGCAATCTTTCCCTTGTTGAACACTTGCAAGTGTACAACTGTCGAGTTAAACACTTACAAGTGTACGACTGGCGAGTTTGACACTTCCAATTGCACAAATAACGAGTTGCGCTCTTGCACCTGTTATACTGGAAGTTGCACAGTTACAAGTGTTGAACAGTTGAACACTTGGTTTCACAGTGAAGGCAGACGATATTGAGGTGGGTGGACGTATGGCCTGCAGGCGGGGTCGCGCGGCGGGCCGGCGAGGCGAGGGGACACTGCAGCTCACGGGTCGTTTTCTCTCTGGGGTCGCGACTAATTGTGGAGTCATGTAACCCGTCACTCATTGACAAGCCGCATCGCTATCCGCCTCGCCGCGCCGCCGCCGCCGCGCCTACACCACCACCGAGCACGGCCAAATATGGATGAAAGATAACGACAACCAAAAAACTCAACTTGTTATTATTATTTCGCTCGTGATGCCGCTCGCGCGCGATGCGATTTTATTTTTTGAGAGTAGACGTTAATTACAGGTGGGGCTGATCAGCGGGTGGCTGTCCATTACCGTGAGTGCGTGTCCCCTATCTCCCGCCCAACGCGATACCGACCCGGCCAGGCCGGGCCGGCCAACCCTCGCGTCCCCAGCCCCGCCAGAGCCCTGTTAAGACATTTTTATTTTTAGAACAAAACTGTGTCTGAATTTCACTCACGCGGATGTGCCCGAGTCCCTACTCGCACGAAACTTTCAACAAGTAACACTGGGAAAAAAGTTCTAAGTTTTCGGGAAAATTTTTCACGAAGCACTTGTAAAATTACAATAGCAAGTCGTAAAATTACAAGCACTATAGATCGACTTAAAATTCATTCACGAGCAAAAAATGTCCGTCGTAAATTTACAACACACGGAAATCGTGATTAACAAAATTTATCGTTCATCTCTACAAAGATATTTTTTGAAGTAAAACTTGTGAATTTTCCAAAAAAATTCACAATTTTTCTAGGGACAAGAAGTGTGCTAATAGAAATTTTAACACCAGCAAGTGTGTGACACTCTCACCATACAGTGAAAAATTTCCGTACGGGTAAATGTTCCATGGAAGATGTTGTACAATTACAATCAAAAATTGTCAATTTACAAGCACTGCGTATCGACTTGGAGTCGAGTGACGAGCAAGAGTGGGAGGTCGTAAATGTACGACGCACTTTGCAAATGGTAAATTACAGAATATATATTTTTCACAGTGACTTGGGTCTCCAGAGTAGAGTCTTCTTGAAGATTTTTGGTTGATGTGGAGGGAGGTGGCGTGTCGAACGGCCCCGGTGCTCGCTCGCGGCACTATAGTCCAGGACACCTTTTCTGTGCACACGGCCGGCCCGGGCCGTACAGTCACCGCAGAAAAGAACCGAGGTGCAGTGCGCCGAGCTGCGTTTGGGGGCGGGGAGGGTCCGCCTACCTACCAGCCCTAAAGGAGGCGTGGCACGGAGCCACCCGCTGGCCCGTCCCAGTACCGATTACAACTTTTGCGGGTGTTCATTTTTTCAGTGATTTGACACCAGATTCGGCATCCTTGCGTTCAGGCGAGAAAAGTGATCTAAAATTCGACTTAAATAGATGAACTTTTCAAAAGCTTATTGTCATTAGCCTATGGATCACACCAACAAATTGTTTTCGATCTCCCAAACAAATAATCGGAGAATCGTCATTCAAAATAAATTTTGCGCGTCTTTAAAAGCCGAATTTGATGAACACCCTAGACTTATCCTTGTGTCACATATTCACTCCGTAATCTTTAGTGACAAATCCAATCCATTTTACGCAAGCCGTATTATTAACAAAAATAGTTTAAACTCAATTTTCTCCCGAACGGTATGTCGTACGAATGTGATTCAAACTGGCAAATATTCGTAAAGTCTTGACCAAAAACCTTCCCCTCCGCGTTTAACCGAAAAATTGCTAGAAAGTTAGTTTAAAATTTGAATGCTAATGTTACAATGAGTCCTCTTCTCGGAATTAGGGTCGCTCGTCGCCCGGTCGGGAGACCGTCCCCAGCCCGGCCACGCCCCCTCTCCGCTGCCTTCGCCTAGGCAAAAATGAGGTTGAGTGTACCGAATGTACAAAAGTGAAGACGAATCGGCTTCTGAGCCCCCACAGACAAACATATGCATTTACACTACATCTGCCACAAGCATTTTGACTGTGACTTTACGGCCCGGACCGGACGTGTGCACAGAAAAGTTGTCCTGGACTATAGCGGAGCTTCAGCAGCGAAGTGCTGCGGCCCCGCACGCGGCCAATGGGCTCAACCGCCCCGCCCCTCCGCCCCGCCCCACCCCGCCCCGCCCCGCCCGGGGGAGGTGTTCTGGCATGAGCTTTGATAGTTGGGATTGCGACCTCCCTAGGGCTTCGTACCTTGACCACTGCTGGGAGTGGTGGGTAGTGGGGAGGGGAAGCCCCCCAGGACGGACCCATGGCTCTGAGGGGGTGCGGCGGGGCGGGGCGGGGCGGGGCGGGGTGGGGCGGGGACGTGAGCGGGAGAAGTGTAATCTCGCGACGGACGCGCGGACCTAAAAGTGAGTTCCGCTCCCCCCCGTCACCCCAGCCCAGCCCACACCGCCGTGGCGTGGCCCGGCACGCTGTGAAGTGGCTGCCGCGTTGGTTCTGCGAGGCCCAGCGAGGCCCTTCCCTTCCTGCCCATTGTACGCCACTTGTCGGTAACGACTCGCTTCCACCAGGGGTGCCCCGTGCCCAGGGCGGCCCGCGGCATGGCGGCGGGGCCACACCGACCGGCCCTCCCCGACCAGCTGCAGCCATATTTGGGGCCCCATCAAGGGGTAAAGAGGCGTACCAACAACATTTTCGCCAAACCGGAGGCAGTTTATATTTCATTACGGCCGTCCTTTTCAATGCACGGAGAGAAAAGACTTGGCGATATGGCGCCTACAATTTTATTTTTTGCAAGACTAGCACAAAAAAGGGGGTGCTACAGCAACCTACATAGCTGACAGCTGATAGTGGAAACAGCCTTGCACAGCACAGCCTGCAGAGCGATTGCTAAGACAGCAATATTGTTTTTGCTGTCATATACCAAAGAAAATATTCAGACGCTTTATTACCAATCTGTTTTGCTGAGACAGCAAAGTCTCTCCGTGTGCGACATTACCCAGTCAAATCCCTTTTCATTTTGCTTTTTTTTTCTCCCTCGTTGGTTTTGCTGTTGCCTATCTCAACGCTGCTAACGAGCTGACGCGCCCATAACTCATTTCTGGGCAGCCTAGGCGGGCGGGCGGCGGGCGGCGCCAGACAGGTAGCAGTCCAACGTCTCACTCACTAAATGAATGACCACACGATCGCAGCCAAGCGCCGCAGCGCCCACCAAATTGAATCAACTCTGGCCCAGGCCTAGTCGAATGCTGCCCGCTGCTACTCCTCGTTTTTCGGTGCTCCTTAATATATGGAGGAGGAGGAGGAGGAGGAGGAGGAGGAGGAGGAGGAGAAAGGACCTGCCGTGGAATCAAAACTGATTTCCCTTCTTATGGATCTGTATAATTTCACGACGAGAAATCCCGCCGAGACGTTTTGGACCAGACGCATCTTTTCCTTATTTCGAGAGGAGATTGGAGAGGGAAGGAGGTAGGAGGAGGGAGGAGGGAGACAAGGAGAGATAGAGTGGCGCCAGTCAGGGGTGCGGGCCGGTCGGGGCCACCCCGCTGCGACAGTTCACGCAGGTAACGCTGCTGCTGCCGATCCCCCGGCGGCGAGCCCCGCCCCGCCCCGCCCCGCCCCGCCGGCCCCCGGGGCAGCCGCATACATGATGGATAGACTGACGCCAAACCCCAAACACTTCAAAAATAAAGAAAGCGAAAAAAAAAAATGAAAAAAAAAGTAGGGGGAGGGAAAAAAAAAAGAAAGTGTGTTAGTCCGGGTGTTTGCGAAAGCGATGACTGGGGTTGATGACGGGCCGGGCCACATCGACCCGTCCGTCCAGCTATTATCACCAGCGAGGAAGGTGAGAAAAGTGACATTCGAAAAAAAAAAAAACTAAACTTACTAAGATTTTACTAAAATTTCCCACTAAAAGTACCTGTTTTAAAGAATGCTTTCTATTCAACGTGGCCACAAAAGTAAATTTTCCTCTTTCCTCCGGCATCTCGCCGCCAGGCCAGGCGCTCCCGTGAGACGAGCAGCGTATCGCAAAGCGCCACGCAAATCCCATCGGCCAGGAGGGTGTGGCTTTCACTGTGCCGCGCCGGTCCGGGGTTTTATTTGAAAGGGGCGACTTAGGGCGGGACAAGAGCGGTGGGGTACGGGGCGGGGCGGAGCGGGGGTTGCGCGACCCCAGGGGACACGGCACGCACTCAGCTATCGACACTTTCGGGTCGAAGGCAAGGGGTTGAGGGGAGGGGGGAAGATATGGGCTGCCATACCACACGCACACACACACACACACTGGCTGTTTTTCCCTTCTTTTTCTTTTCTGTCTTTTCTTTCGACATGTGTACTTGGTCAGTCGCAAACTGGACTTCCCCGAGTGGCTGAGACGGCTGAGAGTTATTCATAAACCCTGTAATTTACCCGTATAGCACAGCACCACGTCCACGTCAAAAAATTATCGCTCAGCTGGAATAAGTTGTGAAAAATTAGCACAACGGCGAAAAACTGAAAACTGCAGAAAAATGAATCGCAGGGTAGCTAGAATATAAACACCGTAGCTTCAAAAATAAGCTGCGCCTATACAGCTCAAAAATTAGAACACAATTTTTTTTGTTTGGATGCGAATTATTTGTTTGCGTGTCTCCCAGTACCCTTTCAGTGGAAACCCAAGTGTGTGAATGTCGTACACATAAAGGCGCGTGCTCCTATTCGCACACTCGAACCAAGGGAGGTGTGATCTTTCCACAGGAAGTTCATACACACTCTCTTCAAGGGGCAACGCGTACTAATGGATATTACTCACACCTTCACATGTGCGTCACTCACACTCTTGCGTTTTCAGCAGAGTATGTGAATGTAAGAGAAATTCAGCCGGCCACTTGCGGCGAAGCGCGCCGCCACCGTCGCGTCCGGCCGCCACCGCGCCCGCCGCCCAGCCATCTCGGCGGCATCGGCTGACGTCGGCAGCGGCGGGCCGGGGCCATCGCCTCGCGTCCGGGGGCAAAGAACGTCAATGACACTACTATTCCGCGCCGCGCCACGCCACGCCACGCCACGCCACGCCACGCCACGCCGCGCCACGGCAGCGCCACTTTGCGATACGTATGTCCATCCACATGGCTGCGCCCATAAGAGGTCCGCCCCGCCCCGCCGGCTGGCGCGGCGCCACAGAGGTGCCGCTGGCGCGGCGGTGTGGGTTGCGGTGCGGGGCCGGGCCCCATCCTCCTCCAGGCGAGGGGCCCCGGCGGGGCGGGCCGGGCCGGGCCGGGCCGGGGACCTCAAAGGCGGAGGCGTGCTGTATGGGGAGCTGTCACCTTGCGTTAGGGTGACGTGGCGCGGCGTAGCTGCATCGCTGCTCACACCACGCCGTGAGGCCGGGCCGGCGGCACCAGCGGGCCAGGTGGAGGCAGGCCCGCTGGAAGAGGTGAGCTCCGCACTGTTAAACCAAGTGTGCAACTGTTCAACACTTGCATGTGTGCAGCTTCCAGTCCTACACGTCCAAGTGTACAGCTCGGTATTTGTGCAATTTCAAGAGTCGAACTTGCCAGTTGTACACTTGTAAGTGTTTAACTCGACATTTGTGCACTTGCATGTGTTTAACTGCCCCGTGCAACATTTCCCCTGTTGAACACTTGCAAGTGTACAACAGTCGAGTTAAACACTTACAAGTGTACGACTGGCGAGTTTGACACTTCCAATTGCACAAATACCAAGTTGCGCACATGCACCTGTTATACTGGAAGTTGCACACTTACAAGTGTTGAACAGTTGAACACTTGGTTTCACAGCGTAGCTGCATCGCTGCTCACACCACGCCGTGAGGCCGGGCCGGCGGCACCAGCGGGCCAGGTGGAGGCAGGCCCGCTGGAAGGGGTGAGTGAGCTCCGTGCGTGCGTGTATGTGTGTGTGCGTGTGCGCGCGCCGGCAAGCCAACGATCGCCGCGGGTGTGCCATCACTATCAATCGAACACAGTAAACGAAACGCTGTGGCCTCGTTTGATGCCAAAATATGGGCGACCTTTTTTCAAATATGCTAAATTTTGGCATCTTTCTGAAGGAATGCGAGGAATGCCCAATTTTGGCCAATTTTTATGCTAAAAATCGTCATTCTTCAAAGGAAGGCGGAAATTTGGCATTAAAAGTAGCCAAAAATTGGCATTCCTTTAGAAAGAGGCCAAAATTTGGCGTTCGAAAAAGAATGCGAAAATCTGGCATTAAAAGTAGCCACAGCGTTTACAGTAGGAAGGCATGTTAGATTCGCGTAGAGAGCTACTATTAGACACCCGCCCGTTGAAAATATTTTGCCAATATTTGCCCGTTGAAAAAAGAGTGTCAAATTTCGGCAATGGTCACTGCAGAGTCACGTTGAATCGCGCATGCGAGGGTATCTGGTCTATTGCACCCGTGGCCACGTGATGGCCACACAAAGAAAGGAGACCTCGGGGCGGGGATCCCGGGAGGTGGTGTTCCCTCCCCTCGCTCCTCCCCCTACTTCGCACCTGGGACCACGTGTGATCACACGCTGTGGATATTTTTTCATAAAGTCGGCTCGCCCGCAACAGCCTCGCGCGCCGCACGGCACGCAGGGTAACGTGTGCAAATATACATGTAAAAAGGGGGGGGGGGGGAGTGACACCCGGCAACAAAAGCGGGAAAACTAGGACGGCAAACTTCATTATCGGGAACCTTACTGCGTGTGAATATTTGTGATGCGACTTCCTATGTCTAATGGCGTATGCCATCATAGCACTTGACTTGACTTGAGAGAACCAGACCACAGTTGACCCAAGGTTGTTCACCCCCCGGAACGGTAAATCTATTTCCTGGGACCTCCCAGGAAAGGAGGTACTTTTCCAGGAAAGTTCCTGGCTTCTCCAGTACTTTGCCTGGAAATACCTAGGAACGTTCCTGGAAAAGAACCTACTTACCTGGGCGTCCCAGGAAACAGATTTACCGTGAGAGCAGGCGTCGCATCATATAGTGTGACGGAAAGTTAGGCCGCATTACGTGGTGTGACCTTCGTAAACTTGTCACACCGATGGATGTGACGTGACACACGTCACGTAAGTTTTTCGAGTGTGGCCGTCGATGCTGCTCGAGAAGTAGGTATTAAGTGTGGAGTAAAATGGGCTGTATGTAACTGCGCCAACCTACTAGGCACCTGAGCACTGGTGCGTGCATGTTGCCTAGTAGGCAGCCACTGATGCAGCCCGCTCAACTCCACCGTGTTTCGGCGACTTATTGCCTACTTTCCTGGCATCACCGCTGGCCGCGTCTTCGGGCGGCGGCGTCTACCACGCCAGGCCAGGGCGAACAATACGCTCCTTGTTGACGCCATGCACCACCCACACAAGGAGGGCGCGCATCTTGGTGTGAAAGGCGCCGCCGCCGCCTAATGGGTGAACAAAGTTGCGCCTGAGTGAACAATGCGCCCTGCCGAGCGGGGCCCGGGGCCGGCCAGCAGGGTGATCCCGCACAGTGTCTTCTTCTCTCTGCCCTTGTCGCACTCACGTAGCACGGCCCTGCTGAGGTGCAAGAGAGAGAGAGAGAGAGAGAGACAGACACTACTAAACGCTGTTCGGAATCATCACCCTGCAGCCTGGCCGGGGGGATGCACACCGCCCGCCGCCGAACTAAAGCGCCGGTGTTGGAGAAAAATTGGAGAAGAGGGTGCTGTTCGAGACGCCGATACTGCATGAGGGAGCAGCAGGGCACTTTTTTTTCCACGCGCGTGAAAAGAATATAAAGCTGCGGGTAATTGTGATTGTTGCGCCCGCTGTAACCTGGCTGCCGGGTCGGGGGTAGCTCCTGAGGATGACCCTTCTGCCCCGTCACCCGAGGGTGTCACCCATCGTCCCGTGATGGATGCCCTCGCCCTCCCACCACCCCCGACGCGCCCTGCCCGCCTGCCTGCACCTGCCGCGCGGACCCTCGTAAAGATGGATGGCGGGTGACAAAGGTGAGGTTAAGTCGGCCGGTTTTGTTGCAGTCGTCAAATCGCACAAGAGCGCCTGACCTCGCCGTGCCGGTGCCGGCGAAAAAAAAAAAGGAAATCCGCCCGTAGTAGCGAAGAAGAACAAAAACACAACCTATAAACAGCTACTAACGTAACGCAACCGAGGGCGCCTCAATTCGTGCAATCTGGCCATAGACAATCTCTGGCAATCTTAACAAATTTCGGTACAAAAACCCGAACTTGTTGCCTACGTACAGGCATTTTGACTTAGAAATGCTAAGAAAAGTCACAGGCAGTCTTGTCAATCCAGTGTATACTGCAGGACAGAGTTGACGCCCCCTCGAACGTAACACTGAGTTAAAAATTGATTACAGCTAGTACATTTAGTGCAAACTTATTTTTAAATGCCAACAGGACGTGGAAACATGTTTTCGTGCATATATAATCTTGTAGAGGATTGTGCTAAGACCAGCGCATTGGCGGCCACATCAAACGCCTAGGCGTCCGCCCGCCAGGGGGTCAGCGCTGCGGACAGGACAAGCCAAAGCTCAGCGCCGCCTATCGTCGCAATTTGGCGTCACGGATCCATTTAGAGCCCCGGCCGGGCCGGCCTGCGGCGTGCGGCCCGCTGCGCGCCGCCCGGGATTGGATTAGACAGCTCATTGTGAGGGTTTCGGACATTGTCCTTTCAGATTACCGCAGGACGAGGCCGGGCACGGCCGGTATCAGGGTAACAAGATTACGCTTGATTTTGACTAGGCAACCACCGGGAGGGTTTTTCCTTTTGAAAGAAATTTAAGCAGTATGCTTTTCCGCCTTTGGCGTACTGTTTAGTTTACAAGGACTTAGAAAGGAGCTCAAAAAATCTTAAAAGTACTGGTATGAATTCCCTACTTTGGAAAACCAATTGTGCACAAGTATTCATTATTTACTGCATACTTACAGGTATTCAGTACATAGTGTGTACACACGAAAAATCACACAGAAACTACGTGTTTACATGCCAAGGTCAGCGAATAGTATGTACCTTGGCATGTGCACTCTATTTAATGCATACATGGCTATGTACACACTATTTACTGCATACATGGCTATGTACACACTATTTACTGAATATCTGTAAGTATGCAGTTAATAATAAATACTTGTTACACACTTGGTTTTCCAGAGTACGTATAATTTTTTAAAATAATTATGAGAAAATTTTGACGAGAAGCCTAAGGAATAGGGGTACTCTGCGCTTTGAACTCTTTTCAGAGTGATGTTGTCTTTGATGGATCCTCGATCACGCAGCCGCCCGCCTGACTCCATCGGGGTGGGTCACTCGGCTGCCTCCTCCCGGCCCAGGCCAGCCTGCTCACAGACACTTTGAATAGGGCGCGTCGTGGCGTGGCGACGCAAGGTGCGCGGCGGGGCGGGGCGGGGCGGGGTGGGCCCCAGGCTGAGGTGACAAGTCTCTCACGCTCTGAGGTGGCCATGCGTGCGCTGCGCGCCTCGGCAGGGGCGGGGCGGGGCGGGGCGGCGAGTCTCAAAGACCGACATGGAGAGATAGCGATCTCCAGACGCCAGCCCCTTTAAGGGCCTCACAAGAGGGGCGGGTGGGTCCGACGGCCCGTTCAAAGAGCTGCTGCTGCTGCTGCTCCCCTAGACTGCCGTAGTGGCTGCTGCCCTCGCCGTTTTATTGGTACCCAATTCCACCGAATAAAGGCATTTTTTTTGGTGGAACGTCGTTTCTCACTTGCGCGTAGCCGCTCTTAGTTTTGTGAATCATCTTGGCGTTTTGTTGAAGGATTGAGACTAGTGGCGCGAGTCTCATAGTCTGTTACATTTACTCTCGTCTGTAATGCAGAGCTTACTTTAGCGCGACATTGGACGGAGCTGAGACGGCTCGCCGTGGCGTGCAAACAAGGGCGGCATTGTGCAGGTTAAACAAAAGGGGGTGAACGACGCTACCCCTCGCTGCCCAGAGTCTCGCGGCCGGGGAGTGTCTCCGATGTGCAGATACATGTGCGAAATGCGAACTTGTTTGCGATGTTATGGCAGACGTTTACTTAACCGAAAAGTACTCCTGCCGGAAGGTTATACACAAGATTCCCAAAATGTTTGATTATCAATGATTCCCGGGTTTATTCTTATTTCCTTCTAATGGTTTATCGTGGCAAAATAACGCCCTTATCGAGTTTTTCTTGGGAATTTCCAATGTTTTCCAGTAATTTTTCAAAAATGACTTTTAGTGCCTCCTATCGACTTTACGACGAGCCTGTGTTCACATATGATCCCCAAAGTAATTGTCCCTCATTCTTTTCGTATTGAAGAGCACATTTGTACTTACAAATCCATGCTTGTCGGAGATGTTGTTCGTGAGCTTGAGCTTGTGGAAACTGACGAGCTTCTGCATCCACTGCTCGCCGGTGAGCGGCGAGTCCGGGTGGATGTACATCCTCTTGGGCATCTCGGGGTCCGCCTTGCCAGCGACCATCCACCGACTGGAACACAGAAGGGGAAGAACATATTACTGGCGAAA
This sequence comes from Frankliniella intonsa, assembly GCA_033675135.1. Classification (NCBI taxonomy): domain Eukaryota; kingdom Metazoa; phylum Arthropoda; class Insecta; order Thysanoptera; family Thripidae; genus Frankliniella; species Frankliniella intonsa. The sequence continues at coordinate 434,708 of CM066248.1, read as the reverse complement.
CACAAGAAAATTCAGCACTGGGGAACCAAGGGAGGGAACGTCACATTATTTCGAATGTGTATATTTCCGTTCTTACACTTGTCCCCCCAAGTGTATGGAATTCCCGGAAAAATCCACACCTTTCCTTTATCAGGTGTGCGAATGGAAATCCTCACGTCTGCAAGTTTCGTGTGAACTTAGCACACGGAGTGTGCCAAGTGGTGTTGGAGTCTGTGGAGATGCAGCATGGTGCAGGAGGCAAAGGACAGTAAGCACATCTCATATTGTAAAATTTACGACCAGGTTTCCAATCAGCTTTGGAAAACCAAGACGTTGCAATGCATTTTCCCCATAAGAAAATCCTGGCTGCTTGGAAACCTGGACAATTTTTTTTTTACCGTGCCCCCGCCCCCGCGTATGTTTGACACAATCACTTTTGTTGGGAGTTTGACATGAATATTACAGGCCAGGTTCGCGTCCCCACTGGCCGGCAGCGCAGCGCCCCTCAGCACAGCGGAGCCGACCTGCCTGCCGGCCGGGAGCGCCACGGGGCTCTTCTCCTCGAATAAAAATAAGACGGAGCTGGTCCTGTGCCGCCCCGCCCGCCGGAGTGTCGCCAGACTTGTTAAAGCAGTCTACCGGACAATCACAAAAGGCCAGGCCGGCCCAGGCCGCTCTGTCCACACGGATAATCTCCATTATGCGCTCCTGCGCCGCACCGCTCTCGAAAAAGCTCTTTGCAGATATGCCAGGCCAGGCCGGGGCTTGTTTTGGGTCGTGAGAGAAAGCCCAGTGTGAATAACCCTTTTTTCCCCCCTTCTCTGCGCCGCTGCTCCTCCTCCGGAGAGAGAGAGAGAGAGAGAGAGGGACAGAAAAGAGAGAGGAAGAGGACACCGCCTACTTGCTCTTTCCCTGCCGTGCAGCCATTTTTCCGGTGTGACGACGGCGACGTTACGAGTGAATATGTCTACGCGCGCTGGTTTTGTCGGAGAAGTGGCATGGAGGGTGTCGGGGCCGTCTTATAATGTGCCTGGATACAGTTACGGGCAATGTTTAGGATATACGCTTAGTAAAGTATAGTATAGGCAATCTTCGGGTAATGATCTTGTGCCACTATTACTAACAATCTTAGAAGAAAATATTCATATATACGCGCGCAGTGGATAGTTTCCCGGTCTCCTCACCTGTTGTGGAATTTATATCTGCAGTCGTCGCACGCCACGATGTCCATGAGCATGATGTACTTCGCCTTCTTGTCCAGGCCCGTTACTCTAACTTTGAATGCGGGAAACATCCGTCTGTAACAAAGGCAGAAAACGAATTCGTTGTTAGTACATAACTTGACGAAACGGGTATTATCTCAAATGTTACATTTGGCAGAAAAATGTATGACAAAGGGAAATTTACAAAATAATTTCTTCTTCTTTTTTTTTTGTCGAAACTCCTAGAGATTGGTTTCTCTGTTACCAAATTTGATCGCAGTTTATAACAGAGGACTCGGCCTATCGCTCCATCTATAGAGCGCGCCCGACTGGTGATGTCCCCGGTGAACTTTCACGCGGGGAGCCCCCTCCCCTCCCCCTTCCCCTCCCGCTTTTGGATGTGGCCCCTGAGCGGGATGTGGCCGTGCCCTGACGTCTCTCTTTCATCGATCAGCTAGAAGAAGGCAGAGGGCGAGGCACTCTCGGATGCGGCCCGCGCGGTCACCCCGCAGCCGATCCAGATAATGACGGCGGATTATCTTGTGATCTTCACAGATTCTCCCTCCCCTGCGTCCCGACGTGTCACCCGGTGTCACCCTCCCTCCTCCGGACCCCTGTGCTGTATGCCTGCACCCGCCACCTCATCCGCTGTAATCCATGGACGCTCCAGCTCGATTTAACATGATCATACCGCACGCCATCCCGTCCGCCTGTGCTTACTACTGCACTGTTAAACCAAGTGTTCAACTGCTCAACACTTGTATGTGTGCAGCTTCCAGCCTGGCACGCACAAGTGTGCAGCTCGGCAGTTGTGCAATTGCAAGTGTCAAACTCGCCAGTTGTACACTTTAAGTGTTTAACTCAACAGTAAGTGCAACACTATGCTTGTTGAACACTTGCAAGTGCACAACTGTCGAGTTAAAGTTAAACTCTTAGAAGTGTACAACTGGCGAGCTTAACACGTGAAATTGCACAATTGCCGATGGCGCACTTCGACGTGCTAGGCTGGAAATTGCACACATACAAGTTTTGAGCAGTTGTACACTTGGTTTAACAGTGTGCCTACTACCCTCTTTTTCGTCGACAAGAAGGTCACTTCTGTACTTTACGCTTTGGATTTTCACCTGAGGCTAAGGAGACATTGATACAATCCTTCGTGTCTCATTTCACGAAAACTCGCTCGACCTAATCTTTATTGTGCATCTTTGCTGTTTCGCGAGTCAAGTTTGTATTGCAGGCAGGACGGTAGACCGTCCTCTCTGATACTCGCGGCGTCTTCAACTTCAACTTGGTACATTGGTGCGTCCTCCTATTCCACACAGTTATTTTTTATTTACTTTTTAAAGGCATAGCTGGAGTAAGACCCTGCATATGCAACGGAAAACGTCTCACGTAATCACACTCTAATTTTGTGTAGTTATATAAAAAATTTCTGCACGTGCTTTGCACGCTCACAGTTAAGTGTCGTACGTAGGAAAAAATTACTGTCCATAAAAATTCTGCGGGTACATGCAAGACCAGTATGGCATGAAACTATAGTCAGCCCCGCTGCACACTTGGAGAGGCAGCGAATATGTCGTGCCTGATAGGTGTCGCCCGGCGGGAGGCCTGCCCAGCCCCGCGCGGCGCGTTTCAAGCAGCTTAACACCGCAGATGCAACTGAGTTGCGCTTTTGTGGAGCACGTGTTCGGCGCGTCCGCCTCCCGCCGCGACACGACCGTTGACACCTCCGTCGCGCGCGCGCACACACTGACACACACACACACACACACACACACGCACACAGACACTGCGATATGCCTCGTGTGTTAACGTGGTATACATATACTGCGGTAGATGTGTAAATGCCCGTTCGCACACTTGAGCGAGTAAAGGCAAAGGGTCGTCAACTTTGATAATCCTTGGTACACGGGACCGATATTACACCAATATTACTTCAGTATTACCCATAATACCTTCATATTACATCGATTTTACTCATATTTTTATCAATATTACATGGGTATTACCCATATTACTTACAATTTTACCTCCCAATATTACTCTAATATTACAAATAATACCAATATTCCTCCGTACATAGCTAAAGGCAGTTGACTACCCGTTGAGTAAAGGGTAAAGGGTCGAATTTTCTTCAAAATCGCAAAAACTTGAAGGAAAAACTGTGTGAATGGATATTCACACAACCACAAATAGTGTGACCACTCTTCCAGTATGTAAGTGTGTGACTGCACTAGGCGTGACACTGCTGCCGCAACCCTTACAGGCGCTGCGTGCGCACGAGGAGGGTATGGCCGGCTAAGAGGAAAAAGGGGGGGGGGGAGGGGGAGAGACGGAGTGCATGCAAGGGGTAAGGAGCCTGGTGAACGTGTGATGGAAAGACAGTGAGCGAGAAAAAAGAAGAGAGAGAGAGTGAAAGAGAGCGAGAGAGAGCAGGCCTGCGCGCGTGAAAAGGGGGAGGAGCTAAAGCTATGGCGGGGTGGCAAACTTCGCACTCAAGGTGGGGATAATGCAGATCTCTCTCTCTCTCTCTCTCTCTCTCTCTCTCTCTCTCTCTCTCTCTCTCTCTCTCTCTCTCTTGCTCTCTCTTTGTTCCTGTTCTCCCTCTCTATCTATCTCTCTCTCTCACACACTTTTCATCCATATTCCCTTTCTGCAGCGCATACAATGAACGCTCTTCCCATCAGAGCGAAAGGGTTAGATGGAGAGCGTGAAGCAGAACGCGAGGCGCGAGAGACATAGAGTGCGAGAGAGACAGAGCGAGGCCGATAGAAGGAGAGAGAGAGAAGGGGGAGGTGACGGGGTAGGTGAGGTGACGAGGAAAGGCGTTGTGTCGCGACGCTGGGGAGTGGAAATCAGGCTATTTAGCACCACAGCGAGAGGGGGAAGGGGGCGTTATTCAGGGAGGGGTGCAGGGCGGTGCAGGAAGGAGCCCCTTTGTCACTTTTGTCACTTTTGTCACTTTCTGCGATCATACGCGCCCCCACCTTCCCTTCCAGCCGTCACCCTCGCACTCAGCACGTTCCGGTGCTCGCCCGAGGGAAAACGCTGTTATGTACTGTGCAAGGCGATGATATATATTTGTTTATGATCTGAAAATTTGGGGGGTAGTGTGTTATAGTGGATTTAAATAATGATTTACGCATTGTGATCAAATCCGTCCAAATTTACTGCAAGCCTTTCATTATTTAGTATATCTACATCAAGCTGGCACATTTGACAGTAATATCAATACAATGTGAAATTTAAGTAAAGAGCAGCGAGCAATGGAGGTGATGGAATAGGGCCGAAACGTGAGTCTTAGAGTTTTGGGGGAAAGCGATAGGGGGCGACAAAAAAAAAGAAAAAGGTGAGTAAAAACTGAAGGGAGAACAAGGGAGCGTGGCGGTGGAGGGATGAAGAGAGTGGGGAGAGAGGGTGGGGGTGAGGATGATGATGACAGAACAAGGTGGAGAGGAGAGAGAGCGAGGGAGAGAGAGAGAGAGGGAGAGGGAGAGAGCAAGCGAGAGAGAGAGAGAGAGAGAGGCGAGGGCGAGAGGGGACTTGAAGTGGTTGCAGAACACAGAGAGCGGCAGTGCTACTCATTCGCACCCAGCCCGTCCGCCCCTCTGGCCTGCGGAAACAATTACTGGAATAGACCCCAGTAGGCCGCGGGCCGGGCTCAGCCTCAGCACTACCAGATGAATCACTGTGAGAAATATCTTTGTAAATATACGACCTTCGTAATTTGTGATTTGCAAACGATCGAAATCGGAAATTTCACAGTGAAAAATAGCTTTGTTGATTTACGATGAATTTTGTAAATTACGATTTACGAAATATGTTGTAAATTTACGACGGACCTCGTGAATTAATTTCAAGCCGATCTGTAGTGCTTGTAAATTCACGATTGGCGATTGCAATTTTACAACTGCACTTCGTGGAAAATTTTCCCGCAGATCTTCGATTATTTGTCACAGTAATACGAAAGCTTATTTGTGCTCGTTTAAGCATCACAATTCGATACCAAGTGTCCTTATAATTTTGTAATTTTACAATATGATATCTTACGACATGTCCCATGGAAAATTTTCCCGTGACTCTTACAAACATTTCTCACAGTGATTCAGAACTTTACGCCTCCGGGAATCGCTCGCAGTTATCGAATATGGGTTTGCGGCGCCATAAGGAGTTCGTATTTCAGGAGACCTTCTTTGAAGGCGTGCTGGTTGCGCGGTCGGTCACGATAGGCCGAATAAGGTAGGGGGGTTGATGTAATACTGCTCTATTCGCAGCGCACGACGCGCGGCGAGTGACGCCGCTGCGAACAATGTCAATTAGACTGCAAATAGCTGCCGACGTGGTCGTGCGCTCATTACCCCCGCCCCGCCGGCCGGTGGGGTTAATTACAGTTTATCAGCGTGGCATTATCATAATTTAGATCACAACGTCGCCCTCCGCCCGCGCCCAACCACGGCCGCGCTTACCTCTCGGCCCGGCCAGGTCTTACTCTCATCAAAGGAAGGAAAAACATAATATATAAGACGCATGCCAAGAAACTGAGACATTAGACTAGCAAATGGCGGTGCGCGCCAAGAGTGTGCAATGTTCATCATCGTGTGCGTTTGAGTGTGGGCATGCGAATGATACGGTGCGGGGCCTTACCGCCACATTGTAAATCACACGAGCCCGACTAGTGGCCGTGCCTTAGCGAGACTAATCATCGGTAATCCACGTCGTGAAACGGCTCAGGAGGAGAGGAGGAGGAGGAGGAGGAGGAGGAGGAGGAGGAGGAGGAGGAGGAGGAGGAGGAGGAGGAGGAGAGGAGGAGGAGGAGGAGGAGGAGGAGGGGAAGAGGGATGGGATGAGCAGGTCGGCTAGCCTCGCATCGCCTTCTTATAAGGGACGGGACCGATAAGGTTATATGGGGATTCCATATGATAAATTGCAAAGATTGGACGAATCAATTACGAAAATCCGGCCTTGCCGAGGATGTGTGGGATCCGCTTGGAGGTTTAGAAAATGAAAGAAAAAAGAGTATCATTTTCTCGAAAGTCCCCTCCTTTCTTTCCCAGGCTATACCACTTTCATGAGTCGAATTGGTAAGCCAAAAACATCTTTGAGAAAACTTTGCGTTTGGAAATGACAAAACTTATCGCCAACGAAAGTGTTTCCTATCTAACGGACCCCGTTCAGCCGCATAAAGGGCCCATCACACTTTTGAACGACGCGAGGCATAAAATCTAAAAATTTCTGTGCGAATGGCTGGGGTAGTGTTCATGCCAAACGCGAGATTTTCCTCTAAACGGTGACTAGAAGGCACGGCGTCGGCGCAGGCACTGCTGACTGGTGACCTTTCTGCCGTAAGCTCTCGCTCTCTCCTGCTCTCTCCCGCTCTCTCCCTCACCCTCTCTCCCCTTTGAGCAGAGGTGTCAGCGGGTGCTAATGTCTTTGACGCCGCCGCCATGGTGTGCAATTGCCTCCCTGTGGCGCCTCGCGACTCTCCAGCCGCCACGCCCCGCCACGCTCCGCCACCTGTCAAGTGGCACCTCAGACAGCTCTGCACAAGGGGAGCACCCCCGCCCCACCACGCCCCGCACGCCCCTACACTCTACCTCTCTCTCCCTCAGCCCGCCCCCCTATTCTGCACCGCACAAACGCGGGTAGGTCTCTGTTGTGGCATATGCGAGGGGGCAACCACTCCCCATCGTAGTGTACACGGGATTTCTACTGATTGCACAAGATTTTTCTCAGATTTTGAGAGATTTCTCTCAGATTTCATGAGATTTCTCTCAGGTTTCATGAGATTTCACAAGATTTCAATGAGATTTCATGAGATTTCTCTCAGATTTCATGAGATTTCACAAGATTTCAATGAGATTTAATGAGATTTCTCAGCTAGATTTCCGAGGATTTCATCGAGATTTCCGAGGATTTCATCGAGATTTCTGAAGATTTCATCGAGATTTCCGCGGGCTTGTACACAGGATTTCACGAGTGGTTGCCCCCTCGGGCATATGCACCCCTTTTTACCATATTCGAAAATAGAATTTGAATACGTTAAACCCGTTTCGCGCCGTTTTTGCAGGATGATACTTCTATGTAACTCGTAACGTGGTGAAAAGAGTCTAACCTTACAATCTTAAATGGAAAGGCGAGAGTAAGGCCCAGCGGGCCGGCGCTACACCTCCCTACACACTAAATGTTTACGAACTTTTTTCGTACATAATAAAGGACTGAATGACACATGCATCATTATGTACAAATTTGTACGTAATAATGCACAAATATTTGTACTACCAGATTTCTGTACAAAATTTGTGCATTATTATGTACAGTATGTGCATTGTTATGCACAAATTTGTACAAACTTTTGGTATGTGTCATTCAGTGCATACACCCTAACTGTATTTGTATGTTTTTGTTCAAACGTTCGTGCAAAGTTAAACCTTCATATCTTTTCACACAAATTTATGCGCAAACCTGCATGAATTTGTACTAATGTATGTACAAAATCGTTCAAATCACCGTACAAATTTGTGTGAAAAATTTGATTGTTTAACTTTGTACAAATAAAAGATACAAATACAGTTGCTGTGTAAGCTATGTACAAAAAAGTACATATACATTTAATGTGTAGCCTAGTTGTGGCGCGGGCAGCTGCTGCCAGGAGCCCACTGCGTGCGTTCTCCCCCGAAAATTCCGAGAAACGCCTTCGCTCGCGTTCAGCAGCACCGCTCTTAATTGAACGCGCAATGCGCGCTAGTTTTAGCAGGCGACTTAAAATGTCCAACTCCTCATTCTCCCCGCACACTCTCTGTATGGGAAAGCTGGTTACTTGTATAAATCTTTTCTGCGGCCATAGCGGTCCTTGCTGCTTGCTCCTGCGTAAGCCTATACCAAGCGCCCCCCCCCCCCTTTCCACCCTTTTCCCTCCCCTCTCACTCGGCCAGGACTGGAGTTCTATACGTCTGCTAATTCGAGCCGACTTGCGTTAGTTAGCCCTGGCCGGCCCCACCAGGCCCCATATCCCGCCTACGCACAATACCTCGGATTGTCTTTCTTATTCTTCCACTTTATTTTATATTTTTTTGCCGTTAATTACACCTCTTGAGCGACAGCGATGACATGCAAGCTCCTCTTCTTCCCTATATACCCTCTCGCGCGCGGGGACTTTTTTTTCGGGAAACAGGGGGAGGGGGGGGGGGGCTTGTCGCCGCGCACAATTTGAAGCCGAGCGAGTACATAGTCAGGGCACAATATACTACTGGGCTGGGCGGAGCAGGCCGCGGTATTCGAACCAGCGGCAGCGCGGCGGGGCGGACGCTCGACTGTCGGCCAGCAACTCAACGCGCCCGCAATGGCCCGGTATGCTGGCAGGAATGCCTAAATAAACGATGGAAGCGACTGTGTTTGTGTGCGAGTGTGTGAGAGTGGGAGAGAGAGGGAGAGCGACCAGGCTCTGGGGCTCTCTGTCACTCACGAGCGCCTCGCCCCGTCCTTGCAGCAGGCACACACACACACACTCACACACTCACGGGCGTGCAAGGCACGGTACAGCACACATCTGTTCATTAAGTGAGACCTAATTACCGAAATGATGTTGTCACGGACGGACACCCGTATACCGGGAACTGTTGCGTTTTCGCTTTCAAACCGCCGTTTGTGACTCACCAAAGACTTTTTTCTCGTTTTTTTTTTTGCTGCTGTTTTTATTTATTTATTTAATTTTTTACAAGAATTTCCCCCTGTTTCGAAATGCACGACGGGAAGGCCTCATATGAGGAATTCGACAGGTGATTGTGACCGGTATAGCACGTCAGAGTAGGAATATAGCATGCTTACTAGTCCGCGGGAAGCCTCCCTCTCTCTCCCCCCTTCCCCCCTCCCCCCACCCTTCCCCGCTCCTTTTCCACTCCCCCCCCTCCCCCCACGGTCCCAACGCGAAATACTTGAGTAGACTTGGCGGAACTCACCTGCCGCTCTTGGTGATGACCATCTCGGTGCCCAGCTTGTGGAACTTCTCCCAGAGCTCCTTGCTCTCCAGGGTGACCTTGGGGTCGTCGACGACGCCGTCGTCCTCGGGCGGCATGGGCCTGAAGGGCCGGGGCACCATGGCGGGGTGCGGGTGGTGGCCGGCGATGGCGGCCGCCAGCACCTCCTCGGCGGAGGGGTAGGGGTGGCCCGGGTGGAGGCCGAGCGGCGAGGCGAGCGGGTGGTGCGGCCCGAACTTGGGCAGCAGCCCGCCGGGGTAGCCGGCGGCAAAGGCGGCCAGCGCCGCCGCCGGGAAGCTGTAGGGCGGGGTGGGGCCGCCGCTGCCGGGGGCAGGGGGCGTCGCACCGGGGGCGGGCGCGGGGGCGGCGGCCGGACTCCCCGGCGGAGGCGGGCCTCCACCGCCCCCGCCGCCGGCCGCAGCGACCACCGTGGTGCCACCCACGCCGTTGGACTCCGGAGCGGCCGCGGCGCCTCCGACCGTCAGCAGGGAGCTCACGCTGCAACAGGAGAGAGAGAGAAAGGTGGCCGTTAGGGCGGGGCTGAGCGGAGCACGACCACGCGCCCACCGCAATTAGCGTCAGCAGGCGGTCAGCAGGCGGTCAGCAGGCGGTCAGCAGGCGGTCAGCAGGCGGTCAGCAGGCGGTCAGCTGCCCGCAGCGCATCCACTGTGGAGGCCCGCAGGTGCAGGCAGGGCAACTACTCGCGGTTGACTTATGAAAGTTTCCCGTGGCGGAAAACTGTGATGAGATTATTTACGCGACGCTGACCGCTACGCTGACGACCCACGTCCGCAAAAGTGGGCACGCAGTCAGTCACCTGGCGATGAGCTCAAATAGAATTTTCTCCCTAACCGAAAAAAAAAAGGAAGATTAAAAAAGCATCCATTTTGACGAGCTGTCGATTAGGACGTGACCTCGCGGGAGTAAAAACCAGAAAAACGTGCGCCACCGTGCTGAAAGCGGGGGCGGGGGCGGTGCGGGGGCGGCGCGGGGGCGGCGCGGGGGCGGCGACGGGGCGCGCGACCTCATCAGCGCCGGGGCGGAAACGAGTCGACATTAAGATGGCCGCCATAGATACGGCCGCAACACGTCCAACCGTGAAACACAGATTTTCAGTCACAGACGCAACGAAGGGCGGGCGAGGCGTGGCAGACCGGCAGGGAGGCAGGGCGGGGGCAGGCGCACAGCCCCACAGCGCACCTCTTCACTCACCTCTCTCTCTCTCTCTCTCTCTCTCTCTCTCTCTCTCTCTCTCTCTCTCTCACTCCCTATCTCGCTCGTGAGGTTCGTCAACTTCCCGCCGGCGATATCGCTGCAATGGCATCGCGCGAGACGCAACCGCGACGCCGTGTACTCGGAACAAGGCTTGTCTGTGCTCCTTCGCGCGGCGCTCCCTCCCCCCCTCTCTCTCTCTCTCTCTCTCTCTCTCTCTCTCTCTCTCCCTCTCTCTCCCCCTCGCCGCTGTTGCATTCATTGGCACAACTGTCAGGACATCGGAAGGAGAGAGCAGCAGGCGCCGCCGCCAATGCATTAGTCACCGAGGCGCACTGTCTCTCTCTGTCTCTCTCCCTCTCCCTCTCCCCTCCCTGCTCTCCGTCTCGCTCGCTCCTTATTTCCTTTTTACATGTCCTGCTTGCTTATTGCCCGCCGGCCGCCGCCGCGGACGGAGACAATTGAAACCGAAGCCCCGGCGGGGCAGGGCGGCCCGGCCTGCATTAACTGAGGCAGAAAATTGCCTGAGAATGCTCCTTGAGGCTGACTGCCGCAGCCGGCGCTGCGCCCGGCCCGGCCCGGCACCGCGCGGCGCCCCGGCACTCCTGCACTCCTGCACGCCTTCACGGGCGCCACGGACGTGCACGTGTGTGGCTCGCACAGTGTGCCAATCCCCATGCACCGTCTTTTTCTTTAAAAATAGTTTTTTCTTATTTCTTGCTGATGCAACCACACTCACTGGTAAAACTAAGGCGTAGTTGTACCCCTTTTTCAAGTGTGCAGCTACGCTTGAAGACCTTACACCCTTCTTGAAGCATACAACTACGCTTCAAGAAAATTCCCCCATGCATTTAGATAGGAGGAAAAGAGCGCATAAGCTCTTGTATACGCTTTAAGAAGAGCGTACGGACTGAACGCTTCAAGAAAAGCGTACAACTACGCTTTAGTTTTACCAGTGCTGTTATTCGATTCCTGTGACGTCACATTCTGTTTCGTGTGAAAACTGTCACATTCTTTTAGATATATTGTCACATTCCCTTGGATGTGACTGTAAAATTCAGCCCGCATAGTCCGGACGATTTACGTTAAAACGGATGTGACATCACATTCTGACCAATGTGACAGTTTTCACATTAAAAAGAATGTGACGTCACAGGAATTGAATAAAAGTGGCACCACCGACCAACCGAACACCACGGCGTTTTCGTTACTTAACCTTTCGCACTCGAAAGAAAGAAATTTTCCTATGCCGCAAGAAAATTTTTTTTTTTTTAGGGGTTACGGGAAAATTTTTCTTGAGGAAGGTCGTAGCGTTGCGACAGCAAATTGTAACATTACAAAATTGTGAGGAAACTTGGTATCGACGCGTAATTCTTAAGCGAGCACTACTAGGCTTCCGTGAATAATTTACCGATCGTAAATTTACAACACTGTTAGTAAATTACAAATTACGTTTAATGTCGTATATCTACGAAAATACTATTTTTTTACAGTGATAAGACATTTCACACTTACAGGATCAAAGGTGCGAATGGAAATTCACACCCGTGCAAGTGTGTGAAACTCCCTCACTTGGGTTTCCAAGGCGTCGAGACGTGAGTGTACGCACGGGCGCGGTGTCGCTCGCGATTGCCGCGCCGTGCGGCAGCTGTCGGAAGGAGTCTCGCAACACAATTGGACTCGGTAATGGGTTGTCGATTATACGCGCGGGGCGGGGCGGGGCGGGGCGGGGCGGGGCGGGGCGGGGCGGGGCGGGGCGGGCGGGGTCTTGACTGCCGCGCCGTCGCATCAAGGACGTCGCGGGGGCGCGCCGCCCGGCCCGGTCGGGCAGGGTGCCGTGCGAGGCCCCCGGCAGGTAGGCAGCCCCGCCGAGATCGTGTTCGCAGCCTTCCCTAGCCCTCCTATAGAGTGTGGATCTGCCGACTGCGCTTGCACGTAAGAGAAACCTCAAGTGTGAATTACTTATATTCAGACAAACCCGTGCTGTGTGGGCCCGCAGGTAATGAAGTCTAATTGAAAGTGAAAGTATAAGTTATAGTTCATTCAAGTGTAAGTTACAGATCAAATAAGCTATAGAGTATAAGTTAAAGTAAAGTTCACGTTAAAGTTCAAGTACAAGTTGAAGTTAAACTGCAAGAATAAATCAAATGTTCAAGTATAAGTTAAAGTAAAAGGTATTGCACTCTCCGGCAATATATCCCAAACAACAGGAAAATGTCTCTTTGATGTCACTGTGACATCATTTTGACAAAAGTATGTCAATTGACAGTACATGACATCGTCTGAAGAGATCATTTTGATGTCATGGGACATCATCATGGCAAAAACGGGGGAATGACTTAAAAGGACCTAATTTTGATGTTGACTTGTGAGATCATTTTTACGTCAAAATGCGTCATGCAAGTGATCATGCCGTTGAGATACATTTTTCTGCTCTCGCTGATGAATCGCCATGCCCGATGGGTCAGATACCAGAGATGATGTATGTAAAAGCTGCGTACGCATCTTTGATGATGCAAAATTTTTGGAAGAAAAGCTGAGAAGTGCCCTACAAGCAAGGGCACTATGGGACTTGCAAATTATGAAAGTAAACCTGGTTCATTATTGTATTTTCGCAAATGCCAGAAAAGAAGTCATATTGATGTCAAATGACACCACTTTTATATCAAAAAATACTCATCGCAGGGGCCTGAATTGATGTCATTTTGATGATTACAGTTTTGACCCTTTTTTGACATCAATTGACATCAAATTGACATTTTCCTGTTCTCTGGGTATATCTGCAGGACCCTCGGGGTGTGGCGCAGAGCATGCGTGCCCCCCCCCCCCCCCCCCTGTCCGGTCCGAGACGTCTGCGGCTGCGCGGTACGCGAGTGAGTGCAAAGCGACGACGAGCCAAGCAGGCGATTTACATAGCGACTCGGCTTTGATGCGGCGCCGCTCTGCGCAGCGCGGCCGGCGCGCACCACGGCCCAGCCCGGCCAGGCCAGGCCACTACTCGCAACCCAATTACACTGACTCCAGTATGCGCGGCGTGGCGCGGCGCGGCGTGGCGTGGCGTGGCGTGGCTCGGCGTGGCGTGGCGTGGCGTGGCGTGGCGCGGCGTGGCGTGGCGTGGCGTGGCGCGGCGCTCGGTCCCAAAGTCAGACGACGCACAACGGCCATTCCGCAAGCGGCAGCGCCCCGCCGCCATCGCCCCGCCCCGCCCGGACCCGCCGCACCTCAACATTTTTGTGGTCCTCCGCGGACTTTCTGTGCGCGAACACGTATGTGCGTGTGTGTGTGTGTGTGTGTGTGAGCATGTGTGGATGAGTGTGGATATGTGTGGATTTTTTCGTGTGTGTGGGGATGTGTGTGGATTTGTTCGTGTGTGTGTGTGAGTGGATGAGTGTGGATTTGCTCGTGTGTGTGCTCGTGTGTTGAGCGCCAGCCAGCGGCCACTGCGGCGCCGCCGGGAGGCCTGGTATTAAAAAGGCCCTACACGGGCGCGCACGCTAGCCGGCTAGTCTCTGACGGCTGGCCGGGGTTACACCTCTATCATCGCCTCTCGCAGGTCGAGCGTGGCGCGGCGCGGCGTTCCTCCCTGCCGCCACTCACTAGTCCCCTGCGGGGGGGGGGGGGGGGGGGAGTGCCCGGTGGGGCCCCCGCCCCATTGCGGCGGGCGCGGGGGGCGGCGCGGGGCGGCGGGCGGCGCAGGGCGGCGCGGGGCGGAGCCCCCCATGCGGGGCCCCTCGCGGCGTCCGCGGCGGCGGCGGGCGGGACCACCACCGTGGCAGCGAGCTAACAATCATTCAATCGTCCCGCCCCACCACAGCGGCCCGGCGGGCGCGGTGGCCCCCGGGGGCCGGGCCCCACCCGCCTCACCCGCCCCGCCTCACCCGCCCCGCCCCGCCCCGCCCCGCCCCGCCCCACCACCGCTATCGGACATCCCTCCCCTCTCACCGCGTGCTACCATAATTTGAAAAATAGCTCGTAATGCGGCCCGAGTGCTCGCCGCGGTGCTTTCGAAAGCAGAGCAAGGCGTGGCGCGCTCCCGGCCGGAGAGCGAGCGAGAGGGAGAGAGAGGGGGGAGGGGAGAGAGAGTGGGAGAGGGAGTGAGACAGGTGCCGAGCAGCCTCTCGTGTGGTCCGGCCACTGGGCAGGGCACCCAATCATGCACCGAGGGGCTTCATTCACCTCTTCTTTATCCATGCCCTCTCTCCTCCCCTTTCGTCCTCTTCCTGCTCCTCCCACCTCCTCTTCCTCCCTCCTCTTCCTCCCTCCTCTTCCTCTTCCTCCCCTTTGTGCTCCGTCATCCTCCTCCTCTTTCTCCTTGCACTGAGCCGACATGGTGCGATATGATAGTTCGGCAGCTGTGCATACATGAAGTACGCATTGCGTAGCGTACCCTGCGAATAACATGTATGTGTGTGCGTCTGACTGTCTGTCTGTCTTTCTGTCTGTCTTTCTGTCTGTGTGTCTGTCCGTCTGCGTGTCTTGTAGTGGCGGATACGCCCCGTTCCGGAGGAGGGTGCAAGTGTATCGAGTTGCCTAATTTTTGGGGAATCCGGTCGACAATTTCGTTCTGTTTATACTTTCGAAAATTTGGGAAGTGCGAGTTCATGACACTTATCCTTTCCCCCTTCCACCCTCTTCCCGCTTGTCTTCCCTTTTTCCTTTTCCCCTCTCCTCTCCTACTTCTCTCTGCAGGTCGGTACTCGCTGGTATTCATCCCATGACCTCACACCCTGCCACGCCATAGAGTGGAATAATAATCGCCACGTGTCCTCCTCTCTCTCTCTTTCTCTCTCTCTCTCTCTCTCTCTCTCTCTCTCTCTGTAGACAGGAGCAGTGTGGTCTACTCGTTACAGAGTCATGGCCGATCGACTTTTCCTTGGCGCCGCGTCTCTCGCCCCAGTTCTTCTCTTCATGTCCGTTCAGAGACAAAGCGATCGTCGCGAGCCGATGAAACATTGAACGACCCTCGTCGTGTCACGATTGAGAGAGGCGGGCGGGGGCGGGGTGTGGCGGGGCGGGGCGGGGCGGCGCGGGGGTTAGGGCGGGGCGGGGTGCGGTGGAGCAAGCGCCGTGGCGCCTGGGGCCGGGCCGGGGCGTCGCCTACGGTCACACGCCGCAAAGTTTGCCGTAATAATCGGGGAAAACGTTTTTGTATTAATGTGAGAATTATTATTTTATAAAAGCCGTACTTCATGCTAGGGCGGTAGGGGCGCCGCTGCCGCTATATGCTACGCTACGTTTTCTCTCCCACTGTTCCTTCCGACTTGCGCCCTGCTGCCTCTCGCGCGCGCAGGCGACTGTGCGCTGGAGAGAGGGAGGGGGCTGTTTAGGACACATCGCGGGGCGGTAGGAGAGAGAGAGAGAGAGAGAGAGAGAGAGAGAGAGAGAGAGAGAGAGAGAGGGAGAGGGAGAGGGGGATGGAAGAGAGAGGGAAGAAGGTGATTGACGACCTCATAGCAAAATGTCGTCGCACCGCAAAGTTTACGAAGGCGGCGATAAAAACGCGCAACTCGGGGGAGGGGGTGCAGGGCGGGGCGTACCTTGGAAATGTGCCAGCGGCGCGGTATCCGCACTGCCGGCGTCAGAACGGAGCGGGGAGGGGCGAGCAAGGGGAGGGGGAGTTGTAGCGACGGGAGGACCAAGGAGAGCTAGAGAGAGAGAGAGAGAGAGACAGAGAGAGAGAGAGAGAGAGAGAGAGAGAGAGAGAGCAGCAGCTCTGTACGGCGGAAAGCACAGGGATTTTGCAGAGACGCGGACGATATGTTTCGCATCATGTCTTTTATGCCAGTTGTGGCGTGAACATTATTTTTTTACCTAATAATGAAACACCGTTGGTGCAAAGGTTGCATTTTGTAGCAGGGGGTAGGATTTGGAAGAAAAAACAACTAGCTTTAGGATGAAGTCCACGGTAAAAACAATGCCTGAACTTATGAGGAAAGGAGGAAAACTTTGAGCAACTCCCATAATTTGAGGGAATCTCCTTAGATTTTGAGGAAGTCTCCTCAAAATTTGAGGGGAATTTCCACACTTTTTGAGGAGGTTTCCTCAAAATCTAAGGAGGTTTCCTCAAATCATGGAAGTTCCTCAAAGTGTTTCCTTTTTCCTCAGACATTGTTTCTACCGTGTGATTAAATGAAAAGTTATTGTTGCATTGATACAAGGGGCCAGAAAAATCCGCGGTTTATTTTGGAACCCGGTGGGCTTTTTAAAGAAACAATAACAGTATTATTCTGGTCCGGGATGCTGAGTGACTCCGCTGATGTAGGGACCCACCGCCTGGGCCCCGCCCCGCCCCGCCCCGCCCCGCCCCGCCCTGCCCCGCCCCGCCCCGCCCCGCCACGCCACGACATGCATGACCACACAGCAGACGACGCGATGGCTATCAGCCCCGCTAAATATCACAGCTAATTACTGCATGCGGCCTGTGTTGCGGGGTGGGGCGGGGCGGGGTAGGGCGGGGCGGGGTGGGGCGGGGTGGGGCGGGGCCGTCCGGTGCACAATGCCAGGGGGAGGGGTATGGCGCCAGTGCATGCAGACGCGTACGTAGGGCTTCAGTGCATCGTGTGTGCGCGCATGTTGTAGAGGAGCAGAGAGAGGGAGAGAGAGAGGGAGAGGGAGAGAGAGAGAGAGAGAGAGAGAGAGAGAGAGAGAGAGAGAGAGGGGGAGAGGTACAGGCCGGCAGTGCACCTCACCACCGCCCGTTGCGTGAAAGGGGCTGGTGGTGGCGCCCGAAACACCGCACGCCAAAGAGGTGCGCGTTGAGGATCCCGCAGAGCCGCACAGGCTGGGAGTTAGTATAGCCGACACTACCAGCAAGCACTGGAAAAACTAATGTGGCACACTTATAAAAGCTTACGGTGATTTTCACTGTAAGATACGGTGAAACCTGCAGCACTCTAGCTTGCGGGGAATTTTCGCCGTGGAGCTACGGTGAACGTCACTGTAAGCTACGGTGAATCAGGGTGCATCGACACTACCGCGGCAGACACTGGAAAAACTAATGTGACAGGTGTCACGTCAGTTGGTGTGACCAGTATTGGTCACACCACGTCATGCTACCTTAATTTACGTCACACCCTGTGATGCGACGCCAGCTCTAGGGTACACGGTATTGCACATAGGAGAGGTCGCATCTCAAACGTGATCAAAACTACAGTCGCACCATAAATGCGGCCGCCCCACGACATCACACTTGCATATGTGACACATGTCACATTAGTTTTTCTAGTGAAGGGTTGCGTTTTTCGTAAAAACGATGTCGGAGGGCAGAGAATTAATTGTATTTTTAAATCGACGTCTTGGAAAATAAGTGAGTAAGCTGCTGAAAATAGCGTGCTCCTCATCGGAGAGGTCGCATGTCGCGGACCGCGTTGTGGTGCTGCTCGTATCGGTGTTTTATCGGTGTTCTGTATGTGACGTAACCGCGTCCCCGCGTCGCGTGGTAATAATATGACAGCCGCACCGAGAAAGTCGGAGATAGTCAAACGGTTTTGAGCCTTACGCTCGCCGATCACTGGGTCTGCGCGGCGTGGGGGGAGGGTTTCATTTTGTTGGAGGGAAAGGGGAAAGAGAGGGGGAGGAGGAGAATACAGAGGAGAGGCGGATATAGAGATAAAGTTTATCCTCGTCGGAGAGCGAGGGGAAAAAACGATTCACGAAGCAAACCTTTTATTTCCTCTTTGACTTGTATATAAATGCAAACCGCCCTTTTCAATCCGGCCTAGAGAGGAGGAGAGCGAGGAGACGGGGCTCACCAATGGGGCGCCCCGCTCCGCCCCGCCCGCGGGCTGTCCGCCCTAAAGAGCCACGCTGCTCGCGCTCAGCCACACACACACACACACACACACACACACACACACACACACACACACACACACACACACACCTGCACACGCATACATATACCAACATGTAACCACAGACACGTGGCCGATATTTTCCTTCCTCCTTCCACCAAGCGAGGTAGGTGGAGAGAGAGCGAGATAGAGGCAAAGAAAGAGTGAGAGCTAGAGAGAGAAAGGGAAAGATGAGAGAGAGAGAGAGAGAGAGAGAGAGAGAGAGAGAGAGAGAGAGAGAGAGAGAGAGAGAGACATAAAAAGAGAGAGAAAGAGAGGGGAAAAGGGGGGTGAAAGAGTTACAATACTGAAGAAGAGAGGTGAAGAGCAGGCCGAGGGAAAAGCAACCCCCCGGTAAAAACAAAAAATTCCAAATCGTAGGAGCAGCAGCAGCAGCACAGCAGATGGGCGAGCAGGGCTGCGTGACACAGCGACCCCCGGTCCGGGGCGGGGCGGGGCGGGGCGGGGCACTGATGTTGATTGCATTACTGCCCCCGGGCGGGGCGGGGCGGGCGGGGCGGGGCCCGGCAGAGGCAGGGCTGAGCCCCCGCAACCCCCGCTCTTGCACGGCCACAGCCAGGAGGGCGACACGGCCGCCCCGAAATCGCCGTATCTGGGTGGGGCGGGCCGGCGAGATACGTCACGTGACGCGAGCGAGCAGTCTCCCTGTCGACCTGCCGGCCCGAACAACCTCCCCTTCCCTGGCCGTGCTCGCCTGGGCCGGGCCGGGCCGGGCCGGGCCGCCTGGCTGGCCGCCGGGCACGGAATCTGACGATTACACCACCATTGCGTATTCGGCGTCTCAATGAATCGGTGAATAATGTAAGAGGGGCGGGGCGGGGCGGGGCGGGGCGGGGCGGGGCAGGGCGGGGCGGGGCGGGGCGGGGCGGGGCAGGGCGGGGCGGGCGGGGCGGGGCGGGGCGGGGCGGGCACCTGGGGGAGGGTTATTGGGGAGACAGCCGCCCGGGGAGGGGACACATTTAGAGAGGGAGAGATGGAGAGACAGAGACGGAGAGAGAGGAAGAGAGGCAGTAAAAGAAAGAGAGAAGGCGAGACAGAGAGAGAGGGAGAGAGAGAGAGAGAGAGAGAGAGAGAGAGAGAGAGAGAGAGAGAGAGAGAGAAAGAGAGCGAGAGAGAAAGAGCAAGCGCGCGAGAGAGAAAGAGAGCGAGAGAGAAAGAGAGCGAGGGAGAGAGAGAGCGAGCGAGAGAGAGAGAGAGAGAGAGAGAGAGAGAGAGAGAGAGAGAGAGAGAGAGAGAACGAGAGCGAGAGAGAAAGAGCAAGCGCGCGAGAGAGAAGAGAGCGAGAGAGAGAGAGAGAGAGAGAGCGAGAGAAAGAGACAGAGCGCGCGCGCGAGAGAGAGAGAGAGAGAGAGAGAGAGAGAGAGAGAGAGAGAGAGAGAGAGAGACGCGTAATGCCCTTCCCCTGCGTGCGGCGCGCGTTCCACCCCTAACCGGCTCGCGGGGCGGCGCGGGCGGGTCGTCCATAGCGCACCGCCCCCATACCGCCCGGCCTTCAACGTAAATCGCCCATCAACGTGGATGACCAATGGCCGCGCTGGCTGAGCCCAGGTTCCAGGCTCCAGGCCTGTTCCAGGCCTGCTCCAGGCCGCATGGGCCCCAGGGCCTGGATGGTCCTGCGGCCCACCCAGGGCGTGCGACGTGAGCGCCTCCTCCCCTCCCCGGGCCATTCCTCATCCTGCCCGGTCCCTTTTGCCCTTCCCTCCCGCTCTCTCTCTCTCTCTCTCTCTCTCTCTCTCTCTCTCTCTCTCTCTCTCGCTCTCTGTCTCATTTTCCCCCTCTCGCTCTCGCTCCTTCCCCGCGGAGACCAATAACCCATTGTTTGTTCCACCTGCACTATTTACCGATCTTTTTGCTCTCCTTGAGCCTGCTGCTGCTGCTGCTGGTCTCGCTTTGCGATAAAGACGACACGAGCACGTCGCGGGGCAGCGGGTCTGGCGAGGCGACGGGTCGAACCGAGAGAGATAGATGGGGCACAACTTTTCAGTTTGTGAAATAAAACTAAATGTCACGAATTTTGTTTTATCCCCTACGATTGAACATGGGACACTGGCAGAAAAAAAAATTACGGCATGCACTGGCTAAGCCATTACCCGCTCGAATGTTTGGATAAGAGAATAAGATTGAAAATATAAATCATCACTCAGAAATGACAAAAGGCTTCCTGATTATTTTTCTCAAATAGAATGAGATTTTTGAAGAAACTATTGCTCTCTAATCGAGCGAGGTAACCAAACCTTCCCCTCAGGACAGCGAGAAACGTTACAGCTCAGTTCTGGCTCTCCTGAGGGCTCCTCTCTCCTCGCTCTGGTATATCCGCAACGACTGCTTTTTGCCTTAGTTTTTTTTTTTAATTTTTTTTTATATTAAGATTGGTTCGTTAAAAATTTCTACATGACGCACTATCCAACAGAAAGGCAGTCTCTCACCGGCAGCGTTGTAGAGAAGTTGTTGCTACTTAACCAAACACGCTCTTTCGGCCCGTATCGCGTCGCGTGGTCTGGTCGGGACCAGCGGCCAACCTCTTCCCGTTTCAAAAACCCGAACGCATTCGGTATAAAAGGCCGGAAGCTGGAGTGCGGCTGCTGGACCAGCAGGGCGAGGCGAGGCCGGGCGGAGAGGGAGCCGCGAGGGCGAGGAGGCGGGCCGGGCCGGGGCGGGGGAGCGCGCAGAACGTCGCGTCAACTGGATGTGCAACGCGCGCGGGTCGCAGCTCCGACGCGGCGCGCCCCGCCCCGCCCCGCCCCGCCCCGCCCCGCCCCGCCCCGCCACGCCCGTCGCGGGCTCACGTTTCTCTCATTGTGGTCGGTCTGCTCCTGCATGCCTGGCTTGGGTGTACCTCGCGAGGGCAACCCTTTTCCCCCCCCCCCCCTTTCCCCCACCCACCCACCCCCTTCCCCTCACCCTCCTCTTTCCCTCTCTCTACTCCACTCTCTACCTCCCCCTCCTTCCCCTTCCTTCTTTGGCGGGATGCTGGGTCCAGGCGGAACCACCCCCCCGGGAGCCTGCTGCCGCGCCTGCTGCTTCGCACTCTGACCCACCCCACCACGCCCCGCCCCACCCCGCCCCACCCCACCCCGCCCCACCCCGCCCCGCCCCGCCCCGCCCCGCCCCGCCGCACCACTTTACACGGGAACAAGAAACGAGGCGGCCCCGGCCCGGGCAGGCCTTCCTGTTGCACCATTCTCCAACACCGCGAGGCGTGAAGCTGCGACAGAGGTGTTAGAGTACTCGGCCTGCAGCCCTCCCTCCAGGGGCTCAGCGCGGCGCCGCGGTGGCCTGCCGAGGGGGCCTCAACCCGGCCAACCCGATGTATACATCGGGTACATGCATGTATACATGTACCCGGTCAATCCGTGGACAATCTTTTGCAATCCTCCCATTGCAGGGTACGAACGCCGTACCTATAAGCCTCATATAAGCCGGGACAAACTTTGAGGATAGGTGGGGCCCTATACGGATCATTTTGACATGGGACACTTGGGGTCGCAAACGTCTCCTTCAGGATTTACAGTGACTTTCCTGTTGCGCCTGGTCGGTAGGCAATCGAGGGTCCTGTATGACACCGACGCATCGTGGGTTCATGCGGGGCTCACAGGTCTTATTAGAAATCAGTTACAGATGAATCGTTTTCAACACAGATTCAGTGAGTCACAAGAAGATTCCGTGTTCAAATTTCATAAAATTCAGTAGTAAATTCAGTAAATCTTTGCTGAAAACGATTCATCTCTCATTGATTTTAAATGAGACCTGTGAGCCCCACATGAATCCCTGTGCTGCAGGCAACCCACCACGGTGCGTCGGTGTCATGCGGGACCCTCGATTGCCTACCAACCAGGAGCAACAGGAAAGTCACTGTAAATCCTTCAGACGTTTGCGATTCCAAGTGTCCTATCTCAAATTGATCTCTATAGGGCCTCCTACCCCCATAGTTTATCCCGGCTTATTAGACGCACCCTGTATGCAGGCGTTTTGCCTTAAATACAGGTAATTTTGCAATCTTGGCAATCCGGTGTACAGTGCTGGACAGGGTTGTGTCTCCCTCGGGCCTACGGCGCGGGGCGGCCTACATATATCCATTTATGCATCCATACACACACCAGCTCCGGCCGCAACAGCGATCTGATTTTCTTTTTCTTCTTCTCTGCCTCGATGCGGTTTGCAGCGATACTGCAGCGCACTGTAGGTCACGCGTCACGCGCGCTCAAACTCCATACACCCGCCAGAGGGCGTCTCTGTCTAGCAGAGCGAGGCACTGAGCGAATAAAAAGAGACAGACTGAGCTGTGCTGTCCATTACAGTCACAGTTATTGCGTTAACGAAAAATTGTTGCTTGCAGTACTGATGTGAGTGTGTGTGTTTTCTGTCGGCAGGTTGGTGAGTACGCCGAGCACGTGTCGCCGCCGTGGCACGCCGAGGCGCAGTATGGGGCGCTCGACTTGGATATACAGCTCGCCCACGCCCCCCGAGGGGCGCAGCCCAAATCGCTCCGCGGGCCTTGCACGCCGCTCCACTTATTGAACGGCGAGTTATTACGGTGTGTGTGTGTGTGTGTGTGTGTGTGTGTGTGCGCGCGCGCGCGCAACCGCACAAAATGACAGTACGGTACTGCAGGGCAGAGTGCGCGTGATATGCCCTTCGGAATAAACATTCGAAACGAAACCGCTCGCGTAAAACCGCCTACTGCGCGTTGCTACGCACAAACCGTGCGCTGATGTGGAATGCGCTTGGGAATGAAAACACCGAGGGGGCAACCACTCCCCATCCTAGTGTACACGGGATTTCTACTGATTTTACAAGATTTCTCTCAGATTTTGAGAGATTTCTCTGAGATTTCATGAGAATTCACAAGATTTCTCACAGGTTTCATGAGATTTCACAAGATTTCAATGAGATTTCATGAGATTTCTCAGTTAGATTTCCAAGGATTTCATCGAGATTTCCGAGGATTTCATCGAGATTTCCGAGGATTTCATCGAGATTTCCGAGGATTTCATCGAGATTTCTGAGGATTTCATCGAGATTTCCGCAGGTTTGTACACAGGAT
This sequence comes from Frankliniella intonsa, assembly GCA_033675135.1. Taxonomy (NCBI): domain Eukaryota; kingdom Metazoa; phylum Arthropoda; class Insecta; order Thysanoptera; family Thripidae; genus Frankliniella; species Frankliniella intonsa. The sequence continues at coordinate 411,445 of CM066248.1, read as the reverse complement.
TTCACGAGTGGTTGCCCCCTCGGAAAACACTATCCTACATTTTTGTGTTTTAGCTTTTATGTGAAATGCACACTACTACTTGCGACCAGGGGGGAATATGGTTGTGCCTCGAAGGGTTGCGGTGGACTATGAAATAGCCCTGAGGCCGCGCGCAGCGCCACCGCTCCGCTTTCGCGCTGCTGTCAATCTCGCTCTCTGCTCTCGCCGAGTTGAGTGGCCGTGCAGCGGGGCGGGGCGGGGCGGGGCGGCGCGGCGTGGTGACCCCAGTGTAATTAGATGCATCACTGACAGCTGCGGACACACTGCCGCTCATTCAAGGCTGTACAGCAGTATATGGATCGTATCGGCGGCACTGCGGCCGACCGGCGGCAACGACTGCTGGCCGGCCGGTCAAAGTGAGGCGCCGCATGCGGCAGATTTTTTTTAGCACGATTTCTTTTTTTTTTTTTTTTTTGAAATTATTTAATTTTTTTGTTGATGTTGCTGTTGCCGTCATCGTCGTCGTCGTCGTCGTCGTTGTTGTTGTTGTTGTGTTGTAGAGTTGTTGTCGGCATGCTGTTACACTTCTGATTTAAATCTGAAATTTTCGTGAGGTAGCAAAGAAATAAGTCACAGTCAGTGTTTGTAGCAGTTTTCGCGGGATGGCCTCGCTCAAACACATACAAAAAAAAATGTCCTCGGGGAAAAAAAAAACAAAAAAAACATGAAATAACCCCCCCCCCCCTCCCCCCTTTGGTTTCGTGAGTCGTCGACGTGTCCCGTGTGCTTTTAAATTCCTCACGTGTCGCTCCAGAGACAGAGGCCGCGCCCACCACCCAATGACGGGGAACGTCACCTTGCTGTAATCTCCCCCGCCCCGCCCCGTCCCACCCTTCCCCACCCCACCCCGCCCGGCCCCGCCCCGCCCGGGCCTTGTGGCGGACGCGTGCGGCCTGTCAGTGCTGTAATGACATTATCGCTGATCCAACAGCTTTCTCCCATCAGGTCGCCCCTTTTCCGCACACCGTCCACACACACACAGACACAGACACACTCATACTCACACTAATACGTTGGCCCGCTAGCCCATGACACAGAACCTCACAAACACCCTGTCGGAAGAACATGATCCCCGCGACTCACGCACACGCATTTTGAGGATACGTTTTAAGCCACCCACAGTCCCCCCCCCCCCCTCCTCCTCTGGCAGATGCAAATGTGACCAGCTGGGCCTGGGGCCTCGCGCGTGTGTGCCGTGTGACTTTTACTCGATATTAAAACCAACACATTTTTGTAGCGGAGCGGAAAGGGGCGTGCTGAGGCCCGCATTAAGAGGCGTGTTTATATTAAAAGCCCCGCGCGGGCGGGGCGGGGCGGGGCGGGGCGAGTAGTGAAATGGCTCAATCAACCCTTCCCCTGTCACGCGGCGGGTGAGTCTATATCTCGACATCTTTGGCAGCACGCTCGGCCGGAAGAGAAACGAAACGGGGCTAATTTTGACGTGTAACCCGCCGACCCTGCCCCGCCCCGCCCTGCCCCGCCCCAGCCCACCTCACCCCGCCCCGCCCCGCCCCAACCTGCGCGCCACACATCGCCAGCCGCGGGGCGCAGGCAATGCCAGTCTCATTCAGCGCGCAGAGCAGCGAGTCATCTAGATTTGAAAGAAACAAACAGTCATCTGTTGGCGATCCGACGCAAAATATGAAACGAAAATGGCATTGGCTCCATAATACATTGGCGTATTTCCGAAGGTGACACTGCGTATCTCAGAAATTTCAAACTGATAACTCAAATTTGTGAATGCCGCACGCTTGTACACTGAAAATGCTGTAGCTGCTCCATATGACATATGTCAAATGCCAAATTTTGGAATTGTTTTAAACGCCAAATTTCGTCCGCTTTCTAAAAAAATGCCAATGTATTGGCTACTTTTAATGCCAAATTTCGGCATTCTCTCGATGAATGCAAAATTTTGGCATTAAAATTGGACAAAAATTGACATGCCAAAATTTGGCATTGAAAAAAGTATGCCGATATTTTGGCATTAAAAAGTGGCTACAGCGTTTACAGTGTTGTAGGTGCGTGGATTTCCATTATTCGATCACTCAGAAAAACCCGTTTCTTTCTGGTCACAAAATGTCTATACGGGGTCGATAGGGCGCGCGAGCCACTTGCCGGACCTATGGCAGCCCCGTACCCGCGGTCATGGTGCCCTAAGTCGCAGAAGCGGAGGTAGTTGGCTAGTGGCGCTGAGAAAGTTTGACAGACGGTAACGGTAACGGCGCGGTGCGGTGCGGCCGTGATGAAGCTATACCTCCGCAGCTCTCCTCTCCTCTCCTCGGCGACACGCCGCATAGCGGCGGCGGCCTGGCTGCCTGGCCTACCTGGCCTACCTGGCCCCACCGCCCGGCGAGTTCGTTAGCGGCCGCCGAGACTCTTTGCGAACGGTCTTAACCTCGGACAGTCTACGGAGGAGTGACGGTGACGGTGCCACCCCTCCCTCCCCCCACCCTCTCCTGACCTCCACCCCTCCCTCCCCCTTCCCTGACCTCCACCCCTTCTCGACCCTCCCTTCAGAGCGATAAACATTTCCCACCGCCTTGACGATCGGCGTTATACAGCGAAATGAATATCCCTCGCCCTCACCTCTCCCGGGGCCTGGCCTGCTCTACTACAACACGTTGGCTATAGCTGTTCCCTCGGCTCGGCTGAGTCGGCTGGCCGGCGCCTGGCTGAGCCGGTGTGGCTGAGCCGGCGTGCCCGGCCCGGGCCGGCTGGCCTGTCTCCCCCCATAACTCACCGCGCTAATTGTGGCGTTAAGCCTCCGTTAATGCCACTTGTATTCACCTGGCGGGGAAAACGCGCCGTGCCGTGGCGTACGTACAGCGCAGCAGCACAAAATGTTGCAGAAATGAGCCGGGCCGTTTGTTTGGAGAGAGGGAAATCCGCGCAGACATTATTGTGTGCGTGTTCTGTTGCGGAGCCGAACGTTTAGCTAACGACGCGTTAAAGGCCGAGTTTTATTGGTTTTGGAAGTGCGGGGGAAAAAAGTACACTGATGAGTTCTTTGCGAAGGATTTGTTCGCATCCGAAAGAATCTGGCTGCTCCATAGGCTTATTACAGGTATTTTTTTTTCGCCATTTCAAAGGATTTTGTTTGCAAAACGAAGAGAATCGTTCGCAGTTGTTTTACAATTACAAATCAGCTACAATCGTTCTCAAGGTTTTGTACTCTCTTATTGAGGCTCGTGGAAAAGAAAACAGTTATGGATAGGTGTAGGGACATTTTCAATGTATTTTAAAATTACCACTATATCAACTGAATATCTTGACACCCTAATGTGGCAAAAACTTATGTCAGTTGCCGGTATCACTTTTAAAGAATGGCCACAGAATTTCTTTTGTAGCTGTAAAATATTCATTGTCATACCAGATTTAAAACGGCGAGTACACAGTTTTGTCGGCAAGCCGCTGCTAGGTATTCGGTAGCGAAATCGATTTCTGCAGTGATGCTACGCAAACTTAATCTAGCAACTTTCATAACCTGAGGTTGGCCGCAGGATTTAAAAACACCCACGTTAATTACTAGAGCAGGCACTTCAATGCCCACGGCAACCCACCAGTCTCTATTCACTCCTCACTTGACTGGCTACGTAAGGCTTATATTGTTCAGCAGTGTTACCATAAAGTAGTCAAAACGTAGCCTCTAAAATAGCAAAGTGAAGCGGGCTACAGCGGCACCTGCTTATTACACAACTTGCTAACATGTTGCCTAGTAGGCAACCTGCTTTACTTTGCTGTGTTTAGGCTGCGTTTTCCCGCTCCTTTTTTATCCGGCGACCCTGTCACTTCTGACGTGCGGCATGGCCACAATGTGGTCTCGTGGTCTGTGTCGCTCACTCACCTAAAGTCAGTGGGTCGGTGCTGCAGGAAGGGGTGGAAGGCCATGGGGTTGCCGGCCTGGGGCGGAGAGTCCGGTGAGCCGCGGCACGGGGACCGGCTCGGCAGCTCCTCGGCGCCCTGCTCGAATCTCATCGAGGACGGCGCGGGGGGGACCACATGAACGTCAAGCAGGTGGCCAGGGCCGTGACGGGGGCCGGGCCGGGGGGAGGGGGGGGGGCGGGGGTGGCGCCTTGGGGGTGGGGCGGGGGGCGAGTCACACCATCACTACACTCGCGGGAGTGTCAATAACAACACCACGCCGCCACGCCGCACCGGCCGGCCACATGACAATCACTGCGCGGGTGATGGGATTAATTAGGACGCTTGTTGCGCGCCCTGGTGGCGGGCGCTGGAGGCGGCGCTGGGGGCGGCGCTGTGGGCGGCGGCGGCGGTAGCCGCGCTGCTGGTAAGCGCTGACGGTAATCCCAGTGAAAACTTCTGCAACACACACACACACACGCACGCGCGGATGTCAGGCGGGCGGTCCGTGCCGGGCGAGGCGAGAGCACGGCGACGGCGCGACGCGACGGGGCGGCGCGCGGTGCGGCGACGGGCGACGGGCGGCGGCGGCTCAGCGACCGGCACGGCGACCTAGCACGGCAGCAGTGCGGCCCCGGCCAGGCCCGGCGCGGCCCCGGGCCCCGCCAGCGGAGGTGAGGCGGAGGCCCGGCCCTACCCTACCCCGCCGGGCCGGCCCCGCCCGCCCCGGCCCCGCGCACACCGCCTCGGCTCGCGACACATCGCGCTTCCGAAAACAAAACACGATCGCGCGCGCGCGCGCGGTTCAGCCCGGCGCTGCGGCGGCGGCGGTGGAGGTGGCAGTAGCAGCACATACAGGCGGGCCCTACTCGCCCTGGTCGTGGTCGTTGGTCCCGGGGATCGGCTGCAGCGGTGAGGCGGACTGGGCGGGCTCGCGGCTGCAGCCGAGACCAGAGGGAAGGGGAACAAGTACCTGCAGTACCACCATCTCGGGCGGGGCGGGGCGGGGCGGGGCAGCGGGGCCGAGGGGGTACGCTACGCCGGACGGGCGGGCCGGGCCGGGGAGGTACGCGTCGTGATTGAATTGGCAGAACGGAAGGGGTAGGGCGGGCGGGCGGGCGGGTGAGGGCGGGGAGGTAGGGTGACTCGCCTGCCTCGCCTCCCCTCCCGCCCTGCTGGCCTCGCTCCCCGCGCCGCCGCGCCGCCCCTCCCCTCCCTGCCCCTCCTCCTCCTCCTCCTCCATTTTGTCGGGCCGCCCCACCACGGCCGCCGCTGCCGCCGCCGCGCGCTGTCCCCCACCCTCATCCTACATGCCTCTCCGTTCTCTTGTCTCCGTCTTTGTCTCTCACTCTCTTCCTATGTGCCTTACTCGCTCTCCTACTCTCCTTCCCTCTCTCTCTTACTTACTAACCCTCCCTCCCACAATCCCAGACTAAGTAAGCCGGCCGGCCACACAGCGACACCTAACCTAACCTAACATTAAAGCATTCACACCTCGGCTAGCAGACGACGCCGTGAATCACGCCCCCTCCCCAGACACGCAGCACACACGGCGCCTCTCTCTCTCTCTCTCTCTCTCTCTCTCTCTCTCTCTCTCTCTCTCTCATTCACACGCTCGGCCGCCGGTGACGGTGAGTGTATACATAATTGCAGCGAGGCGTGGCCGGGTGCGAACGCAATTATATTATCCGCGTGTTAATTCGTCATGCGGCGCCCGCGCAACTCGCAAACACTCTCGGGTGGACTCACGCTCTCTCTCTCTCTCTCTCTCTCTCTCTCCGTCGCGCCCGCTCTTACACGCTCTACACTTTAAGCAGCGCACGGTTGCTGTCTGTCGTACCTTATAGTGTTAATCGTTTTTATTCCGAGAGCACGCAGTTATACAACAGTGCCGCGCTATGCGAGCTCGCGGCGGCGCCCGCGGCCCGCGCGTCGCGGCAGATCGGTCGCGGCGGGACCTCGCGCGACTTGCGGCGGCGGCGGCGACACGGGGGAGGGCACGCTGCCACGCACGACAGACGCGACCACGACGCCGGCGTCGTCGTCGTCGACGACCCGAACCCCCCGGCGCGTCGCGGCGCGCGGCCCGGCTCGTGCGGCGCGGACTCGGCTGCGGCCTCGGCGCGGCGCGGCGCGGAGACGTCCAGGACACAAGACGCGGCCGTGTGTGTGTGTGTTCGGCGGGACGGAGCGGAGCGGAGCAATGCGGCGGGGCGGCCCGAGCCGGCACCAGCCGTAGGGCCCCGCCCCGCCCCGCCGCACCCCGCCGCACCCCGCCGCACCCCGCCGCACCCCGCCGCACCCCGCCCCGCCCGGCTCGGCGATGCTCCAGGCCTGCGCTCGGCTCGGCTCGGCTCCGCGCCGGGCCGGCCGAGGGACACGACACCAAACGACGGCGGGCAGGGCGCGGCGCGGCGGGTCGCGCTGCCGCCGAATGGGGGTTCGCCTTGGTTCGGTTTGGCGCAGCGCAGCGGGGCGGGCCAAGGGGGTGGGCTGCGTTGAGAAATATTGCGAAGAGTACGACACGACACGGGGACGAATCGCAAACGCAATGTGGATGCGCGGTTGAGGACGGCAGGGGCGGCGGAGGGGGGCGGGTTGGCGGGGGCAGCACTCGAGGGCCGAGCCTCGCCGAAGGGCCCAGGTCGCCGCGGTGGCGGCGTAGGGGTTGCGTGTCCGGAACCGGAGGGAAAGGGCCCTGTGCCGGGACATAGGGGAGGGGGATATGTGGTATGGAGAAAGGAGAGAGAAAGAGAGAGAGAGGAGAAGGCGAAGGGATGCTCGTGTAGGGGAGGCGGATGCGGGGAGGGGCGGGCCTGGGAGTCGCGGGAGGGGAGGGGGAGGGAGTGCGCGGGGAGTCAGGCTCCGAACGAACAACCGATCGGTGGGGGCCTCGCCTTGCACGAAACGGGCGGTGGTCGAGCGAATATCTCGGGCGTGTGGGGAGGGAGGTTGGGGAGCGAGGAGGTGAAGGCAGGGCAAGCGGAGAGAGAGATAGAGAGAGAGAGAGAGAGAGAGGGGGGGGGTAGGAGGAAGGGCAGACACGTAGCTAAGGAGGGAGCGTGCCGTGTAAGGTGGAGCGGTACGTGGTCATGAATGAACCCGTCTCACAGGCAGCCGCCTTACCGACGTGATCGCTGGCTATAGCTGGTGGAGCAGCTCGGCCCGTCAGAGGTGGTCTATCCGTGTTGCCAGAAAAGTAGGCAATGAAGCGGCCCAAACACATTGTGGAGCGAAGCGGGATGTATCTGCGCCTGCCGACTAGGCCAACACCTGCGCACAGGTACGAGTATGTGAGCATCTTGCCCCTACTCGGAATGGGCGCTGATGCAGCCCGCTTTAGTCTACTGTGTTTAAAGTACGATATAGCCTACTTTTCTGGGAATATACCTGGCTGGCAATATAACATCAACAAAAATCATACATTAGTGAATTCTTTTTTTACCCTGTCTGCTAGTCTGCTAATCCCGAGAGCGCGACGGTATCGCTAGCTGGCAAAGTAGCCGTTTCCACGCATCGCGTCCTTCCTGCCCCTCGGAAAAAATAAAGTGAAAATAATAAAATCTCAGGGTTTGGATCCCTGCGGCGGGGCGCACATAACCTGCTGGCTTGGCGCATATTTTTCCGACGTCTCCGCGTGGTCGGCCGTGGTGGTGGGAGGGCTGCGTCCGCCGGCGGGGTATGGCCGGGGCAGGGCGGGGCGGGGCGGGGCGGGGCGGGGCAGGGCGGGGCGGGGCGGGGCGGGGCGGGGCGGGGCGGGGCGCTGTTTGGACTTGACGGCCGCCCCGTGTAATATCTCGTCATGTCGGCCGCGCTCGTATTTTCAGTCCTGAGGCGTGTGCTTGTCACTGCTGCTGCTGCTGCTGGGGTCCGCGCCCGCCGAGCGCCCCCGCCACCAGGACCCCAAGGTGGCCTTTATCATCCCCCCAGCCACCGGCCGCCGCCGGGACACACACACACACACACACACACACACACACACACAACACACACACACACACACACACACACAAAATACACGCTACTGCAGCCACAAACGACATTTTTATCCGCTGAGGGAGGAAAAAAGGGGGATGAAAGGGCGGCGGGGAGAGGGACGAAAATTTCGGACTGCGCCTTTTATGCTCTCTTTTTTTTTCATTTATTTGAGGGCGTCCGCTTTTTAAATCGGCCCGCGACCCGTCCTGCTCCGCCGTTGCTGTGCGCATGTCCGTATCCGGCACGGCGGCGGCGCGGCGGTGCTCTGCTTCTGCCTGCTCCTCGAGTTGGCGATCACTACGCCACTGCATTCTCCCTGCTGCCCCCACCCGCTCTCCCTCCTCCACCTTCGGGGAGAGAGTAGAAGTTCGTGCGCGCGCGCGTGTGTGTGCGTGAGTGTGTGCGTGTGAGTGTGTGCGTGAAGGACAGGGGGAGAAAGAGAGGCCCGCATCAGCCCTTGCCCTTATCCCCCCCCCCCCCCCAGCCCAGGAGCGCCTGTACTGCCTGCAACTCCCCCCTCGGTTTTTCTTTTCCTTCCCTGCCCGTTTTGCGTCCTCTCTCGTATTCTCTCTCGCGCTTTCGCTCTCTTTCTCCCTCTCTGCTGCTTCCCCGTTGTCCTCCCGCCCGTTTCCCCAGCGTCCTCCAGCGACGCACCCCTTTCGGGTCCGCGCTGCTGCCGCTGCTGCTCCGCCAAGAAGAGAACATCCTTCACCCCCTGCCATCTCCTCCAGTCCTATCCACCAGCCTACCCTCCCCCAAGCGCCATCCCCGACTTTTCACCATACAAAAATCCAAAATAAACAAAAACCGGTAGACGCAGGTTTGAACCGCGTAAATCTGAGCTAAAAGTGCGCCTATATTCACTGAAAATTTACCGTCAAAATGAACCGTACAAATCGTTACTGTACTTGAAAATCTCAGTGAAACACCGTACATTCAGCTCGTTGTACACCACAATGTACAATAAATTTGAAAAGTTTTCTATTGTGTTTAGAAATAACAGTTTCACACTGTTGATAAATTGTGGTATTTTATAGGTTTTGGCCTGAGACATGTTCACATCTTTCATTACCAGCAGTTTCATTCATTCAGAAAGGTAAAGTTGGCCTAACCAAAGCGGCCATAACTCACGTCTTACGCCTTACGCCAGCTCCCCTACGGCTTATTCTGACTATACTGATTATTTAAAGTTAAATTAAAATTTACCTGAGCCTACATGATTGTAATGATAGTAGTTTTATGTGGTCTCTCAATAACCTTAGTTTGAACTAATGTCAAATTCTCATGCATATCATTTGTAGCATATGATGTGTTGGGTGCAGTTCAGAAAGTAGGTCGCATCACTTGGCGAATAAATCGCGCTCATAGTGCGTCGATGACGCGACAGCAGCGCTCTTGAATTTCCGGCCCACATTTAATTCAGAGCACGCCCCACCCGACAATACAATGCCATAAATTACAGGGCCGAGCTGCAAGAAAAACTCGTTAAAGAGTTATTTATCTCAAATTAGCGCCTACAAGCGCACAACAAGAAGAGCTGGTCTTATTACGTTGCCGCCACTTTCGGTTCTCGCCACAATCTATTCCTGGAAGAGTGTGGCGAGAGCACGGGTGGGAGAGTGAGAGAGAGAGAGAGAGAGAGAGAGAGAGAGAGAGGGAGGGAGGGAGGGAGGAAGGGAGGGAGGGAGATGTGGTGGGGGCATGACGCTCTGAGGACCCGCGCGGCAGGAACCTGACGGTCGTGCCCGTCAGAGCAAGACCCACGCAACTGGATAGGAGTCCGTCTCGAGTTGCGGGTCGGCGACGAGGTGTGTGCGGCCACCACCTGACTGCCCCGCCTTACCCCGCCCCACCCCGCCCCACCCCGCCCCGCCGCGGCACGCCATCGCGAGAGGGTAATTGAATGTATATGTTCTGGTGCGGTGCGCGCCCAGGGCCGGGTGTCAGCTGCTTATTTTGCCTCTTCTCCGAACACCCGAAAACTCTGACGAAATCGTGTGCTGCCAACCGGGCGGAACGTTCCAACGGTTTCGTTTTGACTCGGACCAGCTGATCCTAAGACTTCTCGGCTTCATCAAGAAGTGTAAGGATACTAGTTCCACTGTAATCAAAACTGTTCAACTGACGCAAACGTATAAGTATGGGACACAGCGCTGAACAGTGAAGTAACAGTGAAGTATGAGACACCAGAATGTATACAACTAAAATGCTACAAAACTTTAGCTTGATTTGCGAAGTACACAATCCTGGGCTATATACTTTTTAGTACATTGTTGTGTACGTCTAAACTTGCGATGCTTGTGCACAAATAAGTTCATTGTACAGCATAATGTTGTGCGTAATAACGTAAAATTTATACTTAGCTACAAACAATATTATGGTCAAGCATCGTAAGTTTATAGACAAACACAACAATGCACTAAAAAGTAAATAACCCCAGAGTGTGTAAACGGCTTTCTTAACCAATCCTCCAAAGATGTTTAACACCATGTTCCTCATCTAAATGTGCGTCAGTTAAACAGTTTCCATTACCGTGTGTTTTTCTTGGTTATTATTTGCTCAAGCCTTAGTGATTGAACTATTTCTGAGTATATAAAAATTCCGTGAAACGCTGCCGGCAGGTAAGGCACCGCCGTCTTCTGATAGGCCCCAGCCTGGACCATATCCGTCGCATGGCGCCCCGCACCGCCGCACCGCGCCTCAGCGGCGCCAATATCTTGTTCGTTCCGGGAACACACCGGCTGGCCGGCCCGGCCTGCTGCAGGCGGCCGCGGCTCCAGAGCGCCGCGCCGCGCTGCGCTGCTCGGAACGCGACGCGGCGCGCGCGGCGGCGTGCCCGGCTGGCGTCGCGAGCTCGACGCCACCGCTGCTGCTGCGCTCGGAGCAGCGCGCGCCACCTAGCGGACGGGAGGTGAACCTCGACGACGCCCGGCCGGCTGCGAGGGGGGAGGGGGACTGTCGCCGGGCGTGGAGGGGAGGGGAGGAGACTCGCCGCGCCGGGCGGGGGGGGGGGACGCGGGCGGCGGGAGGAGAGGTGGTGGGGGGGGGGGCGGATAGAGAGAAGGAGAGGGGGCAGACCGAAATTTCACGCCTCCTTCGCGGGGCTGGGCCGGGGCGGCGCGGCGCGGCTCAGGTGTCGGGCCAAACACTAGCCAGTAGCAGCGCGCGCCCCTCCCGCGCTGAATGGGCCGTGAGTGGCCGGCCGGCCGGGCCGGCAATGAATGAACAGATGACTGGGCGGGCGATGCTATGGGTCAGGATCGACTATAGATTTATGTTGTTTTGTAAAAAAAAAGATAAGAACGAGTGATGCAGTTTCGGAAATGCCGCACAAATTCAAGTCGCAAGTCACTTACAACCGAGACGGGCGTTCTCCGCAAACAGCGGTTTTTGCTCTTTTGACACGCTTCACGCATCCCCCCTTCTGAATGTTTATACTTCTCTCTCTCCCTCTTCCTGTCTTCCCATTCCATTTCTCTCTCTCACTCTCACAAACTCAGAAACACACAGACAGACTCACGTTCGCACAGCAGTCGGACGTTCAGACGGAAGGATGGGGCTGTATTTCATTGTCCGCGTTTCCCGTACGATAAATTCGCCTCGGATTTATGTAGTGGTGGTAGTTTATTTTTCGAGGGCTGCCTCTCCCCTTCTCCCTCTCCATATCTGCACCGCTTGTATTCACGGAGGTATACATACATACGGAGGTGGAGCGGTGCCTTGTCTTGCTTTTCTTTTTCTTCCCCCTCGGTGGGTGTCCTTCGGCGCGGGTGGGCGGTGTCCGACGGCCACCTCTACGACGACGAGGCGGCAAGGACCATCGAGTAGGTGGTACTGCGGTTTGGGTTAGACCGATCAAAATTTAACCCACAAAAGTCTCAAAACACCCAAAATGTTTGTTGAGCAAAACAAAATTGCCTAAAAGTACTTTTTTTACGGTCAATACAGGACAACATTAACTTGTTCAATGCGGGGAACTTTTATCCCCCTTGATGGAGCATGGTACTTGACGATATAGAAGTCACGCCGCACTCAATGTATAAAAAATGGCGATCTAACATTTATTGTGGACTTGACAACAGTACAAACTGCTGATGCGAACGTATCATCTGCACGGTAAAAACGATGTCTGTTTTTTGAGGTAAGAGAGAAAACTTTGAAGAACTCCAATAATTGGAGGGAACCTCCTCAGATTTTGAGGGTGTCCCCTCAAAACTTCAGGGAAATTCCCTCAAATTATGGGAGTTCCTCAAAATTTTCCCTTTTTCTTTAGGAGCAGACATAGTTTTTACCGTGTGGTTGTAGAAGTAAGTACTCGTTACGGACGCGTTGGACAGTAACAGCCACCGCCGCCGCCGCCGCCGCGCCGGAAGTGGGTAACGACGAGACAAAATCTTAATTCTGATTCAGTATTCGAGTGCGAGCCGCAGCCGCCCTGGTCCAGCGCCCGGCCCGGCGCGGGCCCGCCGCCGTGATGCGGCTCACGTCCAGTGCCAGGCCGGCCTGGTCGCTGCCTGCAGGCGCCGGAAGTCCTGCCGCGTCCTGCCGCGTCCTGCCGCGTCCTGCCGCGTCCTGCCGCGTCCTGCCGCGTCCTGCTGCGTCCTGCAGGACGGCCGAGCAGCATGGCAGTGACACCGGCCGTGTAGCAGAGGACAAAAGGAGCAAAATGCCCCTGGGCTCGGCCTGTGCGTGCGGCCCGGTCCGGCCCGGCCCGGCCCGCGCGGCCCGCTCGCGGCACAGCGGGTGTCTTTGCTTATTCCTGGAATCGCGTAGGCTCTGCAGGTTGGCTACGTGTAAAGGGCAGGGGTAGCGCGGGCTGAACACTCAAGGAGTGATGACAGCACTGAGAAAGCAAAGAAAGGACATATGTCCGGGTGTAAGGATCAGTAGATGCAACTACACCCAAAAACTGTAGTTAAACTATAGTTTGACTACAGTCAACTGCAGTTTAACTACAGATAAACTACCCCAATTTCGTCAAAATGCTCTCCACTAGTGAAAAACTGCAGTCAAACTGTAGTTTATTTGCGGTTCGTCAGTGTGCGATAAGAAACTGTAGTTTGAACTGAGGATGAACTGTAGATCCTTACATCCTTACATTTATAACGTTATATAACGCTCTGTTAGGGGTGCAGGAGGACCCCTACAAAGGCACGAATTTGCCCGAAAGGTGCTAAATTTTAGTGCCCTAGGACAGAATCACGCCTTTCTAAAGGCACTAGAATTTAGCAACTTTTAAAAGCACTAGGTCCTACCTTTGTTTTTCCAGTGAGTTGCACACCCTCCGAGGGCACCATCGGGTTCCTTGGACAACTGTTAACTGTACCTATAGGAACCGAAGTCACGCCCGATTCGAATGAAAACTATAGCCACATAGGGCAAAATCCACCCATAAACACTGCAAGAAAAATCAAGACACAAATTTGGCCACAGCTCCGCAAATAAATGTTTTCCAGCGACATATGTGGTGACCTTTTTTCAAATCATGTAAGGAAGCTTTTTTACAAATAGTCGTGCAAATCGGTAGGGTCGACCCGCCTCACGGCCTGCTTTTCTTAAATAAATTTACTCAATCGCGCCATTCAGGAGTAGCCGGACTGAATGGCGGCCACGGCTACGCGCACCACTACGCACCAGCCGCAACGAAGACCACCGCTGCCCCCCCCCCCCCTCCACCGGCCCTTCGCCTTTTCGCACGCACACAGGCGCTCCATTCAGCCCATAAATTCATTTCTAAGTGACAGCAAACTATATCTCCCTCTCTCTCCATCCTCAGCATTTGCAGCAAGACAGACGTACTGCCCCTTGTTTTATTTTGTGTGCGAGGTGGAATCAGCGATAGGAGGGAGAGAGCGAGAGAGTGAAAGAGGAAGAAACGCTAAACGGGGGAGGAACGGAGGGAGAGCGAGAGAGAGAGGGAGAAGGAGTGTGTGTGTGTGTTCGCCCGGCGCCAGGGCGAGGGAGCTCTCGCAGGCGCGCCGAAGGCAAGCGAGCGCCGTGCCGTCACGCCCTACCCCGCGAAAATCGCTCAACTCGACTTGCCCTTGCGGCGCTCGGCCCCGCTACGTCCCGCCCCGCCCCGCCCCGCCCCGCCCCGCCCCACCCCACCCCGCCCAGGTCCCTCCACCCCGCGCCCCTCTAGGCGACGTGCCGTGCCGTCCGTCCGCGTCCCGATATTGCGTACTGAACGAACATTCCAGAGGCCGGCCGGCCGGCTGGGGCTGCGCGGCACGGCGGCGCCGCCGCAAAGAATAAGGCGCTCACGCTCTCGCTACTCTGTCACTTCCAGCAGCGGCAGCGGCGGCAGTGGCGGTGGCAGTGGCGGCAGCGGCAGTGGTGGCAGCAGTGGCAGCAGCGGCGGCAGTGGCGGCACCGCAACCAGAGCCCGAAATAAAATAACGCAACAACAAATAATGATAGCAACAAAACAAGAAGGCGAAATTCGAGCTGGTGGCGCTGCAGCCGCCCGACCAGCTGGCAGCGCGGAGGCGCCACTGTCCACCGCTGGCGCCAGCGAGGCGCTGCGCGCCTGGGAAAGAGAAGGGCAAGGGCCAAGGCGAGGGGAAGCCAGGCGATAATTGTAGTGTGTTGTGTTTCGGGCTCCAGTGGACTTTCATTCACAGAATATCGTTGAACTTCACGACGAACGAAGTTCATGAGCTGAGACCATCGTTCGATGAAGTATTCGAAGACTATTTCCCATTTAATTGGGCGTGGGCCCAGGAAATCTAAGTCTCATGCCACTCTGCCAGCCATCTACTAGTGCTGCACGCCGCAATGCGAGGCTTAATTTGTCGTAAATTTTATTATCGGTCCTCAGTGTTGCGGTTTTGATAAAGTTCAGGATTGAGGAAAAAAATTCCGATCACCTCGTAATACAGAACAATTGAGAAAAAATCGAAAAAAATTCAAATTCAATTAAAGCACAGAAAAAAACTGAAAACCCCTGAAAAATCAGAGGTTTTAGATAAATCGGAGGTATCCTGAAAAATAAGACATCCCGAAAAATCAGAGATATTCCAGAACATTTACAAATATTGCAGAACAGAGAAATCCAGAACTTTCAATGCCAAAAATGCAAAATTTTCAACTAAAACTTAAGAAAAATTCACGACATTTGTGCACCAAAATTCAGAGCTGTTTCCCCCTCGTCTGGGGCGCACCTGAGGTAGCAAGCGGTTAGGTTAGACGGTGTGCCTTTCACCCGTCCACTGCGCTGCGGTCGCAACCGCCGCCGCCGCCACGGGTAGCTGTCCCAGTGTGAAAATCGATGCTCACGGCATCGAGCGGGTAGATACGGTGGACCTCGTCTCCGGGGCCCTCAGGGCTCAGGGCCGGGGCGGTGGGTTTCGGACCCTCCCCGTCCGGATCACTGCCTTAGTGGGTCGAGAGCAATTCGGTGGCTAAACGGGACCATGTTGGGATGGGCGTTCGTCGCGCCGCCGCCGCCCCCGTGGCGCCTGCGCCTGCCGGACCTGGGCTGGAGCCGTAACTGGAAACCGACACCTTTTTGTGCTGCTTCCAAAATTTGTAAAGGGCTGTAAAAATTAGTCGGCTGACTGAGACTGCCGCACTCCGCTGCTTTGCAATGCTCGTCGCATACAGATGTGTTACTAGAAGCGTGAGGTCTATAATCGTTTTGAGCAACTAAACGAAGGAACGCTTACGGTGAATACATCCCGTAAACTCCATTCATCTCACTATACCTTTCACCATTAGCTAAGGTAAATATCACTGTGAGTTACGGTGCTGCACCCTGGTTCAGCACCCTGGCGTAAGCGCTTTGCTACAGTGCTTCAGGGATCACAGCTTATACCGTAAAATTCACCGTATGCTTTTCGGGCTGTGTGCTAAAGAAATTTGATAAGCATCTTTTAGCACATATCTTGTGGATATAGATAAATGGTGCGACACTATTTTTTGTATCTGATAATTTCAATTCAGGCTGGTTAAACGGCGCTTGTCGAATGTTCCTTACGACGGGTCATCTTTACTGCACGGAAAGAGTGCATTAGCCTGATATACGTTCTTTTCTTTTAGCCATATCTGCTAAACATCGTGTAAGAGAGCTAATATTCTTACCTTACAACATAATAGCTATTTCGGCCTTTCTTTATTTTTCTCCGTGTGTACATGGTGCAATTTGCTTGGTAGCTCACTGGACCCTGGGTTGAGGCAGGAGGGAGGCACCGGCGAGGTGCGTTGGGGTGCGGCGGGGCGTGGCGCGGCGGTGCGGGCGCGGCAGTGCGGCTGCCCTTGCAGTATCGGGTTACTGCGCGCCGCCCTCCACCGCTCTCGCGCCTCTCCCGCCCAGGCAGGCAGGACTAACGGGTTCAAAGGCACCAACATAAATACCTTCACAGTCAACATTTTCTCGTAAAGTCGACGTGAAGTCGACCTGTGGTTTTCGGAAAGATTCCCGGTTTAGTGTGACACTTCCGCAAAACTCAAGGTGACAAAATTCCGTATTTTACAGTTTTGTTTGTACCAGGTGTTTTAGAGATCACGGAACAGTATGTGAGCTTGCCTACCTCCTCCATCCAAAAGGCGCCATGGCCCCGTGGGTAGGCAGACCCGCAATACTGATAAGTTTTCTCTGAAACGGTAGTGCACATGTTCTGCGTGCCTGGCAGGTAAAACTGAAGTCCGGCCCTGCTCAGCTGGGACTTTTAATCAGTTTGCCATCATAATATCCCAAAATACTAATTGGAAAAATTTCTTCTGAATATACGACACTAACGAACTACGGCGGGAAATAGCCACCAAAAAGTGCTTTCCAAAATGAACTGGAAACCCCAGGAATTTTTTTTTTTTTTTTTTTTTTTTTTTTTTTTGCTATTTTAGACAAAAAGCTTGAACTTTTCTTTTCAGCATTTTGTTTTCTTGTCGTTTCTTCCTCTTCTGTTTTTTTGTTTTTTGGTTTAAAAAAATGCAAATACTTGTCTGCTGACGCGTGGCTGCTGCACTAATTGCAGCGACACGAAGGCGCTGCTGTTGCGTCCGCGTCGCCGTGACTGGACTGGAAGGGGAGGCCCGCTGATGTCATGTTGAGTTTTACGTCCGCGTCCGCGAGCAAGCCTAGCTCGTACATTATTTAGCAGTTTGCGAAATCGTCTCCGAGTCGCATCTCCGTTGTCCTCTCGGCACAGGAAGCGGCAGGTCGAGCCCTTCCCGTCGGACCGACGACTTTCCAGAAATCGAAGACTGCGGGCGCGCGCGGCGCGAGCCACGCCAAAAACGACGACGAAACACAATGAACCGAATCGACATGAATGGCAATGTTTCCGGTGAGAAAGCCCCTTTGGCCCCTCGCTCTCTCTCTCTCTCTCTCTCTCTCTCTCTCTCTCTCTCTCTCTCTCTCTCTCTCTCTCTCTCTCTCTCTCTCTCTCCCTCTCTCTCTTTCCCTCTCTCTCCTCCCTCTCCCTCCCTCCCTCCCTCCCTCCCTCCCTCCCTCCCTCCCTCCCTCCCTCCCTCTCTTCTCGCTCTCCGTTACTTCTTCGGGACGGAAAATAAGGGAAGGGAGAGAGGAAGGGAGAGAAAGAGAGACAACGGGAAAATTGAGGGGGAAGGGGGGGGGGGGGGTTGAGAAGGGAGATAGGACCGGGCTGGGCCCTTCTTCTGTCGGTCAGAGGGCCCATTCATTGAACACATGCAACAAGTCGTCCTCCGCCATCGGCCGGCCTTTTTATTTGCAAACGTATACGCGCTGCTGGCTGGAGGCAGGCCATTCACCGATTCCATTCATTGTCGACCGGGGCGCAGCAGCGTGTGTGTAAAGCGCCGTAATGTGTGTGTGTGTGTGTGTGTGTGTGTGTGTGTGTGTGTTGCATAATGCAGGGCGATGCAGTATATTTTGTCGCCACACACACACACACACACACACACACACACACACACACACACGAATGCGTTGTCTCGCTGGGCGGGCCACAGCGTCGTTCGCCTCGCTCTTCGGTGCTTGCTGTGTACTTATACTGTACATCGCGGCCATCGACGAGCAGGACCTCGCGTATGTGACGCGGCGAGAGAAGAGAGAGAGAGAGAGAGAGAGAGAGAGAGAGAGAGAGAGAGAGAGAGAGAGAGAGAGAGAGAGAGATACAGAGATACAGAGAGAGAGACCGAGAGGGAGAGCAGCGAAAAGGGTCTCGGCGCCACCCCGGATCAAGATATAGGTATTCCTAATTAGGGGAGTCTCCTGCCTGTGTGTGTTTGTGTCATTTGGTAAAACACGCGTAACATGTGTCTGCCGTTGAGGCCGGGCCTCCCGCCTGCAAAGGCCTCCTCCTCCGCCCTGAGCTGCACCACCCTCATTTGCATGCGTGTGCCTCTGCCGCTCGGGGACAATAAAATGAGAGAAAACGGATTACAAGGCGGTTGAATATTGCCCCCCCCCCCTCACCCCAAAAAAAGAAAAGTTTTGGGCGAACATCAAATAAGTCTCTTTTTATTTTTCTCATTGAAACATAAGTGTAATTTCTTTTTTAAATAGGTCCCTGGCTACCCCGAGTGGCAGTATTGCCAGAGAAATTGGAATCAGGCAGCCCAAACACAGTCGTGTAAAACAGGCAGAATCTGCGCCTCCCAACTAGGCAACACCTTAGAGCAGGTGCGTGCGTGTTGCCTGATAGGAAGTTGCTGCTGGTGCTTCCCGCTTTACTCTACTGCGTTCGGGCTACGTGTTGCCTACTTTTCGGGGCACAGTGGTGTCGCTCGATGGGTTGCCTAACGCACAGGCGGCCACACGCGTGTAGCGCTCGCCGCCTCTGAAACACACAGTAATACGTACAATAATAATAATAAAAACAAGAAGCCGAGGCCGAGATCGGACGGGAATGAAAAGGCGCCTGAGCAGAAGCGGCGCGGCTCAGCGGCAGCGACGACGGCAACGGAAGACATCCATCTCGGTAGCCGAAGCCTCAACGGGGGCCTCGGCGGGCCCCGCGGGGGGTCCACCGCTGGACCTGCGGGGCTGTCTGTGTCGCGCCCCTCCCCCCTCCCCTCCCCCTCCCCTTCCCTCCCCCTCCCCCTTCCCTTTCCCTCCCCTTCCCTCTCCTTCCTCTCCCCCCGCCCTTGTCGGCACTTACTTACTGGGCTCACCTGACTGGTGCAGGGACGTCTCGCTGCTCCGTCTGTCTGTCTGTCTGTCTGTCTGTCTGTCTGTCTGTCTGTCTGCATGGTGCAGTCCGATGGACTGGTAGCGGCGCGGGCGGTGCCACGCTGCAGCCACACGTACGACCGCGAGGGATAGATGGCGAAGTAGTGCCGTTCTGACGTCACCCCGTCAATCCCACGACACTGCACCTATTATTTTAACGTTTATACCAACGACCTGCACGACATCGATTCCAACTGTGTGAATGTCACACAGTTGTATGTGAATGGATTCCCCTTCGTACACCTAGACATGCGAAAGTGTGAATTTCCTGAAGAATTTTGCTCACTTGAAGGGGTAAGTGAACGAAGTGTAAATTTACACACCGACAAGTGTGTAATTTTCACACACTTGATTAGTATCCCGTGTCCAGTGCTCGGGCCCCACCCACGGTGGCTGTATTATCTCCCCCCCCCCCTCCCACCCTATGTACGGAAAAAATGACATTGTTATGATGATCGACTTTGTTCGATAGGCGAAATTCAGTAGCTAGTATCGAAAATCCGATACCAAAAACCAGAAGTTACTTGCCACGACCGAACACTTGCAGGATGAGAACTGAACTGTGGTCTATTCTCATCGTACAAGTGTCCGATCGTCACAACTAGCTCCTAGTCGTGGGTATCGCATTTTCGATACTAGTTATCGAATTATGCCCATCGAACAGAGTTGATCACCACAACAAAGTCATTTTTTTCCATGTGGGTTTTCGGTATGGCAGGGCCTCGGTTTCCCTCAGACGTAGGTCACAAGCGCTACAGATCACAACCGCTACAGGTCACAAGCGCTACAGGTCACAACCGCTACAGGTCACAGGCGCTACAGCTCGCAAACGCTACGGCTCGCTAGCGCTACGAGTCACAAGCGCTAAAGCTAGGTAGCGCTACGGCTCACTATCGCACCGGGTCGAAGCGATAGAGCGCTAAAGAGTTTTGAACGATGTCTCGAACGCAAATTTTTTCCATTGCTGGCTTAACTTCCGAATCATGTTATTTTGACTTCAGGACATCGAGATACACCTTCCATGTGATTTTCAGAAGTTAAGCCAGCATAGGAGAGACGCTAGGGGCGATATAGTGTGAATTTTCGAATTATCTCAGAGTTTTGAACAATGTCTCGAACGCAACTTTTTTCCATTGCTGGCTTAACTTCCGACTCATGTTTTTTCGTCTTCAGGACATCGAGATACACCTTCCATGTGATTTTCAGAAGTTAAGCCAGCATAGGAGAGACGCTAGGGGCGATATAGTGTGAATTTTCGAATTATCTCAGAGTTTTGAACGATGTCTCGAACGCAACTTTTTTCAATTGCTGGCTTAACTTCCGACTCATGTTTTTTCGTCTTCAGGACATCGAGACACACCTTTCATGTAATTTTCAGAAGTTAATCCAGCATAGGAGAGACGCTACGGGCGATATAGTGTGAATTGTCGAACTTTCTCAGAGTTTTGAACGGTGTCTCGAACGCAACTTTTTTCCATTGCTGGCTTAGCTTCCGACTCATGTTTTTCGTCTTCAGGACATCAAGATACACCTTCCATGTGATTTTCAGAAGTGAAGCCAGCATAGGAGAGACGCTTCGGGCGATATAGTGTGAATTTTCGAATTATCTCAGAGTTTTGAACGATGTCTCGAACGCAACTTTTTTCCATTGCTGGCTTTACTTCCGAATCATACTCTTTCGTCTTCAGGACATCAAGATACACCTTCCATGTGATTTTCAGAAGTTAAGCCAGCATAGGAGAGACGCTAGGGGCGATATAGTGTGAATTTTCGAACTTTCTCAGAGTTTTGAACGGTGTCTCGAACGCAACTTTTTTCAATTGCTGGCTTAACTTCCGACTCATGTTTTTTCGTCTTCAGGACATCGAGATACACCTTCCATGTGATTTTCAGAAGTTAAGCCAGCATAGAAGAGACGCTAGGCTAGATACAGTGTAAATTTTCGAACTTTCTCAGAGTTTTGAACGATGTCTCGAACGCAACTTTTTTCCATTGCTGGCTTAACTTCCAAATCATGTTTATTCGTCTTCAGGACATCGAGATACACCTTCCATGTGATTTTCAGAAGTTAAGCCAGCATAGGAGAGACGCTAGGGGCGACAAAGTGTGAATTTTCGAACTTTCTCAGAGTTTTGAACGGTGTCTCGAACGCAACTTTTTTCCATTGCTGGCTTAACTTCCGATTTATGTTTTTTCGTCTTCAGGACATCAAGATACACCTTCCATGTGATTTTCAGAAGTTAAGCCAGCATAGGAGAGACGCTAGGGGAGATACAGTGTGAATTTTCGAATTTTCTCTGAGTTTTGAACGATGTCTCGAACGCAACTTTTTTCCATTGCTGGCTTAACTTCCGACTCATGTTTTTTCGTCTTCAGGACATCGAGACACACCTTTCATGTGATTTTCAGAAGTTAAGCCAGCATAGGAGAGACGCTAGGGGCGATATAGTGTGAATTTTCGAACTTTCTCAGAGTTTTGAACGATGTCTCGAACGTAACTTTTTTCCATTGCTGGCTTAACTTCCGACTCATGTTTTTTCGTCTTCAGGACATCGAGATACACCTTCCATGTGATTTTCAGAAGTTAAGCCAGCATAGGAGAGACGCTAGGGGAGATACAGTGTGAATTTTCGAATTTTCTCAGAGTTTTGAACGATGTCTCGAACGCAACTTTTTTCCATTTCTGGCTTAACTTCCAAATCATGTTTTTTCGTCTTCAGGACATCAAGATACACCTTCCATGTGATTTTCAGAAGTTAAGCCAGCATAGGAGAGACGCTAGGGGAGATACAGTGTGAATTTTCGAATTTTTTCAGAGTTTTGAACGATGTCTCGAACGCAACTTTTTTCCATTGCTGGCTTAACTTCCGAATCATGTTTTTTCGTCTTCAGGACATCGAGATACACCTTCCATGTTATTTTCAGAAGTTAAGCCAGCATAGGAGAGACGCTAGGCTAGATACAGTGTGAATTTTCGAATTTTCTCAGAGTTTTGAACGATGTCTCGAACGCAACTTTTTTCCATTGCTGGCTTAACTTTCAAATCATGTTTTTTCGTCTTCAGGACATCAAGATACACCTTCCATGTGATTTTCAGAAGTTAAGCCAGCATAGGAGAGACGCTAGGGGAGATACAGTGTGAATTTTCGAATTTTCTCTGAGTTTTGAACGATGTCTCGAACGCAACTTTTTTCAAGTGCTGGCTTAACTTCCGACTCATGTTTTTTCGTCTTCAGGACATCGAGATACACCTTCCATGTGATTTTCAGAAGTTAAGCCAGCATAGAAGAGACGCTAGGGGCGATATAGTGTGAATTTTTGAACTTTCTCAGAGTTTTGAACGGTGTCTCGAACGCAACTTTTTTCCATTGCTGGCTTAACTTCCGACTCATGTTTTTTCGTCTTCAGGACATCGAGATACACCTTCCATGTGATTTTCAGAAGTTAAGCCAGCATAGGAGAGACGCTAGGCTAGATACAGTGTGAATTTTTGAACTTTCTCAGAGTTTTGAACGGTGTCTCGAACGCAACTTTTTTCCATTTCTGGCTTAACTTCCAAATCATGTTTTTTCGTCTTCAGGACATCAAGATACACCTTCCATGTGATTTTCAGAAGTTAAGCCAGCATAGGAGAGACGCTAGAGGAGATACAGTGTGAATTTTCGAATTTTCTCAGAGTTTTGAACGATGTCTCGAACGCAACTTTTTTCCATTGCTGGCTTTACTTCCGAATCATGTTCTTTCGTCTTCAGGACATCAAGATACACCTTCCATGTGATTTTCAGAAGTTAAGCCAGCATAGGAGAGACGCTAGGGGCGATATAGTGTGAATTTTCGAACTTTCTCAGAGTTTTGAACGGTGTCTCGAACGCAACTTTTTTCAATTGCTGGCTTAACTTCCGACTCATGTTTTTTCGTCTTCAGGACATCGAGATACACCTTCCATGTGATTTTCAGAAGTTAAGCCAGCATAGAAGAGACGCTAGGGGCGATATAGTGTGAATTTTCGAATTTTCTCAGAGTTTTGAACGATGTCTCGAACGCAACTTTTTTCCATTGCTGGCTTAACTTCCAAATCATGTTTTTTCGTCTTCAGGACATCGAGATACACCTTCCATGTGATTTTCAGAAGTTAAGCCAGCATAGGAGAGACGCTAGGCTAGATACAGTGTGAATTTTCGAATTTTCTCAGAGTTTTGAACGATGTCTCGAACGCAACTTTTTTCCATTGCTGGCTTAACTTCCAAATCATGTTTTTTCGTCTTCAGGACATCGAGATACACCTTCCATGTGATTTTCAGAAGTTAAGCCAGCATAGGAGAGACGCTAGGGGCGATATAGTGTGAATTTTCGAACTTTCTCAGAGTTTTGAACGGTGTCTCGAACGCAACTTTTTTCCATTGCTGGCTTTACTTCCGATTTATGTTTTTTCGTCTTCAGGACATCGAGATACACCTTCCATGTGATTTTCAGAAGTTTAGCCAGCATAGGAGAGACGCTAGGGGTGATATAGTGTGAATTTTCGAATTATCTCAGAGTTTTGAACGATGTCTCGAACGCAACTTTTTTCCATTGCTGGCTTAACTTCCGACTCATGTTTTTTCGTTTTCAGGACATCGAGATACACCTTCCATGTGATTTTCAGAAGTTCAGCCAGCATAGGAGAGACGCTAGGGGCGATATAGTGTGAATTGTCGAACTTCCTCAGAGTTTTGAACGGTGTCTCGAACGCAACTTTTTTCCATTGCTGGCTTAACTTCCGACTCATGTTTTTTCGTCTTCAGGACATCAAGCTACACCTTCCATGTGATTTTCAGAAGTTAAGCCAGCATAGGAGAGACGCTAGGGGCGATATAGTGTGAATTTTCGAACTTTCTCAGAGTTTTGAACGATGTCTCGAACGCAACTTTTTTCCATTGCTGGCTTAACTTCCAACTCATGTTTTTTCGTCTTCAGGACATCAAGCTACACCTTCCATGTGATTTTCAGAAGTTAAGCCAGCATAGGAGAGACGCTAGGGGCGATATAGTGTGAATTTTCGAACTTTCTCAGAGTTTTGAACGATGTCTCGAACGCAACTTTTTTCCATTGCTGGCTTAACTTCCGACTCATGTTTTTTCGTCTTCAGGACATCAAGATACACCTTCCATGTGATTTTCAGAAGTTAAGCCAGCATAGAAGAGACGCTAGGGGCGATATAGTGTGAATTTTCGAATTTTCTCAGAGTTTTGAACGATGTCTCGGACGCAACTTTTTTACTTTGCTGGCCTAAGTTCCGAATCATGTTTTTTCGTCTTCAAGTCATCGAGATACACTTTTCATGTGATTTTCAGATTTTCAGATTTTTGTAACTTCTTAGTCGCTTGAGCTAGAGAGCACAAATGTCGCTTGTGACCTAAACTTATATCGCTTATCCAACATGTAGGGAGAAAAAGAAGTCAATACTTTTACTCAAACGGTTGGAAATTTTTAACAAAATTCTACATGGACTATCCACCCAAAAATCTTATGAAACCAACACATACTTCGTGCCTACCAGGATTTCGTGAAATCGTATTTTTCAAGGATCAGCTCTGTTTGGCTCCGCTCACGCGCAGATTCTCGCTGTAGCGCTTCTGACCCGTAGCGCTAGCGAGCCGTAGCGCTACCGAGCTGTAGCGCTTGTCACTTGTAGCGCAAGCGAGCCGTAGCGTTAGCGAGCTGTAGCGCTTGTGACCTGTAGCGGTTGTGACCTGTAGCGCTTGCGAGCCACTCCGGTTTCCCTCTATACCACCGCGCTGCTACGCGGCGCTGTCCGCGGATTTCGAAACGGTGGCGCTCATGTTTATTTATGCCTAATTTATTGGACACGTTTCTGATAGTTTTATGTACTCGCCGCCGGGCCGGCCGGCTCCATGGGGCCGTGCGGGCCGAAACCGTTTTATACCCATAGCCTCTGCTGCTGCCGCTGATGTGCGAAGAATTATTCGCTTAATCATGTCTGGAAAAATTCCGGCCTCCTGGCCCTCTCGTCTCGTCTCGCCTCAAACCTCTCTCTTTTTGTGTGATGTCATTGTTAGCCCGGACCAATAAATCCTCCCTGCTGCCCAACAGAAGTCCCCCCCGCGCGCAGCCACCCTGATTGGACGGGATCGGAGGGAGTCAGAAGGGAGAGAGGAATGGAGAGGGGAGGGGGTGGGGGGGGGCAGAGGCGGCTGACGAAGATGCTATCTCCCGCCTTGTTTAGCGAATGTTCCGTCCGCGAGGCCCAATGTGTGCAAATTGCTCGGGCCGCCCGAACTGATTCAGCTCCCCGGTCGTCCCCGCACGCCGCGCCCCGCCACGCCACGCCACCCGCACACCAGCCTCCAGACCACAACGGGCGACTGTGTGGCGGGCCGGGCTTCGGCGACCCCATCACAGAGAGCGAGAGGGAGGGAGAGAGAGAGAGAGGGAGAGAGAGAGAGAGAGAGAGAGGGAGAGAGAGAGAGGGAGAGAGAGGGAGGGAGGGAGAGAGAGAGAGAGAGAGAGAGAGAGAGAGAGAGAGAGAGAGAGAGAGAGAGAGAGAGAGGCAGTTTCCTCTGACCCCAGCCCATGAGACCCCACTGTAGTGTACACATTGCCTCCCTGAAAGTCAAAAGCCGCGACACACCTCGCGGCCACAGGAGGGAGGGCTTCCTCCTGTTCTATACCTCTCTTCTTTTCCACTCCCACCCCTTCATCGTCCTCTCTCTCTCTCTCTCTCTCTCTCTCTCTCTCTCTCTCTCTCTCTCTCTCTCTCTCTCTCTCTCACTCTCTCTCTCCCTCCCTCCCTCCCTCTCTCTCCCTCCCTCCCTCCCTCTCTCTCTCTCTCTCTCTCTCTCTCTCTATCTCTCTCCCTCCCTCTTCGCCACTATACGCTGCAATGCAATCAGCACTGCTACAATGGAAACACACGCCAACTGTCACATGTGTTTCCCGCGGCGTCTCATGAGAACGGGCACGCACGCCACTGGGGACTGAGACGAGGCTAGAGGAGGAGGAGGAGGAGGAGGAGGAGGAGGAGGAGGAGGAGGAGGAGGAGGAGGAGGAGGAGGAGGAGGAGGGAACTTATTTCTCACAGTGTAAGGAGCGGGCCGGGCCCTCGCGCGTCACGCCACGCCTCTCGGAGCGACGACGACACGACACGCGGACAAAACGCCGGCACTTTGGCGCAGCACTGTGTGCCTCTCATGTCTCTATGTCGCGGGCCGCCGCGAACCTCTCTTCCGCGCCCTGCGCACGGTGCTCCTATCTACATTGTCAAAAATTATCTCTGAAAATTTACGGTTTTTTTTTTCGTTGTTTGTGATTTACAAACGGTGTTGTAACTTTACGATCGAAGTCGTAAATTTACGAAAGCCTATTTGTGCTCGTTTCAGAGTCACAAGTCGATACCAAGTGTTCTTCTAATTTTGTAATTAATGTGATATCGTAACTTTACGACATTCCTCATGGAAAATTTTCCCGTAACTCTTACAAACATTTCTCACAGTGTATGGAAACTCAAGTGGAAACTTAAGTGGATGAATTTTTTTTCAGTCGTACAGGGGAGAAAAGGTTTTTTCACATTCACTTAGGGGGAATTTACTTCTGAACTGCATTGTGCACCTGATCCGTGTATTAAGAAGTAAAACCCATAATGTAATACACAACATCATGAAAATATGCCCGGAAGTTATAACTTTGATATATCCAATCTTGTGTGTAATACCGGTGTCTAATACACCGTGTAATACCGAGTAGATTTTCCTATGTGAATTCTCCCCTTTCACCTACTTGTAGGGGAGGACCATTCTTACACTGTCGATATAGATATGTTGCCGTATTGCTTTTCAGGTAAATGAATTGGGCATTCGCTCACATCTAAGTGTGTGAATTATTTGTCCCACAACTAGAACTGTTTGAATATTTTATTTTGCTTATCTGGAGGTGTGTGGAAAAAAAATTCTCCCTTGAAAGCGAGCGACATTAGCGCACTACTGATGTTCTTGAAGGACCAGGGCCGCCTCCGTCGGCCAGCGCGGGTAGCCTTTTGTGGTCGTCTAGTTTAGCATCTTACCGCTCCCGGAGCGGGGCGGGGCGGGGCGGGGCAGGGCACCCTACCTGATCCACCTCTCTCTAGCCGTCGTGAAATCGTGAGGCTTCTCTGTCACGCCCCTCTCTCTCTCTCTCTCTCTCTCTAGCTCCTCTGGTAACGCCCCTGATGGCCGCCCCGCCCCGCCGCCGTGCATGGCGCCGCGGAGCACGGTGGCCGGCGGGATGAGGACGTTACCGGGAACTCTCCCATGGCCGTCATGCTGGTGGTGGGGCGCGGGGCGGGGTGGGGCGGGGTGGGGCGCGGCGGGGCGGGGCGGTCGCTCTGGCCACGCCCGCGGTGTGTCCCCGCTGTGTATACGGCCCGTAGAGCGTGAAGCGGCGGCGCAATCCCATAATGCAAAGCAGTATCGCGGCCCCTGACACCGCGCCCCACCACAACCCCACCCCCCGCCCCGCCACGCCCCGCCACGCCCCCCCCCGCCCCGCCCCGCACCGCCAGCCCTTTCGCGTCATTGGCCGAGAGTCGTTGCTCTACACCGCTGCTTTGCACTGCAACGGCGACGCCGCTGCACCGCGCCCCGCTACGCCCCGCCACGCCCCGCCACGCCCCGCCACGCCCCACCACGCCCCGCCACGCCCCACCACGCCCCACCACGCCCCACCACGCCCCGCCACGCCACGCCGCGTGCTCGCGGTGCGTGGCAAAGCAGGAGTGCCGCGGCCAATCCCGTCGTGCCATCCAGGTACCCGCGCAGGCAAAGTGGCGCAAACGGTGTTGGGTAAAAGTAATAGATAAAATAAGTGCACTACGCATTATCGCTTTAAGAAGGTACCGCGTTAAAATAAAATCATGGATAGTCATCTACAACACGGTTCAAAAAAAACGTTTCTTGAATTTCAAGAACAAGTCTTGGACGCCATTATGGTGTTCTCCATAAGATCCAAGACCGGGTCTTGAAATTTGAGAGACTTTTTTTTTTGCCGTGAAATAGTACCTCTTTCTCACTCAGACCCTTACTGATTTTTCTCTTGGTAAAAGTCTACGTTTTTACGGAGGAGGATGAGGGATGCATTTGAAAGTTTTTTAGTACCCTTACAACTGTAAGTAAACTAGAAAAACCAAGGTGCTACATAGTATCCGTTAAGTACTCCTGCTTTAGTGCCTGAGGGCAAGATTACCCCCTAAAGGTAAAGGTGCCATTTTAAGCACTTCTCATCCCTCTGCTATTTCTATAATTCAGATGAGAAGAGCACACATGGTGAGTACCATGTTAAGAAATATTTGCGTATCACCAAAGAAAAGTAAATGTATGCAGTTTACGGTGATTCTCAAGTATCACAGACAGGGTAAACAGGCTGACTGTGTTGGCGCTAGCCAAGACTGTTTATAGCTTAATTTTTGACAGCAGGCAAAAAGAGAAACCTCGCGTCACGCCCCCCCCCCCCCCCCTGAGCACGCCTGCATGCATTTTTCGGTGTACCATGACAAGAAGTAAACCGATATTATTGCCTTCGCCTTCACGACGTTTTGGTTCCTCCGCCAATCAGGAGCAAGGGTATAACCTTGCATACCTGCTCGAACGCCGGACGACTGACGACGCCAGGCTACGCACGGCACGGCCACTTGCCTTACTGCTCCACTTGCCACGTGGATTTTTTTTCTCCATCTTACCCCTCTTCTCCGGTACTGCCCCCTTTTTTTTCTCCCTTAATTCAAAAGGGCGCGCTTGCCTTTCTTGCTCAGTGAGCTCGGCGCGCAGGCGCAGCTGCGGCAGATGATGCCGCCGACGCTGTTGGTGGGTCCTGCGGCCAAATCTCTCCCGGCGGCGGCGCCGGCCGGGACCAAGACGGCAGCCAGGACGGTGTGGGTGACCGCCCCGCCCGCCCCGCCCCGCCCCGCCCCGCCCCGCCCTGCCAACTGACCACGATGCTCATGTTCTCGTGCTGCTACCGGAGGGCTCGGGTGACCTGCAGTGGGCCGGCGGGAGGCACATGACCTCCTTCTCCTCCCCCTCCTCCTCCTCCTCCTCCTTCTCCTCCTCCTCCTCCTCCTCCTCCTCCTCCTCCTCCTCCCCCTCCTCCTCCTCCTCCTCCTCCTCCTCCTCCTCTTCCCCCTCCTCCTCCCGTCCTCGCCTAACGCGCTCGTCTGGATACCCCCAGTCCAGTCAGCATGGCATGCAAGCGCCACTTGTCGCTCATATCTTTGCACTAAAAAGATAAAAAAAAAGGGGGGGAAAGTGTTTCTTGCTGTCTGAAAACTGCATTGACACATCTGATCTGCGGGCGGTTTTATCCTACGTAGTTTTAAAATGCGGGAGCTCACTTGAAAAACAAACGTGACGTGCGTCGCATCAATTGCTGTGACTATTTTTGGTCACACCACGTAATGCGACCTAAATTTACGTTCCACCATGTGATGCGACGCAAGCTCCATGGTATACGGCATTTTACATAGGTCACATCACAAACGTGACCAAAATTACGGTCACACCACATTATGCGACCTGTCCAGGGGTCACACTTGCAAGTGTGACGCACGTCACGTTTGTTTTTCCAGTGAGCAGCGTGTCTACATAGTAGTCGTGCCGGATTTGACGTGTTTCAAACCAGCGAATGGGATGGTCGCGGTCCCAGCACTCAGCCAGTAGCCGCCTAGGAGAAGGGGAGCCCCTGCGAGATGCACTGGGTAGGCAAACCCGCTCGCCACCCGCGTTCAACGGGTTTGCCTATCTGCCTAGCCCTCAGGGGCCGTGGCGGACCTCGGAGCAGAGGGAGCGGGAGCTCGCCAAGCAGTCTCACTCTAAAATCTTGTACACATGGATTGTGGGAACGCGGTTTTCTCTGCGCGGGGTGACAGTGTAGCGCTTCGGCCACCGAGGCATGAGTATGGAGAGACCGCAGCGCTGGGCACGCACACACACACACACACACACTTTCACAAAGTATGCGTGGCAGGGCGCGTGTAAGTGCGTTCCATGCTGCGAGCGTGAGGTTTAATGGCGTTGGGAGATGCACTGAGAAAAGCTTTGGGTGATTTTTACCGTAAGCTACGGTGAACCCAGCAGCAGTGCAGCTCGCGTTGCGGTGAATTTTCACCGTAGGCTCACAGTGATAAATGTTTGTAGGAGTTACGGAAAAACCTCCATGCGAGATGCTTTAGCAAAAGCAAAAAAAAAAAATAATTAAAAAAACAAAAACAAAAAAGAAAAAAGATTAAACGCAAGAACACGCAGAAGGAAAGCAATTTCATTTTTTCATACTATTTTTTTATTATTTTAATTCATCGAAAAAAGAAAAAAATAAAAATAAAATCAGAAGCACGGGACACGCTCCGTATTGGAGCGATAGCTGCTGCTATGGTTTCCGTTCACGTCTCCCCGCGCGCCGCCGTGCTGTTCCGCCGCGGAGCCACCCAGAGCGAGCGGAGCCCCAGCGCCCACCACCGCGCCTCCCTCTGCTGTCTGAGAGGTGCGGGGGGCGGGGAAGGGTGGTGGTGGTGGGAGGGGGAAGAGGAGGGAGTAGAGGGACTCTCGTATAGGGACTCCTAGTGCATGCGAAGGGCACGGCAGGGCGGACGCCAAGGGATTGAGCCAAACGGATGTGTACGACACAGGTGTCAGCCGCGTCTCCTCTCCCGCTTGTTTCCTCTCCCTTGTGTGTGTGTGTGTGTGTGTGTGTGTGTGTGTGTGTGTGTGTGTGTGTGTGTGTTCGCTTTGTCCGGCAGCAGCAGCAGCTTGGCTGTCACGCCACGTCTTTGAAACAGACTGTCGGTACTCCGGCGTGTGCGATTCCATTCAGCAAACTGCTCTCGGCTGCGGCGGCGCTCAGCTTCACCAGTGAGCTCTGCAAAACACACACACACACACACACACACACGCACGCACACACACACACACATACACACACGCAGTGCTGGGTCGGGATGTAACGTCTGAATTTTAAGTAGCATGTTTTCAGTATACAGTAATCTGAAAATATAGAAGTGGACTCCGCAAATTTAGATACAGAGTGCGTTTTTATTCCTTAAATATTCAGAGATTATGTTTAGAAATTCAGACACCCAGAAAAACGTGCTTAAATTAGCGTCAGAAAAGTACTTAATTTTTATTACAAAAACCAAGAGCACTTTTCTAAAATCAAGAAAGGTTTTCTTATTTCTATCATATGAATCGTGGGACACGGTGTTCTCGCGTGTTCGCGGGATGGTGGGCGGGGTCCTCGCGGGTTAGCGGGGCCGTCCGCGAGGTCTTTGTCGATCCTTGTAGGTTCGCGGAATGAGACATTAAAAATAATTTTAGTTTGGAAGTTTTAATTACTCCATGCCAATCGGCACCATGTAGGTTGCCTCTCTACACGGCGGAAGGGTTGAAACCGTCCTTTTGTTTTAACACTCACTTCGCTCAGCAACTACGTACTTCTAGTTATTCGCAGGCTGCGACCAATAATTTCCTGGGATACGAAACGATAATCATTCTTGTAAGTGTCTTTTTTCGGGTTTTATACCCCATGACATGTATACTAGTTCGAACGGAAATTTCACGAAGAATCCAATGGTGTCATCGAAAATAAATTTCAGAAGTTTCCTTCAACGATACTTTACAAAAAACTGCACGATACTGCGCGTTATCCTTTCGTGATAACATGCACACTGTGAAACCAAGTGTTCAACTGTTCAACACTTGTATGTGTGCAGCTTCCAGCCTAACACACACAAGTGTGCAACACAACAGTTGTGCACTTGCAAGTGTTCAACTGCCCCGTGCAACATTTACCTTGTTGAACACTTGCAAGTGTACAACTGTCGAGTTAAACACTTAAAAGTGTACGACTGGCGAGTTTGACACTTCCAATTGCACAAGTACCGAGTTGCGCACTTGCACCTGTTATACTGGGAGTTGCACATTTACAAGTGTTGAACAGTTGAACACTTGGTTTCACAGTGCATCATTCCCCCGTTTTCAGTGCAGTGTTTTCTAGTGTCGATAGCCCGCGCGCGGCTCTTGCTCTTTCCCCGACATGACGGGGGCGTGTCGTCTCACTTCCCGGGAGGGTAAAAGACTCACACACGCTGGCGTGCGCTGGCGTGCTCTGGCGTGCTCTGGCACGCGCGTGCGCGGCCCCTACAGCTAATGCGCGGCCCGGCTGCAGCGGAGCGTTGAGGCGCCCGTCCCGTCCCGTCGTCCTCTTCACAAAGCGACCAGAACGGGCGACAAATTACAGTAATATTTATCGTGGCCAACAATGTCCCGGTCGCAGAGGCAGCGGCACCGCCCACCACCGCGGAGCGCGACGTGATACGCGCGCGGGGCGGGGCGGGGCGGACCCGCCCGGGGCACCGCCGCCGCGCCGCGACCCGCGGCTCAATGGCGATGGGAGAGGTGAGGGAACTGGTGCAGACTGGCCCGCCACGCCAGCAAGTGATGAGGAGTGGCTGTGGCTGTAATGTGTATACACATTACACACGGGCCTATAGGCCCGCACTGTAAAAAATTTCTTTTGTAAATTAACAAGTAATGTCTGTGAGTTTTGTTAAACGAACTGCCTGTTAAATATTTGTTCTTTTACAGAGTTTATTTGTGAATTTACTTTTTATTCCTGTGAATTTACAAAAGAATTCTGTGACTTTACAAAAGAAACCTGTAACTTCACAAACTTTATCGTTTGTTTTGCGACTTTTCTTGTTATTCTACTAATTTGTCCATCAATCTACGGGAAAAATCTCCTTATCGATTTAACAGAGAAAATCTTCTAATTTTTTCCTGTTATTTTACAACAAATTTTTGCAGTGTGCGTTTGATGCGGAATTTTACGCTGAGTGCAATCATGTTAACT
Organism: Frankliniella intonsa; assembly: GCA_033675135.1. Taxonomy (NCBI): domain Eukaryota; kingdom Metazoa; phylum Arthropoda; class Insecta; order Thysanoptera; family Thripidae; genus Frankliniella; species Frankliniella intonsa. Next base: position 378,543 of record CM066248.1, on the reverse strand, counting down.
AAAATGTTGTGCGACACGTAGGTCAGAAGAAACTTCGGTAAAACAAAAAGACTAATTCCTTTGGCAGATAGTGCACACTAAACCCTTATGCACTTTGTTGTGCATAAGCCTTGCAGAATTTTACACAACCATAACTATGCACAATTTTTTCTGCATAACTATGCTTAACTCTGTCCCTTATGCACAAATTTGTGCATAATTATGTACAATGTGTGCATAGTTATGCATAAAAATTTGTGCATAACTATGGTTGTATATAATCGTGCATAACGATGCAAAAATCATGCATAAGGGTTTAGTGTGTGCCCAAAAAGGGTGCTATATCCTACTTTTGTTCTACCTGTGTAGTTAGGACATTTACACGCCTTTGGGTTTCCACTGCTGATTTTTAAAATTCACGTGAAAGAGACCGTGCATATTGCTGTGTTCGGTGAAACGATATTTGTTATGTGTCGTGTGGCTGTGCTGTCGCGCTGGGCGCTTGAGGACGCGGTATCATGTCGGCAAAGTGAACAGCAGTCGTAATGATAGAGTCACGCCACCTTGCGCCGCGCTGCGACACGCCCTCGCACCCGCCTCGCCCCACCCCACCACGCCCCACCCCGCCACGCCCCGGGGTCCTCGAGGGGTGCATGCTGTCCACTCGGGGACGACAATGTCTCTCCAACGAGTACTTCTCATGCTCCATCGCAGCTGATGCGAAAATAATTGTGGTGGCCGACGAGTAGCGGCCGTAGCGTCACGCCGCCCGCCGTCACGCCAGAGCCGAGCGTCACGCTGCAGAGTCGCGCCCGTTCGTGTTCCGAACTGATTGTGTATGTGTGTGTGGTGCGTGTGTGTGACTATCGGGGCCGTTACAAGTGGAGCAATGCTCCCGGGGGCGGCTAAAAAAAGTGTGCTATACACTGTGAAACCAAGTGTTCAACTGTTAAACACTTGGAAGTGTGCAACTCGGTATTCGTGCAATTGGGAGTGTCAAACTCGCCAGTCGTACACTTATAAGTGTTCAACTCGACAGTTGTACACTTGCAAGTGTTCAACAAGGGAAATGTTGCACGGGGCAGTTGAACACTTGCAAGTGCACAACTGTTGAGTTGAACACTGAGAAGTGTACAACTGGCGAGTTAAACCCGTGAAATTGCACAACTGCCGAGTTGCACACTTGTGCGTGTTAGGCTGGAAGTTGCACACATACAAGTGTTGAACAGTTGAACACTTGGTTTAACAGTGTAATCTGAGCTCGCTGTAGTTCCTAGGGCCAGTGTAGAAGAACTATCTAGCGGTTTGGAATCAATCGAAGTCGCGCACAGTTTGTCTGAGGTCCTGAGCGAGAGGTTGCCGGGGGTCAAAGGTTAAAGGGGGAAGGAAGACAGCAGGTCGAGGAGGATAAAGGGGCCAGATGAGGTTCCCATCCCTCTGCCATCTCTCGCTCGGGGTGGGGAGAGAGAGGGGGGAGGAGACCCGTTAGACCTATCCCCCACTGGACTGGAAACCCAAGCGTGTAAATGCCGCACACTGGCACGAGTGTGAATTTTCTTTTGCATACACTTAAACATGTTTAACATGAGGTAAGATGTCTATTTCCTGGGGGTAGTCATGGCTATCTCTTGTATAAATGTGCACACTCTGCATGTATTTTTGTAGTTTGGTGTATTTTTCATGCATTTTGTGTATATTTCAATGTATTTCTGTGTATTTTGAATTATTTCGCTTTATTTTTCGTGTATGTTTAAGTACTTCCATGTTTTTTCGTGATGGCATCGCCATAATATCTACTTTAAAATTTCACATACACCTGCAAGCGGGCACCGGTAAAACAAAGGTGGTAGGCAAAGCCTTTTCTGGGGCGGTAAAATCAAGTGCGAAGTTTAGTGCCTTTCCTCGGGCACTAAATCTTAGTGCCTTTGCCAAGGCACTAAATTTGTATGGAGCTCATACTAGCAGGTCAGCTAAAGGTGCTAAGTCCTACCTTTAAAAGGCCCTAACAAAGTTTAGTGCCTTTCCAAAGGCGCTAAAAATTAGTGCCTTACCAAAGGTACTAAAATTTATTAGTGCTTTTAAAGGTAGGACTTGGCACCTTTGTTTTTCCAGTGGGCAAGTGACAGAAGGAAAATTCACACACCTTAAACACATGTGTGATACTCACACACTTGGCCTCCCAGAGTATAGCCCGCGCCGGTCTACCTGTGCCGTCCCGTGGCGCGACCCCTTCCGTCCGTACCCACCCCACCGCTGGATCCACTATAGCCGAGGCACGCGATTCCCACCTTAAAGGAAGTCAAATTACACATATATTCTTCACTCCTTACCCATGCCGTGCCGTGCCGTGCCGCCGGGTAGGAAGACGACAATGGCCGTGACGTAAATTATGGACTATCAAGGCAGTGTCACTCCAAGGAGGACGCGGCTGCGGCAAGGCGGTGTGATTTCCTGCTCGTTGGGAACAGGGCCAGACGGAAGGGGTGGCTCGTGTCGGGGGCGGCGGGGGCGGTGGGGGCGGTGGGGGCGGCAGGCCCTCTGGGGCGGGGGTGGGGGCCGCGTATTGTGATAAGCATAGGGATGAAAATGCCCGGAAAGTTTCCGGAAAAATTGGAAAAAAACACTGTTTTTTCGGTTTTTTTCTCTAGCCTCGGAAAAATTGGAAAGATTCATCCTGCAAAATAGGCAAAAAGCACGACTTTTCGCCTGGAAATAGGCAAAAAGCATATCTTCATCACTATGTGAAGACGCCTCTCAGTGTACTCATACTATTTATACCCTGTTACATTTCCTTCCCGTGCGTTTTTTGCGATTCCAGTTGGTTATCTAGAGTTGCCAGTGGAAGTAAAGACCTGATGAAATACGAAAGTAGTGGCTTTTATGTTCATATTTCACTATAGGACTTAAAAACAAATTTTTCCAATTTTTCCGGTATTTTTCCGTTTTTTTCCTATTTTTCCGGTTTATTTCGGACACTTTGAAAGTTTCCGGAAAATTTCCATCTCTAGATAAGCAGCTCGTACTACATCGCCCGAGACGTCGCCCGGGCCCTCTGTTGAGTGGGGAGCTTTTCGACCGAAGGGTTTATTGCATTTGGTCGATATTTTCAGCTTCGATATCGTACCAACTATGTATATTCGCTCTGATTCAGCCTTTAGCTTCTTTCGGCGTGACAAATAATACGAGGAACACTATTAAACCGAATTGTCACTAGACGATAAATATTGCTACGAATATTTCGTCACATGACATGTGATGAAACAGTCGTCACATGACATGCATCTCGTCACTTGACAGGCATCTTTCGTCACATGACATGCAACATCCGTCCCACTGTGATCAACCATTTTTGTCAATTAACATTCATCTCACCCCTTGTGACGAACCCTTCAGGAGTAAAGGACTATTAAAGGAATTTTATAGTGAAGATTTGATGCCGGACAAGGTAAGATAAAGGCAATCTGTGAACAAACATCTTTTGACCCGCGCGACAGGAGAAAACGGTTAAAAATAGAAACAACTCTCGCCATGTCACGCGCGTGCCACACCTCGCTGACTCGACCGCGGAGCCTATTGTGCCCCCCTCGCCCTGAGCGCGTCAGCAGGCGCTATAGATAGGCATGAAAGAGGCCAATTATCACGGACTGCCTCGGGGTGAGAGGGAGACGGGGGGGGGGGAGCCCCCTCTGGGGTCAGGAGGGCGGCGAGGCGTGAGCCCCATTACCAGCAGCCGCAAGGTGTGATGATGAGTGCGCCACGCCACGCCACGCCGTCCGCCGCACGCCACAGCCACCTCGTCGCTTTGCGCAAAAAAAAAAGAAAAGTATATTTTTTTTTTGGTAACATGATGCAACATTTAACATGTGTTTGCAAAGGGCGGTATTTTTGTGATTTGTTTTTGCATTTTTGCGTATTTTGTTTAAATATTTGTGTATTTTTCTCCCAATGTTGTGTGAGTAGCTCAATTTACCTCTTCTGTGTATTTCGCTGTATTTTTGTGTATTTTCGAGTAGTTCGCGTTTTTTTTTGTTTTTTTTTCCGTTTTTTTTTTCGAGTTGGTCGCTTTCTGGATGTTTCTTTGAATGCGCGACGGTGTTGTGGGTTTGCGTACCTCATTCGCCCGTAAGGCACCATCAGGGCTGCTACATAAGTAGGCAAAAATTACCCACGTAAAGTGGGCGGTTTCAATGCCTGCCTACCAAGCAAACTCCCCCCAGTTAACTTTGCCTAGTTGGCAGGCGCTGGTATCGCCCTCCTTTTACAGATGTATCGTGGGCGATTTTGGCCTTCTTACCTGGCAACACTGGGGGTGCCATGGCCCCTTCGGCCTGCGGCTGTGGCCAGTTTTTTCTTTTCAGTCCCGCAACACTGTTGCGCATTCAAAGAAACACCCGGTACACACGCACATGCGCGGTACCCTTTTGTGGTTTGATAAAAAAAAGAATGCAATTAAGGAAGGTTGAACGTAACGATAGAGTGTGAAGCGCATGCGAAGAGGTAGCAGCATACTGCCGAGAGATGCAACTTTGAAAAGGAGGATTTGCATCGTGATGTCGTAATGACGACAGGTGTCTGTTCATTATGATGATCTGTAAGCTCGGAGTGTTGCGCACGCGCATCTCCGCTAATTAACAGCTTTTTCATGGAAATTCTGAAACAGAAAATTTGCCCTGGTGCTTTTTTTATGTTTTAAAGAAAGGATGAAGGACGGCTTACTTTAAGTCATGAAGTGACTACCTGTGTATGCGCACTCTGGAGATAGCAAAGACCTATGTAAACTGCTGCTTGAGCAGTCCACTAGGTGCAAAAAATCCGTGGTGGGGAGACTGATAGTACATGGGGGAGAGCTGAGGCAGCTTTACTCTAGTGTAGTGTATTACACGTGGAGTTACAATCATAATGGACGAACGTCACTCACTTTTGGTGAGTGTGTTTCTTAAAAACTTGTATTTGACTGCACGGTGAAAACACTGACTGATTTTTTTGAGAAAAAGGGGAAAACGTTTAGAAACTTCCACATATTAAGGAAAGCCCATCAGATTTTAAGGATGACTCCTCAAAATATGTTTTCTTTCATGTTTTGAGGAGACCTCAAAATCTAAGCAAATGCCCTCAAATTTTGGGAGTTCCTCAAAATTTTTCATTTTTGCTTTAAAACAATCTGGCATTGTGTCTACCGTGTGAATGCCCAATCATACATGTCGATATGGAAATGGCTACAGTGCTTAAAAGTGTTCGAATCGGCTTTCTCACCTACAAGTAAGTGTAGGATGAGAATATGAAAACAAAATTCGCTGCCATTTGGGGACAGTCTTACACTTGGATTTCCACTGGTGAGCAACTGTAGCTCGCGCAGCTCGCGCAGCTCGCTCGCTGAGAACACGTTGGCAACACGCGCCACCCAGCCTTGCGTGAATGAGTGACGTGCATCATGCACGCCGCGCCGAGGGTCCGTCCGCAAATCAAGGGGGTAGCGGAAACCGCCGCCGCAACAAGTACCGGATGGAATGGTGAATAAATCTCCGTCCTACCAGACCGCGTGCTTGCGGACGGGCCCCCACCGCGCCGTCAAATCGTCGCGCCCGGAGCGCGGCGGCGCGGCGCGGCGGACACGCGGCATCATGTTGTGTCACGTGTCACTTTGCGCGCGTCACGACAGACGGAATGTTCCACACGGCCGCGTTTGTCTGCTGCTGCTGCCGTGTCACATGTCGCCGCTTTTGTGCTGCGGTGATGTCGGCTGCGGGGTATGGAAATACAAAAGTTGACCGCGGAGCCATCTTTTAGGCGAAATGTCGCAAATTTGGCAGCCAGTAACGTCATAAAATGGGTAGAAAATAATAGTTTTTCTTTTTCAAAATTATATTATGATTTAGCGAAGCATTACAAAAAGGGGGTTACAAGGGATCACAAGATTGTAAACTTCGACTTTTGGAGAAAACATTTTTCGTGCACTGTTAAAAATTTTTGGAGAGATTTTACAGAAAAAGTCTGGGTATACCAGTTGCCAATATAAAGTCTTGTAAAATTACCATAGTCTGTAAAATTACAGAACACTTGTAAAAATAAGTTCTGAGACCATCTGTAAAAAATGTTACAATAGTTCTCTAGAAAAATATTCACAGACCTCTAATTGTAAATTCCTTGAACAAAGTACAAAGACAATACTAAATTTGGTAAAAAAAAAAAAAAAAAGGAATCCTGAGGGTATTTGAACCCTCGACCTTTGGTTTCGGAACCCGATGCGTTGACCATTGCGCTACAGCGCGCTTCGTGTTGGAGTCGTGCACGTTCTCGATCCCTTTCTAGACCCGTACCTGGTGACGATTCTTTAATGCTCGTTCCGAGGTATACCCCTTTTTAAAGATTTGTATGGTTTTCCTTCCACTTACACCGAATTTAATTTAGTGTTTGGTTTTTGACGCGTCAATGTTCAACATTGAACAAAATATGTACAAAAATTGAACGACGTCGAAAATTACACACATATTCTGCAAATTAAGAATACAGAAAATCTGTAATTTTACAGAATTCTGTAAAATTACAAGAAAACTTTGGGAATTTCGCATAGGCTAGTAAATTTACCATACTACTTCATGTAAAAATACCAAGTTTCTGTAATTTTACTGTCAGTTGTAATTTTACTATACAAAACGTGTAATATTGACATATTCTGTAAAATTACAACACAATTTCTGTACTAAAACACCGAAATGTTCTCGACGCATCCGTGCAACAACGGCGGATCTGTGGAGGACGGGTAAACAAAGGCGGATCTGTGAGGGACGAATGAACAAAGGCGGATCTGTGAGGGACGCGTGAACAAAGGCGGATCTGCTTTTTGAGAAATTTGACAAGCCTGCCTTTGGAGATCTCTGACTCATCGTGTTGACCTCGGATCGCTCTAGATAATGTCTCATTGCACTCTGCATTGAGTTGGGAATCGAATGAGACCCAATTTTAAACGATCCGACGCCACCACGAAGAGTGAGGGACCTCCAAAGATAGGCATGCCGAAATTCTCGAAAAGCAGATCCGCCTTTGTTCACGCGTCCTTCACAGATCCGCCTTTGTTCACCCGTCCCTCACAGATCCGCCCTTGTTCACACGTCCTCCACAGATCCGCCGTTGTTGCACGGATGCGTCGTTCTGTAAAATCACTATTTTTTTTAACAGTGTGTCCTTTTTCATTTTGGGATAACAGTGAACATTTCATGTTTATTTGATAAGGGTTAAAGTTTGGCGCGAAAATCGTGTTTTGCAGTGCAGCCTTGTTCTTGTACAATCATGTCGTACACCTGTCCCGTCCCCCTGCCAGCTAGCCAGTCCCCGCCCCGGCCCGGCAGCTTATGGCAGCGATTGGCTTTTCATCCCAGCGATATGGCATTGTAGCGCGCCGCGCCGCTCGCCGTGCGGACAGTTGAGCCGTCATGTCGCAGGTATCGCTCTCTAGGCCAACGCAGGGCAGGACACTATACAGCACCACCACAGCAAATTGGCGTGATCACTAGAGCATTTCTAGGCCCTCGAAATAAAATTGAAAAAAAGCAAAGAAGGGAGAGAGGAAATGTATTTTTTTCCTTTTATTTTGTATTAATATTTCTCAGATGCCATTTGTAAGTGGTTGTTATTAAGTGTGTGAGCGGCCGCTAGAGGCTCTGCTAGCGCGACCCGACAGTAGTTTGAGGTCTGAGTTAGAAGTTAGGTTTAGATTGGTCGGGATGACTGCTTCCTCCTGTACTCCATACCCTGCCCCCTGCGCCACTGCCGCGTAATGCGCTTCGATCACGCATACACTTTGCTATGCCTCGGCTGTCTCCCTCCCTCTCTCTCTCTCTCTCTCTCTCTCTCTCTCTCTCTCTCTCTCTCTCTCTCTCTCTCTCTCTCTCTCTCTCTCTTTCTCTCTCTCTCTCTCTCTCTCTCTCTCTCTCTCTCTCTCTCTCTCTCTTCCTCTCTCTCTTCCCCTCTCTCTTCCTCTCTCAGCCTCTCTCTCTTCCCCTCTCTCTTCCTCTCTCACTTTGTCCCCCCCTCTCTCTCTCCCTCCCTCCCTCCCTCCCTCTCCCTCTTTGGGTCGTTTCTGGCCTGGGCAGAAAGGTACTCATAAAACCGTTTGGCGAACTTCATAAAACTCGTTTTAGCGTGTGATAAAACGCCTTTACGAGCCGTCCAGATTCAACGTCTTCTGTCTCGAGTATTTAGGGCGGCCGGTGCGGCCCCGCGCTTCGCCTAGCCGTCTAGGTCGGACTGTGACTGAGCGGCGCCGCTGCCGGAGGTGAGCATGAGAAATCGCGCCCCACTACGGGAGACTCGCGGGGGCCTCTTCATGCTGTGCACTTATAAGTGCTTGGTGGGTTTCACTGTAAACTGCAGTGAACCACACCCAGAAAACTGTACCTTTGATTTCACGAATATTCCGTTAAAAAACGGTTCCGTTGTTCCAAAGGAAATTTTGAACATGATCTAAAGAAAATTGTTTTAATGCCAAGTCAAAGTTCGTTGTGTACCTTACGGTGAGACTTCACCGCGGAAGGTTTTAACGGTGTACTGGCTGCACCACCGTCTTCACACATGTTTGGCCTTTTCCGCGGTTTAGATTCCCATCCCGCGCGGCGCGGCGGTCGATCCGTCTTGAGCCGAGCCATTCGTCATGAGTGGGGCGGGGTGGGGCGGGGTGGGGCGGGGTGGGGCGGGGCGCGGCGGGGCAGGGCCGTAATGAGGAGCCCGCGCATGATGAACGCTATGGCCGGCGCGGGCAGCGCGGAGACTTAAAAGGTGCCGGGTGAAGATGGCGGCCTCAAAGGAAGCCGCGCGCCGCTGCACCGGCGCCCGCGGTCCAACAAGTCCACTGCGAAAAAAAAAACAAACAAACATGGAAACGTTATTTCTTTGAAAAATGACCTAAACTGGTCACAACATTCGTTTCTCCAGTGTCGTCCTTGAAATAAACCAAGCACACGTAAAAAACTAGTGCAATTTACTAATATCCAGGAATATCCGAAAATACAAGAAAATCATCAAAATACGAAAAAGACAAGCAGAGCTTACAAGTTGGCCGCTGCCCTCGGTCCTCCGCTTCCGAAGCGCGAAATGCTAAATGTATCAGGGAGAGATTTAAGGGACAGGAGTCGTCGGGGTTGGACACACTGTTAAACCAAGTGTTCAACTGTTCAACACTTGTATGTGAGCAACTTCCAGAATAACACGCACAAGTGTGCAACTCGGCAGTTGTGCAATTTCACGGGTTTAACTCGCCAGTTGTACACTTCTCAGTGTTCAACTCAACAGTTGTGCACTTGCAAGTGTTCAACTGCCCCGTGCAACATTTCCCTTGTTGAACACTTGCAAGTGTACAACTGTCGAGTTGAACACTTATAAGTGTACGACTGGCGAGTTTGACACTTCCGATAGCACGAATACCGAGTTACCCACTTGCACCTGTTATACTGGAAGTTGCACACTTACAAGTGTTTAACAGTTGAACACTCGGTTTCACAGTGCAGGGGCCGGGCCGGGCGCCTCTCGCGGCAGCCGGAAGCCCCCCGGAAGTGGGCCACCCTGCCTTATTGGATGGCTCAGCTCAGACCAGCGGAGCGCGCGCGTCATGGGACCCCCCGGGGAGGAGGGGGGGGGAGGGTCAGGACCCGCTGGGCCGCCCTGCCGACATGTGCTATGCAATTCAAGCAAAAGGGCCCTGCCATTGGTCCGGCGGGGCACGAGGGGCAGGGCCCGTGCCGGGGCTGAAGCTAGGTCCTGCTGCTGCTGCTGGTGGTGGCCCCCGCGGCCCCGCTCCTCGCTGCGAGCCGAATTGCCCCTTCTTTTATTGAGCTCCGTACCCTGACCAGCCCCTATATCGCAGAGAGTACGCCTCACCAGAGAGAGAGAGAGAGAGAGAGAGAGAGAGAGAGAGAGAGAGAGAGAGAGAGACAGTGGGAGAGAGGGAGGGAGGAAGTGAGAGAGAGAGAAAGAGGAGAGAGAGAGAGAGAGAGAGAGAGAGAGAGAGAGAGAGAGAGAGAGAGAGAGAGAGAGAGAGAGGAGAGTGGTGTGTGTGTGCGCGCGCGGGCTGGGGACGGATTGTTTCAGCCCAAAGTCTCTGCCGTGTGTGTTTGCAGCCGATCGGTGCAGCGGCGAATAATGAACAAGCCCAAGGCTTTAGGTCCCCTGCCCTGCACTGAGCCGGACCGACCGTCCCCTTCCTCTGTCATGGCTCCGTCCATTGTTGATTTTCCACCCCAGCCGTCCGAGTAGCAGAGGTCCGGTACGGCCGACGGCCGACCAGAGGTTGCCGCAGTCTGCCGAGCCCCTTCTGCCCCCGCTCTGTGCAAACTGTGTGTGCGGACCGGACCGCCCCGCCAGGCGCCGCCCGGCTGCACCAGGACACTGGAAAAACTAATGTCACGTGTATGTCACGTCATGGCATGCACTCCTGGGTGGAAACGTTTAGTTGGCTGAGCGACAGCGAAGCCTATTACTTCACTGATCGGATTTGGATCCTGTCTGTCTGTCTGTCTGTCTGTCTGTTTGTTTGTTTGTTTGTGTGTCTGTGCGCACGATAACTCGAGAACGAGTTGAGATATCGAGTTGAAATTTTTACTGTAGCTTCCTTGCCCAAAAAGCTCGGTCGAGTTCGAAAATGAGCATTCCAGCTCACAAATTGACACAGTTAAAAATTAATGTACATTTTCGAAAAAATAATTTTTAAAATAAATTTTTTTTTCAGTGTCCTTAGGGGTAACTCGGCGAGTTGCGACCCTTTGGGCGAAAATTTCGTCCGTTTGACCGTATCTCTTACCGTTTAGCCGCTACTGCGTGACCAAAGGAAGAAAAGTCCTAAAAGTGCATGTTGGGTGTCGTTTCAGAGATATTTCGACGAGTTGCGATACTCTGGGCGGAAATTTCGCCCGTTTGGCCGTATCTCACACCGTTTAGCCGCTGCAGCGTCAAATTTCGACAAAAAGTCCTTAATATACGCTTAGAGTTGTGTATTTCTCAGATTTTTGCTTATCACAGACTAGCATATCGCCGGAACCGTCTGCACGAGTAAAATTTTTTTGCGCCCACTGTTTCGTTATTTCAAGCGCATTTTTTATGGTATCCTAATCTATACTGACAGCGCCGCAGGCCTAGGTAGATGTACGCAGGCGCGTCGCAGCGTAACAGTGTTTCGCGAGATATCGCGATGCCTGTTACGCGAGACGTGGTCTGGCGTACATCTACCTAGTATAATGCACTCTCCTTGGCGGCAATGTTTTGTAATGCACTTTGTGATAATTCATGGGAAGAGAAAGGGACATCAAGATAAGATGCATGTGGCAAACGTTTTCTGTCCAGAGGGTGCACCATGAATAACGTTTCCTTACGAGGGTGCATGAAACGTGACACATGTCACATTAGGTTTTCCAGTGGAGGGTGGAGGCCTTATGCTTGTGTGGTGTGGGCTCGACGGATTGGAATTAGTCCAAGAAATGCTGTGTAGTTGGGCAGACGTGGAGATACCAGTGTTGCCAGAAAAGTAGGGTAGTAAGTAAATAGCCCGACCCCGACCACGGTCGACCCGAGGAAATTAAAACGTCAGGTCTCAGCAAGGTAGGGTTGACGGTCGGATCTCGGAGTACCCTGCTGTAGGGTCGGGCTCCGGAGAGCCAGGCTATTGGAGGCTATTGGAGAGAGAGAAATCGACCCTTTTTCGCACCGCCAGCGGATGACGTCAGCGAAAGCCGCTAATTTTGCCTTTTTTCCACCCTTTCCTATCCTCTTCCCCCTCCTCGTTCTCCGTTCTCCCCCCCTCTCTCCCTCTCACTCCTTCACCTCCGCGTTCGGGTCGCGTGCGGCGCCATCGGGGATGCACAAAGCGCCAGGGGCCGGGCCGGAGCCTCCACCGCCGCGCTGACCGGGTCCTCGCCGCGTCCCAGTCCACTCCAATTACGGCCACGGCCTCTCTGTTCTGTTCGACAATGTTTTCCCGATTTTCGACTCACTCCACCTCCTTCTCCTCCTGCGCCCTCTGTCTGCATGCGCCCGAGAGGCGCCCCTCGACACGAACACACCACACGGCCACTCGGTCCCCATCCCCCGCCACGCCATGCCTCGCCCCGCCACGCCCCGCCACGCCCCGCCACGCCCCGCCCTGCCCCGCCCCGCCCCGCCCCGCCACGCCCCGCGCGCGCCCTATGACACCACTGCAAGCAGAGCGCTGCCTGTCCTGTGTGGACAGTTCCGCTGGTCGCGGTCACCCCACCGCCATCAGTCATTCACTTTCTTCTCTTCTTTTTCCACCCCGTTGCGACACAGCCGCTTTGGCTCGCTGGTTTTCTTCGTGAGTTTGTACCCGGTATAGGAGCTTTATTTTGTACCCTCTGTGGATTCGTACTCCTCTTCCAGAGGAACCGCCACACGCTAAAAACAATGTCTGATTTTTTTGAGGTAAAAGGGGTTAACTTTGAGAAACTTTCATAATTTGAGGGGAACTCCTCAGATTTTGAAGAAAACCCCTCAATAAATGTGGGAACTTCCTCCTGAAAATCCCTCAAAGTTTGAGAGTTCCTCAAAGTTTTCCCTTTTTCCTCAAAAAATCAGTCGTTGTTTTTACCGTGCGACATACATGCGTCCTGTCTCCAATGAGAGACCGTTGTCTTCGGAAATCACTCGGTGCGTAACAGGGGCGTGGCGCGGCGCGGCGCGGCGCGTCGCTACACCTGTCGCGCCTGACCGCAACAATAGCAGCGACACGCTCGCGGATCTGCTCTTGTTGTTGTTGGACCAACAATGGCAATACCCACTTATTACCCTCGTCTGTATTGTCGGGCGTAATTCGGTTAAGTGAGGGGTACATGCGTGTGTGTGTGTGTGTGTGTATGGGGCGTGTGTGCGTGTGTGTGTGTGCGTGACGCGTGGTGGCGGGTTGCGCGTGTTGCCATGTCGTGCTGGCGGGGCAGCGTGACGCAGGGGCGGGTCCGGCCGGCGACGGAAGGGGTGTGTGGGTAAAACACTGGACTGCCGGAAGAGAGCGCCGCCGCCACCGCGGGCGGGGAGACAGTCGCAGTGAGAGCGAGGAACAGAGAGGGTGAGAGAGAGAGAGGAGAGGAGAGAGAGAGAGAGAGAGAGAGAGAGAGAGAGAGAGAGAGAGAGAGAGAGAGAGAGAGGGGGGGTGAGGAGGGGTGACAGGAGGGAGAGGTAGGGGGAGGGCAGCGGATGAAGGTGAAGGGTAAAAGTCTCAGCTATTTTTTATTATTACCCGTGTGGGCAAGGTACGTACTTTGAAGTGGAGACCCAAGTGTGTGAATGTAACACACCTCTGAGTGTGTCAATGTAACAGACCTTCAGGTGTGTGAATGTTACACACCTTTAAGTGTGTGAATGTTGCACACTTTTGAGCGTGTGAAATTTAATTTATTTGTCCTGGTTTCCAATCAGCCAAGCGTCTTGGGTCTTGGGTTTTCCAAAATTGCTTCGAAACCTACGCGAAGTTATCGCCGTTCAGATGTGTGAATTTTCTTTTAAAAAAGTGTAAGAATTAAAAAATCCTCACCTACAGTATGCGCGAAGGACGTAACTCATTATATAAACTGCATCCTTGTTTAAAAGTGTATATTTTAAAAATGTTTAAATTAATACCTTTATATATTTATACATTCAACTTCCCGTAAATGATGGCAAATAGGAAGTAAGGCGGACTTGACTACACGAGGCTGATACGAGGCTCGCTATGTCAAATTAATCAGTGTGGTGTTTGGACGCTAAGGTGGCCACTTACGGGGCTGAGAATCAATAGGCACGACCAGACCGGACACGCGAGGGTAGCAGTGCGGGGGCGGCGCGGCGCGGCCCCGGCGGGGCCAGGCCAGTGGAGCGCGTCGCGTATGTGGGTCGAGGTGGCGCGGAAAAAAATGTACGTTGGGACAGACAGCGCGTGACACTCTCTTCCTTAAAAAAATGTTTGTTATAAATCATTGATAAATCCTTGAGAAGGTTTTGTCTTTGCTATGCAAAGGGTTCACTGTTAAACGAATTGTGCGACAGCTCAACTCTTGTATGTGTTCAACTGCAAGCTGAGCACGTGCATGTGTGCAATTTCGCGTGTCAAACTCGCCAGTTTTACACTTATAAGTGTTTAACTCGACAGTTGTGTGCAACAAGGATAGTGTTGCACGGGGCAGTTGAACACTTGCAAGTGCACAAATGTTGAGCTAAACACTTACAAGTGTACAACTGGCGAGTTATTTGACACGTGAAATTGCACAACTGCCGGGTTGCACACTTGCGCGTGCAAGGCTGGAAGCTGCACACATACAAGTGTTGAGCAGTTGAACCATTGGTTTAACACTGTTCACCTGCTTCGTATCAGCTTACCAAAGAAATCTCTAACACCCATGGAATAGCCTTGAAAGAATTCCATGCGGCTGTCATGGGATTTTGGGACTGGGCTTCGTGACGGCGCCGCAGCGCGCACTATCCGCGCGATTGCAGGTCAACTTTGGGGATGAGCGACTTGGCCTTGCGGTGCTGGTCGCCCCACCCCGCCCCGCCCCGCCCCGCCCCGCCCCGCCCCGCCCCGCCCCGCCCCGCCCCGCCCCGCCCCGCCCCGCCCCACCCCACCCCGCCGCACTGGCCCTTCCCTTGCTCAGGCTCGGCCCTCGGATTGGATCACGGAATGCCCCTGAGAACACGGCAGGCACACGTAAGGAGACGTGACCGGGCGGGGCAGGGCAGGGCAGGGCGGGGCGGGGCGGGGCGGGGCGGGGCGGGGCGGGGCCTGCCAGCCCTCATCACCGTAAGGGACGCCTACACTGGTGAAACAAATGAGCAATTTTTGCACACATACGTGTCGAATTGATGACTTCACATTACATTGTGTCACATGAACATCACGTTATGTCTAGTTGTTACTAAATGCTTTGTAACGAGCACACACATTGCACATTGAACACTTGGGCCCATACCCTAGGCATATTCTTACAAATGGGATACATCGAGAAACTGCACATCACATGGTGTGCAGAAACTAAACGTTTCGACAAGTGTAGAGCAGCTGCACACCAGTTGACGTTTAGATCAGCTCGACACCAGCAAGTGTTTTGGTTTTGCACATTTGAAACTAAACACCAATTGATGTGCAGAACTAAACATATGTTTTCCCAGTGTACCTAAGGGGCCTGGGGGCAGGAAGGGCAACGGGACATCGGAAAAGTTCAGCACCCCGGGTGTCAGGATCTGTAGTGCGAAGTACATCGTAATGCCTGCAGGCAACGGCAGCCGTTGCTGAACTTCATTGCACTTTTCAGTTTGCCAATAAATCGGGTTTTAATGCACCGGGACTTTCATTGAATGCGCAACAGTGTTGCGGGATTTCATAATCGCTGAGGCCGTGGCGCTTTACGGGCGAGTGGGGTAGGCAAACCCGCACGCGCAACACTGTTGCGCATTATTCAAAGAAACGCCCAGCGTGCGACAGCTGATTAACTACACTGTTAAACCAAGTGTTCAACTGTTCAACACTTGTATATGTGTGTAACTTCCAGCCTAACAGGAACACATGTGTGCAACTCGGCAGTTGTGCAATTGCAAGC
Source organism: Frankliniella intonsa (assembly GCA_033675135.1). Taxonomy (NCBI): domain Eukaryota; kingdom Metazoa; phylum Arthropoda; class Insecta; order Thysanoptera; family Thripidae; genus Frankliniella; species Frankliniella intonsa. The sequence goes on along the minus strand of CM066248.1, from coordinate 363,001 downwards.
GTCAAAGTCACCAGTTGTACACTGTCATCAGTGTTGCAGTTAAGTAGGCAATAATTCCCAGGAATACACCTGTGTGAGGCAGACGGCTACCCTCCACACCTTTTGCCTAATATAGGCACGCGAAGATACCCATAGGTGTATTCGTGGGAATTTTTGTCCACTTATCTGGCAGCTTGTGGTATACGTTTAGGTGCAGCTGGAGAAGAGAAAAAGAAAAGCTACCTGGTTTGCACATGGTGCCTTGTAGTGCAATGGAAAAGAATTCGCTCGTCGCGTGACGTCGTCGTTTCAAGTTGCGGCGGCAACGCCTTTCTTGGACGCTATGAAAAATCTATAAGAGCGCCCCGTGATGGTGGTGGTGGCGTGGCCGCCGAGTCCGCCAACTGCTGCACTCGTCGCAATGGGCGAGCCGAGCCGCCGAGCCGAGCCGCGTGTCGTCGAAAGGGGTCGCTATAATCGGCGCGCTGTTCCGTCCGACATCAGCTGCGGTCTGAATCGCAACTCTTCCCCGTCATGTAATGATAGGGGTAAGGGGGGGGGGGGGGCGCCGCGCGGGGCGCAGAAAATGACACCTTTCCCCGCGCGCTGTTCCCGGTGCCGCCCGCCATGTATTTTTCATCAGCGACCCGCGCGGTGCCGCCGCGCTGGCTCCATGTAATATTCGCGTCGAATGCTTCTTCTTCCGCCGGTCGATGGTGTATGGTGTGCTTCGTGGCGCGGGGCGGGGGTGGGGGGCTGACAGGGGCGGCAGCTGACTCGGCCTTGGCGGTGGTAATGCGTCGACCCAATAAACTGGCCACCATGGGGGTGTAGCTAGTTGAGGGCAGTGTTGCCAGAAACGTAGGCAAAACGTTCCCACGAATACACCAGTGGCTTGCCAGGTAACTAGGCAAAACCATTGACCACACTGAAAACGGGGGAATGATGCATGTTATCACGAGAGGATAACGCGCGGTATCGTGAGGTTTTTGAAAAATATCATTGAAACCGACTTCTGAAATTTATTTTTGATGACACCATTGGATTCCTTGTGAAATTTACGTTCGAACGAGCGTACATGTCATGGGGTTCCAACCAATAATTTCCTGGGACGTGAAACGATAATCATTCTTGTAAGTGTCTTTTTTTGGGTTTGAAACCCCATGACATGTATGCTCGTTCGAACGGAAATTTCACAAGGAATCCAATGGTGTCATCAAAAATAAATTTCAGAAGTTTGCTTCAATGATATTTTACAAAAACTGCACGATACCGCGCGTTTTCCTCTCGTGATAACATGCATCATTCCCCTGTTTTCAGTGGCAGAAACGTAGGTAGTACGTAGCCCAAACACTGACGTACGGGTTAGTTTCAAATTTAAGAAAACAATACGCCAACCCACTGTTTCAGTCCAATAACCCTTTCCGTCGTCGTCTGCGAGGACATCCATCTGTCGGGACGCCAGATTTTCCCGCGCGCCCCCACACACTACACCGTGTGATTACGCCGCGTAAAGACACCCCGTGCGCGCGCGGGCCGGCAGGCCGGCCGGCCGGGCCGCGTCTCCCTTTCGTGACCGCAACCCTTCTCTTTGGAGCCACTGGCGGAGAGGGCCTTTGGCGCGCACAGTGCTTACTCGCACGATGCGCCCATTATTCGCACGCCAAGCTCCGCCGAAACACGACGCCGCGGCACGTGACGCGCTGTCAAACTTTCAATGAAATTCCAACACTAATAAAAGCTTACAGTGATTTTCACTGTAAGCTACGGTGAACACTGCAGCACTGTAGCTTACGGTGAATTTTCTCCGTAAGCTACGGTGAATGTCACTGTAAGCTACGGTTAATCAGGGTGCATCAGTGACATTCACCGAAGCTTACGGTGAAAATTCACCGTAAGCTACAGTGCTGCAGGGTTCACCGTAGCTTACAGTGAAATCACCTTACTCGTAGGTTGGGGATTTGTGAATATCTATTGGTACGCGTGAACAAGCTACGGTACCAACACATTTTGATTGCGGCATGGCCACTATGTGGTCACGCTCCCGTGTTCAATCATGGGGATTAAAAATGCCCCGCACTGAATGTGTTAATTTTCATGAGAAATGTCACACATTCATACGAATAATAAAAATTCCCACTCCTACAAGTGTTCGACACACATGGCTTTCCTCCTGTGTTCAACAGGCAGTTATTTTCGCTGCCCCTGCGGCAACCTCAAGATGCAAAAGTGTATTCATTATGCCTCACTCTGCGGCCCCCCGTCTCCTCGCCCCTGCGGGCGGCGTTATGACGCGGTGCACTCGATCCGTTCCAGCGTTGTAGGCGGGGTGGGCCGCTGGTGCTGGTGTGTGCTTATGTGGTCGATTGGTGGCCTGCCAATAGGTTCCCACCCGCGGCCTGCGCTGGTGGCCGCTGGTGGACGCGCGGCGGTCGTGGGTGGTCGGCCCGCCGCCCGCCCGCCGCCGCCGCCCCGCCGCGGTTCGATAGATCGGGACACAGATATCGATAGCGGTAATTAAGATTAGCCTCGCAGCCGAACCGTCCGGCTGACATGCTTTTCGCGTGGCGCCAGGCGCGGCCTCCGGAGGCTCGTATGGACGCGCTGCCGATAGCGGGCTTTGATTCGGCGCGGTTATATTTCCAGAGGGCGGCGTTGGGGTGTCCCAGGCCCGTGCCGCTGTTCTAGCGCACGACGACGAGTTGCAGGGATGAGATGGTGGATGTAGTCTCAAGGTGGGTGTAGTCTCAAGGTGGGTGTAGTCTCAAGGTGGATGTAGTCTCAAGGTGGATGTAGTCTCAAGGTTGATGCAGTCTCAAGGTGGATGTAGTCTCAAGGTGGATGTAGTCTCAAGGTGGGTGTAGTCTCAAGGTGGGTGCAGTCTCAAGGTGGATGTAGTCTCAAGGTGGATGTAGTCTCAAGGTGGATGCAGTCTCAAGGTGGATGTAGTCTCAAGGTGGATGTAGTCTCAAGGTGGGTGTAGTCTCAAGGTGGGTGCAGTCTCAAGGGTGATGTAGTCTCCAGGTGGATGTAGTCTCAAGGTGGATGTAGTCTCAAGCTGGATGTAGTCTCAAGCTGGATGTAGTCTAAAGGTGGATGTAGTCTCAAGGTGGATGTAAAACTGGCCGTGCAGTATGGTCGTACGCACGGTATATCTTATAAGGCGTGGGTTGCATACTACATGGCAAAAACGATGTCTTGGTTATCAGGCAGCTTTGTAAGCTTCCGTGCTAAATTCCCTTAAGGCTGCTGAAAACCCATGAGGCGTTTGCTTGAAAACTTAGGCCTCGAGCGGCGAGCGGGGCGCGGTTCCATATAGTATTTCACAGTCGAGTAGTCGCGGTGGCGATTACGACTTCTCCCCCGCCCCCTGCACCTGGCACCCACGTAGTTGAGAGACCTGCCGCCACAGGTGTTGAGGGCAGCACCAGCCGGCTCCGACACGGCATAGCGGCTGGAGGCGCCCGGAAGCCGCTCCGCGGCCGGGGTGCTGGAATATTGGAAATCCAAAGGCACAAATATTGTTCCGTTTGCAGATGAGTTATTTTTTTCACGCACCTGCAGGTGTGATGCGACAATTTTTCCACACGATTGTAGGTGAGTGAATGTTCCCCTAGGTAGAAATGAAAACGACTATGACTTGTTAGTGTATTAAGGGAAATTTTCCCTCCTAAAAGTGTGGGAATAGTTCGTCACCTACTTACAAGTATACCAAAAAAAGTCTTACACCTGCAAGTGAACGATATTTTTACCGGTGCACTTGCCTTTCCAGTGTATTTACGGCTGTCACCAGCAGAGTAGCCACGCCTTCGTGTCCGAATACGCCATTTTCAGTCCACTGTTTTGATACAAAACCGCGCCAACTGCGTAACTTTATCCCGCCCTCTTTTGAGAGGGAAGGCTCTATTACCGGTGGCGCTAATTGAAGCTCCAGTGGTCCTTATAAGCCCTGCTCGGTCTCTTGCGGGCGGACTGTGCCGCGCGGGACGAGGAGGATTGGACACTCGTCGGCTTTATTAAGTTGTTCGGCCGCGCTATGTACACCTGGTGAGGCCGCGAGCTGCATTCTCCGCTGTGCCCGCCCCGCCCCGCCCCGCCCCGCCCCGCCCCGCCCCGCCCCGCCCCGCCCCGCCCCGCTTCTGCTGCCGCCGCTCCTCGCGTGGTATGCCCGGGCCGGCCCCGCCCGGACACAGGCCCTGCCCCCTCCGTGCCACGCACCCGCCGCCGGTATGTCCCTCTGTCCCGGCCCCGCCCCTGTACTGTTCACACGGAATGTCCTCCCAGCGCGGCCGCCCCTGATGCTGCTACTGCATCTGTGGATGGCATCATTACCGTTATTGTCATTACCTATGCCTGCAGCGGTTCAATCGATCGGCAGCAATGTTGCCTGAAAAGAAGGCAATATAAGTAGCGCATAGAGTTATATGCCAGATTAGGAGGCAAAAATAGCCAGGGCAAACTTTATACGAGCCGTTTTTCCAGCCTACTAGGCAAACTTTATACACGAGAGACTACGTTTTGCCTAGTAGGCAGGCGGAGATACCCGTCACTGCCTTATACCGGTGTATTCGTGTTTTTTTTTTGCCTACTTGCCAATCGCAACATATGTAGTACAGGCACAGCGGGCTGCATTTGTGCCTGTTATAAGCAGTACTAGTATACTAGGCAGCACCATAGCACAGGTGCGTACGTGTTGCGGAGTAAGTAGTCGACAATACAGCCCACATCGCTCCATTGTGTTTGGGCTACGACATTGCCTACTTTTCTGGCAAACACTGCTAACCAGCAGGGCAAATGAGAATCCCTTGGCTGTTGCCGGCGCAGGTGGAAGAAGGGCGTCCCATGGTAGTATATCCATCGCCACGGGCGTCGTCGCGGCAAAGTAGCAGCAGCAGCAGCCATCGCCCCGAGGGGAGTAGAGTAGCCATGCTGCCTGGACTGTGACCGCTCCATCGAGGTGGCCCGCCCCGCCCCGCCCCGCCCTGGCCCGCCCCGCCCCGCCCCGCCACGCCCCCCGGCCGGCCGGCCCGGCACCTGCCCTGCCACCACCCGCCGTCGCCGCCCAACGCCGGCCAACATAATGAACCGCAGGCCGCAGGCCGGGCCCACCTGCGGAAAATGAACGTGATGATACATCTCAACTCCAACACAAGAAGAAGATAGAGGTTTTGTTAGTTTATTCCGCGTATCTGGCCCCGACAATCAGCCGTAGGCAGAAGATAGCGCCGGGGCCGGCGGGCTGCTTGGGCGGCGCGTGTCCTCAGCCCGCGCCCCGCTGTCACCAGCGCCGGCCGGCCGGGCCACACGGGCGCGGTGGACACCATTACGGTGCGTTTTGTGGACGGCGATGGCATGCCGCTGATAACAAATTACTAGTGTTTGTGTGTGTCTCTGCGGGCGGGGCCGCGGGGCGGGCGGGCCATTTAGATGTCACCCTGTGAGGGCAGCTGATGGCCGCCGTTTTGGTTCTTAGCATTTAGTAGATCATTGTCATCGTGCGCCGCTTAATCAAAAACGCCGAATGACATTTGGGGGGGGGGGCTGCCGATGACGGTACTGAAATAAACGGCCCAGTCAGAGGCAGGGTATGAAGACGACGTCGGACGTACACAGGATTACAAGATTCCATATGTAGTTCACATGGGTCAATACCAGATTTTAGGTGCTAAATCGTTAAATTTTAAGATACTTTAATTTTGTTTATTTTCATGACGTAAAAAAGACAAGCGTCACAGTGATATTACAGGTGGATCACAGGCAGGCAAGCTTACAGGCCCCTCGGGTATATGGACACCCTGCTCATATCGATACGGGTGGTTTTGTATCGTCAGTTAAAAGTACATCAACTATAAGGGGAAAATGGGCCTTTAAAATGGGCTAATCAGTGTTGCTGGAAAAGTAAGAGATAAGTTGTAGTTGAGAAATGAGGGCTTTTCCTACGCAACGTGAACGTGCTATGTTGTTGCCTGTAGTAGGCAGTCGCGCAGATGCACCCGCAGTGTTTGGGCTACGTATTGGCTATTTTTCCAGCAGCACTTCATAGATATCCGGTTTATTGGCCCGACACGGTCGGTTTTGGATCGCCAGGTGAAGATGAAAAAACATTATTATAAGACAAATCCTGAAACCTTGGGCTTACAGGCTAGTCTTTTGGGCTGCCTCTCCACGGGACGGGGGTGGGGCGTACTCGCCATACGGTATACCAGGGCGCGCGCCCGCTGCCCGCTGTGCCCTGTGGCCCCGCCGCGCTGAGGCTGAGGCGCTCTCCGCCAAGTACGTCGCCCATCCGGCTATTTGGCCGAGCTGGCCGTGCGGTCAGGAGGGGCGGGGGGGGGGGGGGCATATTGTCCTGCCTGTCTGTACGAGGCGGCCGAGCGCCGCGCCGGTCCGGCCCGGCCCGGCCACCCAGGAGGATACTACTCTCTAGCCGAGCTAAACAGCGGTCACGGCCCCCCGCGACCCCCGTGGGCCTCATGGCCACGGCCCCGCACCGACCGCCCGCGAGCGCACCCGCAACCCCACAGTTTTCATAAAGCCCCTGAGATGCGTCGCATCTTCCCATCTCTCTCTCTCTCTCTCTCTCTCTCTCTCTCTCTCTCTCTCTCTCCCTCTCTCTCTCTCTCTCTCTCTCTCTCTCTCTCTCTCTCTCTCTCTCTCTCTCTCTCCCTCTCTCTCTCTCTCTCTCTCCCTCTCTCCCTCTCTCCCTCCCTCTCTCCCTCTCTCTCTCTTCCCTCGGGCGTGTACGCGTCCCTTTCCCTTTTCGGATGGGACACGCTATCTGGGCCATCTCGCGGCGCAGGCTGATTGCCAACTTTCGAACTGATATCAGAGTTTCGTGCTCCTAGCGGGCGCGCGCGCTGGCGTGCCCAGGGGCCCCGGGGGCCAGGGGCGGCCCCAGCCGTGCCGGGAGGGGAGGGGGTGCGGCCCGTCCCCGGCCGCCCACGCCGCCGCGCGCCGCCGCTCCCGCCACCCGGCCTCAACGTGACCGAATTAAAGCCGCCCCGGACACTGCCGTCTTGCCCATCCCATCGCGTATTCACTTCATTTCTGTTATTATTACAGTTATTCCGATTTTCGTGACAGTCATTCGGCTGTACGGACTAATAACGTGATTTCCGGTCGTGATTGCCGATGCCTCCTCGTCTTATACTCGGCCCGTATCGTATCGTCGTAGTCTGGTCTACGTACTTGAAATGTCATTACATGTGCAGGGTTTGGCAGTAGCCCCGTGTCACTTTGCAGTTGTCGATCTGCACCACGGCACTGGTAAAACAAAGGCAGGGACGAGGGGGTATGCACTCGCGTAATAGTCGGGTCAGTCTGTTCGTAATAGCACGCGTAATAGTATGCGTAATAGTGGCGTAATAGCCGAAATTCTACGAAATTTACCTATTTTTGGACTGTTTTCAGCTGAATCCCGATATTCTTGAAGCGTAATAGAGCGTAATAGACGTAATAGTCGGGTCACAGGTTTTGAGAGTGCATACCCCCTCGGGCAGGGATATCTAATATTTGAAAGGGACTAAATGCTCCAAAGGCATTTATGTTTTTTCAAAATATTTCTTTCCTATAGAATAAAATTGAATTTGAAGACCTATTCCCGTGATCCATGTAAATTTCCGCGTCAAACGTGCCTACACGTGATGGGGTTCTGTTCAAACAAGGCACACTTTAATTGCATTTTTTCTACTTTTTTACTTGCTTTTCATTTGCGGAAAGCTTATCAGAACCCTTACATGAGGGTATATTTATATTTGACGCGGAATTTTACGAGGAATGCGAGAATGTATCCTTAAATGTGATTTTAGTTTGTTCGTGCAGAAAATATTTCGAAAGACCTGAAGATATACACTTTCTAGCACCCCGAAAACGGGCTTATCACCCGCCGAAAGGTAGGAGATCGAACCCTTTTTTTCCAGTGTGAGTGTGGGTGACCTTCTTCCTACTTTTCTAACAACACACACACACTGTAAAATTTTAAGTCGTCACATTACGACAAAGTCAGTGCCAATTTCTACTTTTGAAAGATTCATCACATGACAAATGGTTCACCACAGTGAAGATTCGTGTCATGTGACGAAAGATTCATGTCATGTGACGAAAGATTCATGTCATGTGACGAAAGATTCATGTCATGTGACGAAAGATTCATGTCATGTGACGAAAGATTCATGTCATGTGACGAAAGATTCATGTCATGTGACGAAAGATTCATGTCATGTGACGAAAGATACATGTCATGTGACGAAAGATTCATATCATATGACGAAAGATTCATGTCATGTGACGAAAGATTCATGTCATGTGACGAAAGATTCATGTCAAGTGACGAAATCTACGCCATGTGACGACTGTTTCATTACAGCTCTTGTGACGAAATATTCTTAGCAATATCTATCGTCACATGACAATTTGGTTTAACAGTGCAGATACAGCCGTTTCCTTAGAGAAAAAATCGGGTAACGATTTTCTTCCCCCTCTTCCCGCCGCGCGCCTCGTGCTGGTGGCGCCCGCCCCGACCCGGCTCCTGTTCCCGTGAAACTGTATCGCCGCCGCTGCTGGCCGGGCCGGGCCGGGGGCCGGGGGGCCTCGGTCCGGACGGACTCACAAATTAATGGAATTTCTCTGCGGCTGGCCGTGTGGGCCGGGGCCCGACAGCGGCTGCAGCGGCGGCAGGATCGTGGGTGTCCGCCCTAACAGGAAATATCGCACACCCAGAAGAATCCACGGTAAAAGCAACGGCTGTCTCGTTTTAGGAAAAAGGGGAGACGTTGAGGAGCTCTCATAAATATGAGGGTAACTCTTCAGATTTTGAGGAAGTCTCCTGAAGAAAGGCAGTGTTTCATGAAAAGGGGAATGTTTCTTGAAAAAAGGAAGTGTTTCCTGAAAGGAAGTGTTTACTGAAAAAGATGAAATGTTTCCTGCAAAAGAGGAAGTGTTTCCTGAAAAAGGAAGCTGTGTTTTCTGAAAAAAAGGAAGGGTAATTGACACATTTTTCAAAGGAGGCATTCTCAAAATCTAAAGAGTTTACTTCAAACTAAGGGAGTTCCTCAAAATTTCCCCTTCTTCAAAAATAAGACACTGTTTTACCGCATACCGATATATCCTACAGTTGTATTATTTTGAATCGTCGTAATTAGATGACACCGTTTTGTTCGGTTGACCTTACGCTTAAGCCGCAGTACAATCAGTCCTACACTGTGAAAAATGGTCGTAGGTTGACGGGAAAATTTTCCACGCAGTGCTGTTGTAATATTACAATTGCAAATCGTAAAATTACCAACATCAAATATCGGCTTGAACTTCATTCACGAGTAAAAAAGGTCCGGCCTAAATTTACAAATTATTTCGTAAATCGTAATTTACAAATTATTTCGTAAATCGTAATTTACAATTTTTTTGTAAATCTACAAAGGTATTTTCCACAGTGTAGTTTCAGCTTGGACTTTAGTTTTAGTGAGGTGAGATAAACCACCGTCTGTCTCCTCCCGGCCGTCGCGCTCTTAGTCGAGCGGGGCGCGTCACTTTCTCAGTCTGCTGCCTGCGGGGCGCGACACCCTGAGGGCCTGCTGCACGGCCTGCGCGGCCTAGCGCAGCAACTATCGCTAATGTGCTTCGTTACGAGGAGGACCCCCGTGTCGAGAGCCCAGCCCCCCCCCCAACCCCGCCCTCCTTGTCCGTCGCTAGGGGGGTGTGGGGGTGGAGGGTGACCGCTTCGCGAGGTGCGTCAACCAAGCACCCAGGCACTGTAAATTGAGGAGTCAGCATTCTGCTCCCAGAGGAGCGAGTTTTTTGACAAATTTTAATGCTCTCCCAGGAGCAAGATTTTTTATCTGGCTCAATTAGAGCATGTCTTCTATTCTTTTCGCAATTTTATCGCTCTATTGGAGAAAGAATACATTATACCGCTCAAACTGAGCGCCTTCAGATGACTCAGATTGAGCTGAAGAACCATCGCTCTGTAGGAGCATCTCACATCCATGTCGCCCTTTCTGAGCATTATTAAAATATGTCGCTTGTTTTGAGTCAGAATTCATTCTCCTCAATTTACAGTGGGGACTTAGTGAAGCTCGGGACAAGGGCACTATATCCGCATATAAAAATTTAGCAGTATCTAAAAATTATCACACCTCTTCACTGGTAAAACAAAGGTAGGCGCTATATTTGTAACGAGGTTTGCTAGAACAGCAAGTCTTTTCTCTCCGTGTATTAACCATAGATCTTATGAGAATTGTTTTAAAGGACTTTTAGTGTGACTTTCAACAGTTAAATGGTATCAATTTCTTCATCAGTTACTTGTCCGTTACATGGAGATTCTGCTGATATTCTAAATCATTCAAGAGCTGTTGGAGAGAGGGGCTGCAGTGGTGGGTCTCCGGTAGGGGTGGAGGAGAGAGGGACGCAAGGCGCCGCCGCCGCGGCCACGGCACGTCGCGACGCTCGTTTGCGCCTTCCGAGAAGCGATAATGCTGCTGTATACAGTACGGTACGGGCGCCGCCACCGGAGCGCCACCGGAGCGAGCAGCGCCGGAGCGGGGCGTGACTCACACTGGAGCACTCCGGGCATTCGCTGGGGGAGGCAGCAAGACGGTATCGCGTGTGTTGTGTGTGTGTGTGACTGTAAATGTGTTTGTGGACTGAACCCAAGTGTGTGAATCTCGCACGCATACTTGTAGATGTGTGAATTTTCCCACACGGCAAGAAAGACGTCTATTAGACATCTTTCTCTGTAGATGCCAAGTAGTCTGTTAGATGCATGTTTAAAGTCCACTACTGGACGTCTATAGCAGATCGATTAGATGAATCTTTAAAGGGCATTAGACGTCTATGGATCTTAATTCTAAATCTAAGAGAGATATCTAGCGATCGACAGTTGGTAGACAATTCAAAGTAAAAATAAAAGCTTCAAGGGGTGGTCGATTCTCTTTACTGTAATCGGCCCCCCCCGCTAAGGGAGAGCGAGCGAGAGAGAGAGAGAGAGAGAGACAGAGAGACAGAGAGACAGACAGAGAGAGAGAGAGAGAGAGAGAGAGAGAGAGACAGAGAGAGAGAGAGAGAGAGAGAGAGAGAGAGAGAGAGAGAGGGGGTATAAGCGGTGGAAATATCAAGGTGGCGCTCGTCGCAAGAGGACAC